>OW971681.1:38986859-39371859 GCA_921997135.2 Mus spretus
GGGCAAAGTGTCCACACTTCGGTCTTCGTTCTTCTTCACTTTCATGTGTTTTGCAAATTGTATTTTATATCTCGGGTATATTAAGTTTCTGGGCTAATATCCACTTATCAGTGAGTACATATCATTTGAGTTCATTTGTGATTGTGTTACCTCAAGCAGGATGATGCCCTCCAGGTCCAAACATTTACCTAGGAATTTCATAAATGCATTCCTTTTAATACCTCAATAGTACTCCATTGTGTAAATGAATCACATTTTTTGTATCCATTCCTCTGTTGAGGGGCATCTGGGTTCTTTCCATGTTCTAGCTATTATAAATAAGTCTGCTATGAACATAGTGGAGCATGTGTCCTTCTTACTGGTTGGGACATCTTCTGGATATATGCCCAGGAGAGGTATTGCTGGATCCTCCAGTAGTACTATGTCCAATTTTCTGAGGAACCACCAGACTGATTTCCAGAGTGATTGTACAAGATTGCAATCCCACCAACAATGGAGGAGTGTTCCTCTTTCTGCACAATCTCGCCAGCATCTCCTATCACCTGAATTTTTGATCTTAGCCATTCTGACTGGTGTGAGATGGAATCTCAGGGTTGTTTTAATTTGCATTTCTCTGATGATTAAGGATGCTGAACATTTTTTCAGGTGCTTCTCAGCCATTCGGTATTCCTCAGGTGAGAATTCTTTGTTTAGCTCTGAGCCCCATTTTTAATGTGGTTATTTGATTTTCTGGAGTCCACCTTATTGAGTTCTTTATATATATTGGATATTATTCCCCTATCTGATTTAGCATAGGTAAAGAGCCTTTCCCAATCTGTTGGTGGACTTTTTGTCTTATTGACGGTGTCTTTTGCCTTGAAGAAGCTTTGCAGTATCATGAGGTCCCATTTGTCAATTCTCGGTGTTACAGCACAAGCCACTACTGTTCTATTCAAGAAGTTTTCCCCTGTGCCCATATCTTTGAGGCTTTTCCCCACTTTCTCCTCTATAAGTTTCAGTGTCTCTGGTTTTATGTGGAGGTCCTTGATCCACTTAGATTTGACCTTAGTACAAGAGAGTAGGAATGGATCGATTCGATTTCTTCTGCACGATAACCACCAGTGGTGCTAGCACCATTTGTTGAAAATGTTGCCTTTCTTCCACTGGATGGTTTTAGCTCCCTTGTTGAAGATCAAGTGACCATAGGAGTGTGGGTTCATTTCTGGGTCTTAAATTTTATTCCATTGGTCTACTTGTCTGTCACTATACCAGTACCATGCAGTTTTTATCACAATTGCTCTGTAGTGAAGCTTTAGGTCAGGCAAGAACACATTTAAGCAATCGTCCATCCTGACCAAGTAGGTTTTATTCCAAGGATGGAGGGATGGTTTAAAATAAGGAAATCCATTAACGTAATCTATTATATAAACAAACTCAAAGACAAAAAACACATGATCATCTCCTTAGATGCGGAAAAAGCATTCGACTATATCCAACACCCATTCATGATAAAAGTCTTAGAAAGATCAGGAATTCAAGGCCCATACCTAAACATGATAAAAGCAATCTACCGCAAACCAGCAACCAACATCAAAGTAAATGATGAGAAGCTGGAAGCAATGCTACTAAAATCAGGGCCTATACAAGGCTGCCCACTTTCTCCCTCCCTATTCAACATAGTACTTGAAGTCCTAGCTAGAGTAATTTGACAACAAAAGGAGATCAAGGGGATACAAATTGGAAAAGATGAAGTCAAAATATCACTTTTTGCAGATGATGTCATAGTATATATAGGTGACCCTAAAAATTCCACCAGAGAACTCCTGAACCTTATAAACAGCTTTAATGAAGTAGCTGGATATATAATTAAGTCAAACAAGTCAATGGCCTTTCTCTACACAAAGAATAAACAGGCTGAGAAAGAAATTAGGGAAACAACACCCTTCTCAATAGTCACAAATAAAATAAAATATCTTGGCGTGACTCTAAATAAGGAAGTGAAAGATCTGTATGATAATAACTTCAAATCTCTGAAGAAAGAAATTAAAGAAGACAGAAAGATCTCCAGCTCTTTTCTTTGGACTGTTTGCTTGAAATTTGTTGCCAGCCATTTTCTCTAAGGTAGTATCTTTCTTTGTGCCTGAGGTGGGTTTCCAGTATGTAGTAAAAAGTTGGTCTTGTTTATGTAGCCATTCTGTTAGTCTATGTAGTTTTATTGAGGAATTGAGTCCATTGATATTAAGAGATATTAAGGAAAAGTAATTTTACTTCCTGTTATCTTTGTTGTTAGAGTTGGAATTGAATTCTGTTCTTGCGGCTATCTTTTTAAGGTTTGTTGAAGGATTACTTTCTTGCTTTTTCTAGGGCATAATTTTCCTCCGTGTTTTGGAGTTTTCCCTTTATTATCTTTTGAAGGGCTGGATTCATGGAAAGATACTGTGGGAATTTGATTTTGTAAGGGAAAACTTTGATTTCTCCATCTTCAGTAATTGAGAGTTTTGTTGCATATAGTAGTCTGGACTGGCATTAGTTTTCTCTTAGGGTCTGTATAAAATCTGAGAAAGGCTTACTTTCTCATGGTATGGTCTCCAACATCTACCCCCTTTGAATTAATTTATTAGGCCACACTTAACTGAGGTGACTAAATGTTCTTCTCATCCTTGGATGAGTTGGCATTAACCATGGCTGGGGGAGCATTGACCTGATTCCTCCCGTGGGTGCTGTCATGACCCACACTCATGGCTCTTGGTACCTTTTGGGGAGGGGAGGCAGAGCCTTAGAAAGATTCTTCGGTTGTAACTGGAACTAGATACCAATCTCCTTGTAAACTGGGAGTGTCTCTCAGGGAAGTCAGAAATGGTCTAATTGGACCTTCCCCTGCAGTGCTTAACCTCGTACCCAAGATGGTGCCCATACTGAATTAATATTATCAAGAACAAGCATACAGAGTTCTGAGTCCTGTACAGCTCCTAAAGGAGAATTGTCAACCTCAGATTCAGTAAGGGCTCTGTTGGCTGTTCCTACAAGAATTATGCCAATCATAACACCACAATTTGTGGCTCTCAGGCTATATTAGGAGCTGGAGGTCACCTTCTTCATCTTTATTGTCTCCATGGCTTGAGGAACCAAGGGGACTCTGCATTTGCAGCAAGGAAGAAAACTGGAGGCCAGCCGCTGCTCTTTCTGTGTTGATGGAAGGAAGATCTTTGTCTGAGACTTGGATACCAGTCAATGATAGTGAACTGCAACTGGCTTGCTTAAAGCAGCTTCAATCTGTGACTTAACAAAGCTGGATAATCTATTAAAGGCCCAAGGGCCAAAAGATAAAAGCAGCAAAATACACATGAAAGTTCCCAAAAGGCTGGGATGTAGGGTAGTGAGCCAAGGAGAAATAGAAAATCAATTTTGATACCAATATTCTTGTTTCTCTCTGTTGCGTTTTCTCTCTTCTAAACTAATTTTAACTTTGTCTATGCTATCTTGAAATAAGGCAGTCTTACAAGAATAAAAACAACACTCTTCTTTGAGAGCTGCACATAGCCATCCCTCTTGTATGAATATTAAATCAAGGCTTCATTTGTTCTGTAATACTACCTCAGACAGAGAGACCAAGGAAGTCTTTTAAAATTTCACCCCTTTTTTAACTCTTGTATATCTCTGTCCACAGCAAGGCTAAGCTGGGTGTATTGCTGTTGGAAGGTGACCAAAGAGGCAATGCCAGTTCCTGCACCTGTGGCTCCTAAGCCCAGGATTACTGCTAAGTTCACTGCAGAGATAGGCTCTGTCTTATCAAAAGGTAGGTCTGTGCCTCTCTCCCAGAATCGGAGGAGGTCCTCTGCATGGTGTACTGCCAGTTTTGGGAGAACCTGAACCAGAAAACAATAATCTCTGTCATTTAAAAAGGTCTGGGTAACCACATAGGTAGTAAGTCCAGTAGAACATGCTAAATAAGTACAATTAGGTGCCCGAAGGTATCAAGAGGTGGCGTTTACAATTATAGTCTGATTGCAAACCTCTAACAAGGCCTGAGGGGGAAGCGTGGAAGGCCCCAAAAGGCATAAGCCTAGGCCAGACACCTGACTCAGAGTGAGCCCTTAATGGTTCTTGGGGTTCCATCTAAGTCTGTTGGAATCATTGATTGCAATATTCGATACAAATGTTGCCTCTCTTTTGTAAAAGGGAGTTGAGGAGAAAAGCACATCCAACATTCTTCATATTGGGTAGCATTACCTGCATGCATAGTAGCAATTAATGCATTTACCAAGGATAAAATCAATTCTGAGGAGGAGGGAGTGCCAACAGGTAAAATAGGCTATAATATAGTAGTCCCAAGTGGACTCAGGGTAATGACCTGTGGGAGACTTGGTCTTTTTGGTGATGAGGGATGCAGTATAAGGTTGGGGCCTTTAGCAGCCGACCCTAAGGATGAGGTGTTCTTAAGTAACTGGATTTTGAAAGTCACTCTGAAATCTCTTTCTTCTCTATAGATGTGTAATCCCCAATCAGCCCCCTCATGTATTTTCCCAATTAAATTGTTTTCCTGAGTCAGTAAGGGAGATCTCCAAGGTGTTGCACAACCCTCAGGAAGTTTGGTTGGAACTATCACAGGCAGCATGATCGGGCCTGCACTGGACCTTTATTAGGTCCCAGTTAGAGGTGGGTTTCCAATAGGTGTCTCCTGTGGTCTCAAAGCCCCAGGAAGCACAGAAAGAATCAGGGACGAAACCACATTTATAATTAAGAGGGTGGCTCCTGTGACTGGGGCCAGGACAAATATACATGCCCCATCCTTTTAAAACACTGGAGAGTGTTCTCCTTCGATTTAAGCTAGCACATCCAGGGGCGGTAGCAGTAACTTGTCTTGGATCGTCAACAGCTTGTTCTTCGGGCATGAATACTGAGAGGGTTCCCCAGTCATTGTGGCCTCCTAGGGCTAATTTACAAAGATCGACCCTCAGGATGGGTCATGGGATAGAACCTTCAATTATGGAGGTGGCATTAACTATGTTACCAGCCTTGTTAATGATCAGCCAGGTGTAATAATAGAGTCAGTAAGGATTTTCTTAGCTTGGCATACCACTGGTGATATGCTTCTCATCAGTCAAAGACACAGCCAAATCTTGATGATCAGGAGTGGTTTCTTTCGAGGCACTTTCATTTTTCTGCAAAGAAGCACATTTAGAAACTTCCTCGGTGTTTTTCTTCCCTGGACAGTTATATGGTTTTATGAGGTGCTCAGGGAGCCATCTAACATTTTGTGCTCTTGAATCATAGATGAAAGCATGTCTTTTGCCCCATATAAGGACTGTGTCTGGATCCTGCCATTTATTGGACAAAGGGTCTCTCCACATAGCTTGTGCATAATTATTAGCAATACAAGGATGCCAGAGGTGATCTGCAGCAGAGTGTCTGCATTGTCGTATGTAAGAAAGTTTAAGACAAATAATTCATGATTTAAAAGTGTCTTGGAGTTACCAGACTGAGGATGTAGCATCCCCCCTCCCAAGACTGTAATTTCAAAAGAATGTTCTTAAGGGTTTGATGAGTTTTTTCTACAATACCTTGGCCTTGGGGATTATAGAGAATGCCAGTAATATGTTTAATGCCCATTTGAGCACAAAACTGTTTAAAGCTGGCACTAGCATATCCTGGGCCATTGTCTGTCTTGAGGATCTTAGGCTGTGGCACAGCTGCCAAGCAGGAAAGAACATGGCTGATAACATGTTTGTTGGCCTCTCCCGTTTGTAAAGATGCACAGATAAAACCACTAAAGGTATCAACAGAGACATGAATATATTTCAGCTTTCTAAAGGGGGTAACATCCATTTACCACAGTCACCAGGAATTACTCCGTGGGGTTATCTCTCACATGTGGCTCAGGTAAAAGTGTCAGGCAGCCCTTACACTGCAGAACATTTGTCAAGCCTGTTCACTGGTGATTGTCAATCACACCTTGAAAGGAGATACTATTAACTGCCCAATTATCATTATTTTTGATTAACCACTGAACTTGTGAGGTATCATAGGGATAAACAATAACTTCTGGATCTATGCCAAAAAGCTTACAGGCAGCTTCTCTGCCCAGGCACAGATCATTAGCAACCACCTGAGGATATGTGGGCAGCACTCTAGAGGGAGAGGCTGGCATGTGGACCCAAAACAGAGGTTTAAGTTGCCACAGCAGACCTGTGGGTGAAAAAGGATTAGGGAAGACAAGGAACTGAAGGGGAAGTTCTGGGGAGAAATATACAATATTTTGTTCACTGATGGCCTGTTCTACTCTAGCTAGTGACTCTCGTGCCTCTTGAGTTAACATGAATGGAGAGGACAGATCTGGGACTCCAAGCAGAATGTCAAACAAAAGTTTTAGTTCTCCTGTTGTAAGTTTCAGATAAGGGCAGAGCCAATCAATATCTCCTAACACACGTTGAAAATCATTAAGAGTCTGCAAGGAATCTTGTAATTACCTGAACGTTTTGAGAGAGAATTTTGTTAGGAAATAATTCATAAGCCAAAACATGTGAGAGGGTGGATCTGAATTTTCTCTGGAGAAACCTGGAGTCTTTGATTATGAAGGGCATTAGCAAGTTTTCGACCTGCAATATATAATTGGTCTATATCAGGTCCAGCAATCAAAATTTCATCTATGTAGTAGACAACGTATAGATCAGGGTAAGATATTCTGAATGGATCAATAATTTGTGCCACATATATCTGACAAAGGGTGGGACTGTTGGACTTGCCTTGAGGAAGGACACTCCATTGGAAGAGAGGAGAAGACCCTATAAAAATAACTACTGGGAGGGTAAATGCAAAGTGTTTAAAATCTTCAGGATGGAGAGGAATGGAAAAGAAACAACATTTAAAGCAATTACTTATTTGGCATATCCCCTAGGAATAGCCACTGGAGAGGGGATCCCAGGTTGTAGGACCCCCATGGGCACCATGGTCTTATTAACTGCTCTAAGATCTTGTAACAACCCCCATTTACCATTTCATTTTCTTATAACAAAGATAGGGGTGTTCCAAAGCAAGTGGAAGATTCAATGTGTCCAGCTCCCAACTGTTCCTGCACTAACTCTATGGCTGCTGACATTTATTTTTTTCTGCAGGAAGGAACCATTGGTCAAGCCAGACAGGGGTGTCATCTTTCCATGTAATCTTTTCTGCCTGGCTGTGCAGGGAGAGCATTGGTCCTTATGAAAAAATGGGAATTGTAACCTAGGCCTGCATGTTCGATCTTGGGAGGGATCTCAATTGGCTCAGGCCTCCCTTGTCCAATTTTACCTAGTCCCTGTCCAGGGAGATAACCATGGGCGAACATTTGTTGAGTAATGACTTCATTGGGACTGCATATAATGACTCTCATTTGAGAGTGAATGTCTCTTCCCCACAAGTTAACAGGCAGACCAGGGACAACATAAGGCTGAATAGAGCCAGTTTCCCTCACCATCTTCCCAAGTCAACAGCTGTGAACTCTGGAGAGTATTTTTGATTGTCCAATTCCCTGTAAATAAGTTAAGGGAGACAATTAATGGCCGGGCAGTGGGCCAGGCACTTTGTGAGATTACAGTGGAATCAGCACCTGAGACTAAGAGGCCCTCAAAGCTTTTGCCATTTATCTTAAGGCAGAGTGTAGGGCGGTCTTTGGTAATTGCTTGGACCCAGTAAAGGTTTGATGACCCTGGCTGTCGTGGAGCCACGACATGTGCACATTGCTGGATAGGAAGTGTCCAAAGGTAGAGGCAGGGCTTGTGCTAGTCGTTGCCCTTTGAATATAGATATTGAACCTTGAGAGGCACTAACTCAAATTTTAATTTCTCCAGTGTAATCTATATGCACCAATGAGGGATGGACAGTATGTCTTTTTAAAGTGGCAGAACCACGCACTAATATTAGAAAATATGTATTGGGTGGAGGAGGCCCAAAGACCCCCGTAGGAAGGATATGAACTCCATCCTCGGGTGTTAAAACTGAGTCAGTGGTGGAACACAAGTATAATCCTGTGCAGTGGCTCTGGAGAGACCAGTGGCTGGTTTGTTTACTGGCTGTTCCCCATGGCTGGAAGAAATGGGATGGTCTTGGGGACTCGTGGATGTACCCCATAGCCATTTCCCAGAAAGGGAGGCAGGAAATTACCAGAAACACCTGTTGGGGATCATCAGGTGTTGGCACAATATCTGCCTTTTTTGCAGTGTGGACAAAGAAAATTGGGCCCTGTAGGCCGAGTAGAATGGCCATTAGATGGCGCTGGAGCACCATTAAGGGAAGGCACAGTGGCCACTGTCATGGAAAGTGTCCAAGCTGGCCACATTTAAAACAGATTTTCTGTGGGCTGGCTTGCTGAAGAGCTGTGCTGATTGCCATGACAAGCTGGAGAGCTGCACCCATAGCAAGATTGACTGTCTGAGACATTTTGTGAGTGAACACATCTACATCACAGCAAAGGTGAATCATCCCATTAAGATCTTTGTCACTTTTCTTACTGTGAAAGAAAACATTGCAGATCAAATTAGCATTTTCATAAGCAAATTGTCTAATTAGTTTGTTATCTGCGTCATGACCTAGGGTCCTCTCTGCAGCCTCAAACAAATGACTCACAAATTCACTATAGTCCTCTTGGGCCCCTTGAATAACTTTGGTTAGAGATGTAATGAAATCGGCTTTCCATGAGAGAAATTATCCAACTGTTAACACAGTTTGAATTACTCTGATCCACTCACAGCGGAGCATATGTCTGCTTCCTGGAAGAACTTCTAGGAGTGAAAGCATATAGGGGGCAGATGGGCCATAAGCTTGAACTGCAGAATTAAGCTCTTTTAAGTCCTTACAATGGAATCTGCGGAATTCTGTCTGTTGGACAGGAGCAAGTATTTGTTCCTCTGGCTCATGCCCCACTTTGTTTTCATTCTCATTTTCCTCTCCACATTTGCTGTTAGTTTCTGTGGAGAAGTTGGCCTGAGGCCTTTCTAAAGAACCAATTTCTGCAGAAGCAAATTCAGCACAGGTGACTGGGGGTGTTCCTTTGCTGTAGAAGTGGGCGGGTCAGACCTAGCAGCTCTTGTGGAACAAGTGATTATGGGAAAGCCATTGTTAAGTTTTTATGGCCAGGGCACTTTCTTTTTTATGCCACCTGAGGCTGTGGCTGGGGGAGGGGCAAGGATAGTCTCTTTTAAAGTATTTTGGAGTGAAGGGAGCTCTGTAGAAAGAGGGCTTATTATTGTTGGAGCTCTAAAAATTCTTGTAATCCTGTTACCAGAGACAAGAGTTTGTCTTTAGCATCAATGAGAATAGGGAACAGCAGTGCCTGAGGCCATGGCTGGGGAGCACAGATAGGTGGCAGATAGGGCAGGACACTGCAGGGAGGAGCTGAAGCATGAGGCAGTCGCTCAGGCTTACAGGGACAGACTGCCTCTTCTTCTAAAGTATCTGGTCGACAGAAACTAAAGGGCCTTCAGCCAAAAGTTTTTCAAAGACTGGATTGATTAGTGGCAGGTCAGAAGGAGATATGGGGGTAGAGAGCAGCCTGCGGGACTTCGGCCTTGTATGCATCTATTGGAGGCTTTTTGGTAGGGAGGGAGCTCTCTGAAGCTTCATGAGATCGGGGACAGAGGCAGTATTCTGCTACTGACAAAAGCTGCTGTTTCTCCAGATCATCGACTGCACTCTCTACCAAATCACTGATTAGACTCCAATTAGTAAATATATTTGCAGGAACAGCATCGTGGCCCTGCTTTGCCAAAATTTCATTTAATTCTCTACCTACTCTTCTCCATTTCTTGCGATATATCTCTGCTCCATCTATAATAAACCATGGACATGCCTGATGAATGAAAATAAAAAAAAAGTTTATCAAATCTTTCTTTTTATCTCTAACTCCTCCTTCCTTGAGAGACATCTTTAAGCCTTTTATAAAAGCTGCCTCTTTCAAAAGCTTAGTTCCCATTTCTCACTGGAGATGAATCATTTAAAGAGGGCTAGTTTCTCCCATGAGCTGTGAGAGCTGTCCTCCACTACTTATTTCATCTTCGGGTTGCTACAAACTTCTCTGGGGGAGTCAAACTCCATCATCTCTGCCTAAGGTAAAGGTCTGAACCTTGGGCTCACGTTGGGCACCACTTGTCCTGTCCAGCAGGACCCAGTTATTCATGGGTTTGAGGGGGAACACAAACCTGAAAGAGAAATGAGCGAGAAAGAAGAGTGGAGACCAAGGAGAATACCTATCACAGTTTATTAGCCTGAAATGCCAGGTTATAAGCACAGAATGAGGGAAATAGGGAGGGGCTGAGGGGGAATTAACAAAGAACAAAGTAGTGGGCATCTGGGGGCAAATTTAGACTGCAGGCGAGAGGCACTCTGACTCTTATCTCTGGAATGTAAATTCCTCCTTAACAGTCCTGGTTGTTAAGCTGGGCTCATCAAATAACTCATGGCCTTAGAAGTCTTGGGAGTCAGGAAGAGATAAGGAAGAGGGGGCTATAATTCAATCTTTTAGGTTTTTTGTTGCCAGTAAGAGATAGGGAGGAGGAGGCTACCATCTCCTTAACACAAGGCCATTTGGCTTATTAGGGTGGGAAAATGAGAAAGGCTTACTTTCTCATAGTATGGTCTCCAACAAACATCTGTCCAGGATCTTCTGGCTTTCATAGTCTCTAGTGAGAAGTCTCATGTAATTCTAATAGGTCTCTCTTTATATGTTACTTGACCTTTTACCTAACTGCTTTTATTATTATCTCTTTATTTTAGGGCATTTGTTGTGCTGATTATTATGTGTTGGGAGGAATATCTTTTCTGTTGCAGTCTACTTGGAGTTCTGTAGCTTTCTTGTATGTTCATGGGTACCTCTTCATTAGGTTAGGAAAGATTTCTTCCATTATTTTGCTGAAGATATTTACTGGCCCTTTAAGTTGAAAACCTTCATTCTCATTTATACTTTTATCCCTAGGTTGGTCTTCTCATTGTGTCCTGGATTTCCTGGATGTTTTGAGTTAGGAACTTTTTGCATTTTGCATTTTCTTTGATTATTGTGTCCATGTTTCCTATGGAATCTTCTGCACCTGAGATTCTCTTCCATCTCTTGTATTCTGTTGCTGATGCTTGCATCTCTGGTTCCTGATTTGTTTCCTAGGATTTCTATGTCCAGATCTGTCTCCATTTCGGTTTTCTTTATTGTTTCTACTTCCATTTTAAGATCTGAGATGGTTTTGTTCAACACTATCACCTGTTTGGTTGTGTTTTGCTGGAATCCTTTAAGGGATATTTTTTTTTTTTTTTGTACTTGTCTTAGTCAGGGTTTCTATTCCTGCACAAACATCATGACCAAGAAGGAGTTAGGGTGGAAAAGGTTTATTCAGCTTACATTTCCACATTGTTGTTCATCACTGAAAGAAGTCAGGACTGGAGGAACACAAGCAGGTCAGGGAGGAGTAGCTGATGTAGAGGCCATGGAGGCATTCTTTACTGTCCCTTCAGTATTCCTCAGTTGAGAATTCTTTGATTAGATCAGTACGCAATTTTTTAATGGGGTTATTTGATTTTCTGGAGCCCAGTTTCTTGAGCTTTTTGTATATGTTAGATGTTAGTCACCTATCAGATTTAAGATTGTTAAAGATCCTTTCCCAATCTGTTGTTGGCATTTTTGTCTTATTGATAGTATCTTTTGCCTTACAGAAGCTTTGTAATTTTATGAATTCCCATTTGTCAATTCATGATCTTATAGTACAAACCATTGCTATTCTGGTTAGGAATTTTTCCCCTGTACCCCTATCTTTGAGGCTTTTCCCCACTTTAACCTCTAAATATCAGTGTCTTTGGTTTTATGTGGAGGTGTTTGATCCATTTAGACTTAAGTTTTGTACAAGGTGATAAGGATGGATCAATTTTCATTAATCTATATGACAACTTCCACTTTTGACAGTACCATTTGTTGAAAATGGTGTCTTTTTTCCACTGGATGGTTTTAGCTCCCTTGTCAAAGATCAAGTGACCATAGGTGTGTGGGTCCATTTCTGTGTCTTCAAATCTACTCCATTGATCTACATTTCTGTCTGTGTACAAGAACCATGCAGTTCTTCTCACAATTGTTCTGTAGTAGAGCTTAATGTCAGACATTGTTATTCCACCAGAAGTTCTTTTATTGTTGAGAACAGTTTTTGCTCTCCTAGGTTTTTTTTGTTTGTTTGTTTGTTTTGTTTTGTTTTGTTTGTTATTCCAGATTCATTTGCAAATTGCACTTTCTAACTCAGAGAAGAATTGAGTTGCAATTTTAATGGGGATTGCATTGAATCTTAAAGAAATTATCGAACTACTGGAAAACACAACCAAACAAGTTGATGGAATTGAATAGAACCATCTAAAACAAACAAACAAACAAAACCAAACAAAACAAACAACAAAAAAGGGAAAAAATGAAAGTAGAAACAATAAAAAAAAAAACAAAGTGAGACAACTCTGGTAGATAGAAACCCTATGAAATAAATCAGGAGCTATAGATGCGAGCATCAGAAAGAGAATACAAGAGACTGAAGAGAGAATCTCAGGTGCAGAAGATTGTACAGAGAACATGGGCACAACTATAAACTAAAATGCAAAAAGATCCTAACTCAAAACATCCAGGAAATCCAGGACATAATGAGAAGACCAAACCTACGGATAATAGGAGTAGATGAGAATGAAGATTTTCAAATTAAAGGGCCAGTAAATATCTTCAACACAATAATAGAAGAAAACCTCCCAAACCTAAAGAAAGTGATGCCAATGAACATACAAGAAACCTAGAGAACTCCAAATAGACTGGACAAGAAAGAAATTACTCCAGACACATAAAAGTGAAAGCAACAAAAGAACTAAATAAAGACAGAATATTAAAAGCAGTAAGGGAAAAAGGTCAATTAACATATAAAGCTAGGCCTATTAGAATTACCCCCAGACTTCTCAACAGAAAGTAAGAAAGCCAGAAGATCCTGGACAGATGGTATGCAGACCCTAAGAGAACACAAAGGCCAACCCAGGCTACTATACCCAGCAACACTCTCAATTACCATACATGAAGAAATCAAACTATTTCATGATAAAACCAAATTCACACAATATCTTTCCACGAATCAGGCCCTTCAAAGGGTAATAACGGGAAAACACCAACACAAAGGACAGAAACTACACCCTAGAAAAAGCAAGAAAGCAATCCGTCAACAAACCAGAAGAAGACAGCCACATTTACAGAATACCAACTTTAACAACAATATAACAGGAAGCAATAATTATTTTTCCTTATTTTCAATTAACATCAATGGACTCAATTCCCCAATAAAAAGACATAGTCTAATAGATTGGCTACACAAACAAGACCCAACATTTTGCTGCTTACAGGACACCCACTTCAGAGAAAAAGACAGACACTACCTCAGAGTAAAAAGCTAGAAAGCAATTTTCCAAGCAAATTGTCCGATGAAATAGTCTGGAGTATCCATTCTAATATCAAATAAAATTAACTTCCAACCCAAACTTATCAAAAAAAAAAAAAAAGAAAGAAAGAAAAAAGAAAAGAAAAGAAAAAGAAAAAAAAGGAGGGGCACTTCATACTAATGAAAGGTAAAATGAAACAAGATGAACTCTTAATTCTAAATATCTATGCTCCGAATAAAACGGCAGCCACATTCATTAAAATAACTTCAGTAAAGCTCAAAGCAAATATTGCACCTCACTCAATAATAATGGGAGACTTCAACACCCCACTCTCACCAATTATCATATCCTGGAAATGAAAACTAAACAGAGACACATGAACACTAACAGAATTATGAAACAAAAGGATTTAATAGATAACTACAGAACATTTAATCCTAATACAAAGGGATGTACCTTCTTCTCAGTGAAACATGGTACCTCCTCCAAAATTGACCAGATAATTGGTCACAAAACAGGCCTCAACAGATACAAAAATATTGAGATAATCCCATGCATGTTATCTGACCTCCACAAACTAAGGCTGATCTTCAATAACAACATAAAAAATAGAAAGCGAGCATTCACATGGAAAGAGAATGAAACTCTACTTAATGATTGCTTTTTCAAGGATGAAATGAAGGAAGAAAATAAAGACTTTTTAGAGCTTAATGAGGATGAATCCACAACATACCAAACTTATGGGACACAATGAAGGCAGTCCTAAGAGGAAAACTCATAGCCCTGAGTGCCTCCAAAGGGAAACTGGAGAGAGCATATACTAGCAGCCTGACAGCACACCTAAATGCTCTAGAACTAAAGGAAGCAAATTCACCCCAGAGGAGTTGATAACAGGAAATTATCAAACTCAGGGCTGAAATCAACCAAGTGGAAAAAAAAAGAACTATTCAAAGAATGAACCAAACCAGGAGCTGGCTCTTTGAGAAAATCAAAAAGATAAAGAAACCCTTAGCCATATTAACTAGAGGGTCCAGTGACAGTATCCTAATTAAGAAAATCAGAAATGAAAAAGGATACATAACAGCAGAACCTGAGAAATTCCAAAATGACATCATATCCTACTGTAAAAGGTTATAATTAACAAAACTAGAAAACTTGAATGAATTTGTCAACTTCCTAGACAGATACCAGGTACCAAAGTTAACCAGGATCAAATTAACAATATAAACACTCCCATTTCCCCTAAAGACATACAAGCAATCACCAGTAGTCTCCAAATCAAAAAAAATCCCAGGTCCAGATGGGTTTAGTGTAGAGTTCTATCAAACCTTCAAAGAAGGCCTAATTCCAACTCTCCACAAGCAATTCCACAAAATAAAAGCAGAAGGTACTCTACCCAATTCATTCTATGAAGCCACAATTACTCTGATACCTAAAGCACACAAAGATCCAACAAAGAATAGCTAAGATAAAAAACTCAGGTGACAGCTGACGCTGGTGAAGATATGGAGAAATAGGAAAACTCCACTTTTGCTGGTGGGATTGCAAGCAAATACAACTACTCTGGGAATCAGTCTGATGGTTTCTCGGAAAATATGCCATAGTACTACCTGATGACCCAGCAATGCCATTCCTGGGCATTTACCCAAAAGATTCTCCAAAATGTAATAAGGACATATGCTCCACTATGTTCATAGCAGCCTTATTTTTAATAGTAGAAACTTGAAAGAACATAGATGTTCTGTTCCAATTCAACAAAGAAATTGACACAGAAAATATGGTATATTTACACAACGGAGTGCTACTTAGCACTTAAAAACGATAAATTCATGAAGTTCTTTGACAAATGGATGGAACTAGAAAACATTATCCTGAGTGAGGTAACTCAATCACCAAAGAAGGTTTTATAACATTCTATTACGAAACTGTTACTGTGTTAATATCAAATTGTATAATGGAACCACAAAAGTCTTTTGGGAAAGAACCATATGAAATATATATCTCTTATTCTAAACAGCAATTAAATTGTTTAATGCAAAATAATGATATTTGGCCTATTGCATATGCAAACTTTTCAGTGAAAATTGATAATCATTATCCAAAAGACTAATTTTACAATTTGCCTCTATGCATGTTTTTGTATTTCCTGTAAGTATGTGCATGCAGCCTATATAAAATGTGCTTATTGTATTACACATGGTTCATATAATGGGAATGCAGAATATGTAATTGTATAACAAGTTTATTCTCTTGAGTTTCCCCCTGCTTCAGCACAGATTATTGAATTACATTCTGTAGCCACTGTTTATAAAATGCTGAAAAATCCAGCTTTAAATTTGCATACTGATAACCAATATATGCCTTATTGTTTGCAATTGCTTGAAATTCTTCCCGTTTTAGATACTGCTTATTCTCAAATTTTGTAATTATTTCTGCAAATATAACTCAGTTTAAGAGAACATATACTTCCTTATTTGTAGGACATTTAAGAGCTCATACTGGATTGCCTGGACTCCTTAGTGAGGGCAATTCCACAGGAGATTCCTATACCGGGAATTTTATAGGCCTTACACCGGAACAATTAGTCAAACAATCTCATGCTTTACATCATCAAAATTGCAATAGCTTGAGACAACAACTTAGTGTTTCTAGAGAATGTACATGTCAAATTACAAAGACTTGTCCACAATGTCTTCAATTACTTCCTATAGAACATAATGGAGTTAATCCATGAACTTATACCTAATGAATTATGGAAAATAGTTCTTACTCTTATTTCTGATTTGTGAAAATTGAAATATGCACATGTGACTATTGACACTTTTTCAGGCTTATTAGTTGCAACTGACTTAACAGGAAAAAACATCTAAAAATGTAATTAATCATTTCCTATTTTGTTTTTCTAGGTGGTTTGTTTTAAATCAGATTAAAATAGATAACAGAATTGCTATTGGAGTCAAGCATTTGAGTTTTTGTTTTATGTTTTTTGTTTTTTTTGATGATTTAATATTACACATATTTCTTGGTTCCTCATAATCTTCCAGGACAAAGTATTGAGAAACAAGTATTGAAGAACTTTAAAACAAATATCTTCATAAAATAAAAATGAGGGAGTGATATCCCCATACACCACAAATTTATTTAAATCATGATCTTTTTATTTTAAAATTTTAATTTAAATGCCAAGGACCTTTATGAATGTCTATGACACCCTACAACTAGGCATAATTGTGTCTAGGTGAAATGGAAAGACCAACATGCTGGCATATGGCATGATCTTGATCAGGTGTTAAATATGGGGAAGAAGGCATGTTTGTGTTTTTTCTACAGGATGCTGAAGAAACATTCTAACTGCCAGGGTGATTGGTATGACATACTGATGCTGGGACAAAGAATGATGCTGACTTGTGAGCTTGCTGAAAGCCCTGACAATGGTGACTATGAAACTGTATTGGACATATGTTCTTGAACCACCTTTGTTTGCCTATATCTCAGAGTGGACAAGCTGCCTTGCCTCAAACTTTTAGAATTCATATAACAGAGAACATGGAATATTTGAATACTGCCTTCAAAAAATTAACCAAACAAATTAAAATGACTCTTCTGTTTCTCTTAATATGACCTAACTGATTCTATCATGGACTGGTCTGGAAAGCAATCAAATATTGTAAATAACAGTCTTTATTTGGACGGCTTGTTGTGGACATTTTCACAGACATATTTGGAAGTTAGCTGCAGTTATCTATTAGTTTACACTGGCTATTAATAGAATTGGGGCAGAATATGACTTTGAACAAATGTTAGTGCATGTGTTAAGGCTCCTAATCTATTATTAATTGGTCATGTTAAAATAACTTTTGTTTCTTCAACATTATTTAATTTAAATTAAATCGATTTTATACTTCCTAATTGTTTCATTGTATTGAAAATTGGCATGTCTGTTATGGTGTGTGAGGAGCCGCCCTTGCAATCGCCATTACAAGATGGCTCTGATATCTGGTGTTCTAACTGGCAAACAATTAGTCTGTGCTTGTGCTGGGGTAATTTTTCCATTTCTTGTGCCCTGCCTGTCCCTTGGCGTCATCTGGGCTGATATTGAGCAGCCAGTCAGGGTGAAATACATCTCCAACCCCTCTTTTGGCCTATTTAAGGACCGAGGTTCCTGTATTCTGGGCCTCCTCCCCCAAAAGCTGATGATCTTTCACTCGAGATGCATTAAAGCTATGCTGCAGAAGAACCAGTGTGTGCTCTGTTTGTGTGTCCTTGCTGGCGAGACTCCATATTACATAAGAACATCTGGTGCCAAAGTTCCTGGGAATTCTACAACATCGCCATGATGGAGGAAGTCACCTGGAAATGGGGCGGGGCCATAACTGCAGTGGAAAACGTAAGTTCATAGAGACATGCTTAACCTTGAGCCTGTAGTTCCCTTTAACTTTGGTCTCAATCTAGAAGCACTGTAGGACGGGTTGGTCCTACAAAGCAAAGAAGGTTTGGTTTTTGTAACCCTGGCGTTTATTTTCTTTTTGCTGGTATTTTCTTGTGTTTATAGTGGTTAGTGTGACCTTGAGGTGCGGTCAGTCCTAGATAAATAAAAGGCAGCACCTACAAGCTCATTCAGTCTCTCATAGATAAGAGACCAGAACTTGGCAGCTTACTTTCACTTCTGCTCAGGGAGCAGGCTTCTGTTTTGGGAGCAGGCTTCTGTTTTGAGAACAGACTTTTGCTTCAGGGATGGACTTTTGCTTTTGAAGTGGAGCCCGGCAGTTACTTTCACTTCTGCTTCAGTGTGCCTTAAGTCGGATATAGATAAACCTCAAGCGCAATGGGGTCCTCACAGTCAATTGTAAAAGCACTGCAAATTGTCCTTAAGCAGAGAGACTTCAAGATAGTCCCATGTACTCTATAAAATTTTGTCAAGGAGATTGACCGTGTTGCTCAATGTTATGCTTGCTCAGGTTCCCTGACCAAAGCCTCGTGGAATAAGTTAGGAAATACCTAGATAGAAAATTTGAGGAAGGAGACTTATGCCTAGGCACTAAGGCAAATTGGAAATTAATAAAGAATTGCTTGGAAGATGAGACCTGCCAACATGCAGTGGTTGAGGGACAAGAAACGTTAGAAGATGTTCAAGACAGCATGCCAGAAACTGAACGGTGTGAGAGATAAGGAGCTCATAAAAAGAAAAAAAAAAAAAAAAAGACATGTCTAAGGGAAAAAGGATTTCCCCCAGAAGTTAGAAAAGGGGAGAGTTTAGAAAAGGATAAAAGAGAAAAAACAAAAGATAATATAAAATATAAAGATACAAAAGATAATATAAATTATAAAGATACAAAAGATAATATAAATTATAAAGATACAAAAGATAATATAAAGTTCAGTCAATTTACCCTCCTCTCAAAGACTTTGACGAAAGAGGCAGCTTTCATTAAAGGCTTAGAGATAGCTCTCAACGTCACTGCGCCATCTCTCATTCACTGGCAGAATTCCCAGAAGAAGGAGATAAGAAACTAGAGTCTGAACATGAGAGAGAGAGGATGAGTTTTAAAAGAGCAGTTGTCCCCTGTATGGGATCTTTTAGCAAAAAAGAAAGGAAATGAAAATAAGCTATTTCAGAGCGCTCCTGGAGAGCAGAAGAAAGATGGGAGGTGTCCTGTTTTCTCTCTTGCTCCTATGGAGATTTTCTTAGCTCTGGTTAAAATATCTGTGTCCCTTTGAGACACCAAGATCTTTTCGCTGTCTGTCTAATGTATCTTTTTGGTGCCCCGAAGCACATTGTCCATATGTCTGACAATTCATGTTTGTTTTTATTTGTGGTTTGAATGGTTATTGTTCTGTGTTTCATGTTGAAAAATATAAATGGTTAAATCTTGTTTTAAAAGTAGTTTCAATTTGCACAAGTACAAACTGATAAATTAGCTGCACTGTGGCTGGGAGTCAAGTACAGCTGGATAAACCTTGCTGAGGGCCAATTACAAATGGACCTCTTAAAGGGGGCAGGCAGCCTTTTGCTTGTAACAAAAAGTTAACTTAAAATTGGGAACTCAAGGATAGAATCTTTCTAAACAACATGAACAAACACAAGAAAACAGGTCTTTAAGCATACTTCAACAAAGGGATAATCTTTGAGCCAAGACTCTGGCAGAGTGTTCAGATTGAGAAAAGTTTACATGTGGGTTGAGGAAGAGCTGGGAGGGGAGCAGCTTCAGCACGGTTTTTGTGGCACATCTTAGACCCTTATTACAGACCTAGTCAGATGTTGTTCTACATAAAATTTAAATTCAAAAGTTTATAAAAGTTCAATCAGGCTATAAAACTTATAAAGGCATTTCAAAATAACTTGCCTACTTCATATAAAATTATTATAGTTTTAAAAGTTTATTTTTTTTCCATTTGTAAAGAGTTTACTTCTAGTGAACTGGTGACCATTAAAGGTTTTTGCCCCTAGGTATGGCTAATGTAGTTTAACAGTATGAAAAAAAAATTTATTATCAGCTTCAATACAAGAAACAAAAGGTTTAAATCTTTCAGTATATATTGTTTCCTAAGTGAAAAGTATTTTATTAGCTAATGTCTCTAAAGGGAAGTTTAAAGCTCTGGGGAATTGTTGTTGCTTCATAAGATTTAGGGGCAATATCTTATTTAATAATTAGGGTTTCAGCTATACTGGAAAATTGGTAAAAATTTACTTCAAAATTTTATTTCCAAAAGCTTACAGGATATGTTAATTGGCTAAGACCTCACCTTAAACTTGCCACAGGAGAACCTAAGCCTTTGTTAGGTGCTATCAAGTGAGATTCCAATTAACTGGTGAGAACCAAAAAAGCTTTAAAAGAAAGTAGAAGAAACTTCTGTAATCTATTATTATCAATTGTAATTAGTGTTAATTAAATAATAGTTACATATTCTAGTTATTTTTATTAAATGTGTTCACAGCTATTTTTGGCAAAAAAAAATCATTAATGGAAAATCATCCTTCTTCACCTCAAAGTTTTAACATCCTATTATATATAAGGCTGCTGTGGTGTTAATTAAGAATTAAGAATTTCTTGTTCCAAACAGCAATTGGTTATTGCAGAATATTGATATTTGACCTATTACATACCATCATTTTAAATAAAATTTATGATACTCATCCTAAGATAAGTTAAAAATTGTGCATGCATGCCTTTGTATCTTCATGCATGCTTACATCCCATTTACTGTATTTAAAAACAACCCTCATATGAGAGAAAAGTATATGTGAATTAAATCACATGATTATTCTTTTGAGTTTCCTCCTGTTTCAGCACAGATAATTAAATTGTGTGCTGAAGATGGTGTTTAAAAATGTTGAACAATCAAACTTTAAGTTGTATATTAATAGTCAATATTATATATCAGAGCTTGCAATTGCTTATGCAACTTTTAAGAAAAAATACTGTTTCTTTAAGAAAATTGTTTTTGGGCAGTTAAGAAATTGTCCTAAGTTGACTGGAAAAGACCCTCAGGATTTGCTTTTGTGTTATAGAGGTTTACATAAAGCTTTAACTAATAAAGATTACGGATAGCTCCTGAAAAGATACAAACTCAGGATTCTTATATTTATTGGGTTTTAGAAGATAGTTATTTACAGAGACAACTTAAAGATTTTCTCTAATTTCTGATTAATAAATAAATTATACACAAGTGACTATAATGACTTTTCAAGCATTCTAGGTACAATCTCTCTTCAAGAGAAACAATTGAAAGTGTAATTAGTCACAGTTCATGTTATATTAAAACTGACTAACAGTTCAGTATCTAAAATTTTCATGAAAATACAAGATTGTATTTTTATGTGTGAGCACACTTTTTATATTCAACATATTAGAGCACATACATCATTACCTGTCTCCTATTCAAAAAAAAAAAAAAAATCCTAAGCTGAAGTTAGCCACTAGCAAGAAAGACTAAACAGATAAATCCTTGCTGTTTATTTTGTAAATCTAAATAGTATACATGGACTGGGCTGAATAGCCATGCTAGAAACTAATGTTCTGTTTTTGTTAGTCAAAAACATTCATGACAGTTTTGCCATCAGATGAATGTGACTCATCTGACTGGCCTTCCTTATAATCCTCAAGAACAAGGCATTGTAGAATGTGCCCATCGCACTCTCAAGTCCTATTTAATTAAACAAAAGGGGGGGGGGATAAAAGCTATGACGGCAAAGATGTATCTATCCCTTATAATATTTACTCTTAATTTCTTATAATATTTACTCTTAATTCTCTTAATTTCTTAATATTGGATAATGCTGGGAGATCACCAGCTGAAAGGCACAGACAACGGCCTCAATTGCTCAATGAAATGGTCAAGTGGAAGAATGTCCTTGATAATAAATGATATGGCCCAGATCCTATTTTAATAAGATCCAGGGGAGCTATATGTGTTTTTCCACAGGAGGTAGATAATCCCTTTTGGATTCTGGAGTGCCTCACTCGAAGGATCCTGCTTTTGGATAATGAATCACAGGAAGAAGATCCCAAAACATCGATGGATCATACTCCTCATGCTGGATATTCTGGTTCCTAGTATATCTGGAGAGTTAAGATGGGTAATTATATCAATTTTCCTTCTTCCTATGCCAGTTATGCTTAATGCACAGATATTTCCATGCTTTTTCACTACAGATAAAGAACTGGGACTTTCTTATTTACCCTTAGATGAACATATTCAGGCTTTATTAGAAAATAGAACCTTCTTCCTACAGGGAAGCCTGTGCTTTATGTTAATTTCCTCGTTACAAGATAAGAGCTGCTGTATACCGTTGCATTATCAATCAGCAGCCTGGTTAAAAGGGCCATCTTTTGGCAGAGCTGCTTTTAACATGAAGGCTGATGCCATAGTTATAAGAGGATGATGGCCCAGCCGAAAAGGTGGAAGTTCTGGAAATAAGCCGCCTTCACAACCTAGAATGGCACCCTTTTGCAAGGAAGGGTCCATGGAAGATGTTAAGCTACCTTGGACAGGCTGCCAAGCTAAAAAATATACTTGGGCAGTAGAGAAATGTTTTTCCTTTTCACCATATATTAGTAGAGAGTTTAATGATACTTTTGCTGGGTATGATTTTAGTGCTGTGAACCCCCTCCAACCTAATAGTAACCCTTTCGATCAGTGGTTGCTTTGTGGGGTTAATAGAAGCTGTACAGATCTCGTCCCCATGGCTATGATTGGAGGAGTTTCTAGTGAGAAGGGAGAAATAACCTTTGATTGTAGAAATACCCCGTGCCAGAATGAAAAACAGGGTTCAAATTTTAAATGGACTACATCCAATGTTAAATATAAAAAACAAAAAGAGGTAAATTTTACTGCCAGCCTGGTATGTGTATGGCCCCTGTTTTTATGGGTGGTAAGTAAAACAAGCTTAAATCAGAATCAGGTAGAGATAGATTGCTCACAAGAAAAATGTTTTTATGCCTTATGCTGGGATGCTAAGAAATATCCTTTTGCTTTGGTTACCCGCATGCCTAGATTTGTTCCTGTTCCTGTAGATGCCCCTAATAGCTTGACTTTGTTTCGCGGGAGAAGAGATTTTGGTATTTCTGCTATCATAGTTGGACTGGTGGCCACAGAGGCGGTTGCAGCCTCTGTCACGGCCTCGGCACTCACTCTATGTACTACTGTTCAAACAAAACAAACTATTAAAGAGCTTTCTATGACAGTCACAACGGCCTTAGATTAACAGGCCACAAACAACTCAAAGATACAAGGAAGGTTGATCTTGATAAATCAATGCATCGACCTAGTCCAAGAGCAAGTGGATATTCTATGGCAGTTGGCTCAATTGGGCTGTGATTACAAGATGCCTGGCCTTTGTGTTACTTCTGTTCAGTTTGAAAATTCTACAAGAGCAGCAAATTTGTCAAAAACTTTATCTTGTTATATGTTATAGAATTGGACCATGGATTTTGAGCAAACGCTTTGAGAGTTGCTATTCTACAAGTGAATTCTACATGTCTCGACCTTTCACTGATGAAGGGCTTCTCCACTTGGATTTCCTCTGCATTTTCCTACTTTAAGGAGTGGGTGGGGGTAGGCTTGTTTGCCGTGATCCTTTGCGGTGGAGCGTTGCTTTTGCTTTGGATGGTCTGTAAACTTAAAGCCCAAACAAAAAAGGAGAAAATGGTGATAACCCAAGCACTTGCAGAATTAGGACTCCATGCCTCCCCTGATATATGGTTATCTATACTTAAGCAATAAGTCGCTGGCCGCTCAGGCCTTGCACCTCATGAGGCTAGTCTCATTGCTCGGAATAGAGTGAGTGTGCTTCAGCAGCCCGAGATAGTTGCATGGCTAAGCACTGCAGTAGAAAGGCTCTGTGGCATAAAATGAGCCTATTCTAGGGAGACATGTCATCTTGTTTGAAGGTTGAGTGTCCTAGTGTCCTTCCCCCAGGAAAAATGACATGGGAGCGGAACAAGACCCCTCTGGGTGATGAGCCTGGGAGAAGGTTTTGTTTAATGCCCCTATTTTTGCACACTGGGGATTTGACTTCTATCTCCACTCTCAGTACTGGGTGGCCTGTTGCCTTGTAAATAAAAGAAAAGGGGGAGATGTGAGGAGCCGCCTTTGCAATCGCCATTACGAGATGTCGCTGATATCCAGTGTTCTAACTGGTAAACAATTAGTCTCTGCTTGTGCTGGGGTAATTTTTCCATTCCTTGTGCCCTGACTGTCCCATGGCTTCATCTGGGCTGATAGTGAGCAGCCATTCAGGATGAAATACATCTCCAAGCCCTCTTGTGGCCTATTTAAGGACTGAGTTTCCTGTGTTCTGTTCCTCCTCCCCCAGAAGCTGATGATCTTTCTCTCAAGATGCATTAAATCTATGCTGCAGAAGAACCTGTGTGTGTCCTGTGTGTGTGTCCTTGCTGGTGAGACTCCATATCACATAGGAACAATGGTGGTCTATCAACCAGCCTTTTTTCTACTGCCTGTTTGTATTACTGGATCTTGATATTCTGAAAAAAAATTGCAAATACTGGAAGAAATGAGTCAGGCTTTAAAAAGAAGCAAGAGTGTAGTGGCCTTGATTATTGCTGGTATAGCAGCTTTAATTGCATTAATAGCTAGCACTATTACTTCTGCAATTGCTTTGGCAAAAGAAGTTAAGACAGCTACTCTTGTTAATCTTTTGGCCCCTGCTGGAAAAAGTGTTTTTTTTTTTTTTTTTTTTTTTTTAAGAAAGGAAGTCTGTAGCCTCTTGGTTTTGGGGCAAATACCTGGTAGATCGTTTTTTTTTTTTTTTTTTTTTTTTTTTTTTTTTTTTTTTTCCCTAAGAAAATTATCTGAAATCATGATTATTGCATTTAGCTAATGACAAAGTGCTTTTTATTTTATAATTATAGGTAGAAAATTTAAAATTCTCTGATTGGTCTAAGTGTAGCCGCTTCATGTGGTTTTTTTGTTTGTTTGTTTTTTGTTTTTGTTTTGTTTGTTTTTTTTTACTGGCAATGTGCTCTGTGAGTCTTCACATGAATATCAGCTTATAGTTTATTGGTTAGGATTAAACAATTGTTACATTGGTAAGAGAAGGTTAGGCTTAAATTGATAACTCAGGAGTCTTTTCAAACACGTCACATAAGCAGGCCAAAACCTAGGCCTCTTAGGGATACTTCTAGTTGAGATAATATTTAATGTGATTCTGATTCTAAAAGGTAGTCTTAAAGATAAGATTTAAAGCAATGTCTCTTTAATGAAGCATTAAAATTTGCACTGTAATACATTCATAGGTATAAATTGGTAGCCAAACTTCATAATATGATAGTAATGCCTCTAACATTTATTCTAAGGTGATAAATTGTTATGAAATTGGGTTTTGCTTTCCCAAATTTGTAGTTATGTTGTAGTATTGCAAAAGAAACTTAAACTTTATAAAATCTGTCCTCACAGCAAGAGGAACAAAGCTCAGAGCAGCCTCTAAGCTTTGTGTGACTTTCTTTTGTATTGCAGAGGGTGTACCTGGAGAGGTTCTTGAAACTTGCCTCTCCTTGCCTCCAGGAGACTTTTCTTTTAGCTGAAAGGACACTGTTGCAGACCTATCCAGACGTTGTTCTAATTCAAGTTCTAATTCAAAGCTTATAAAAGGTCAATCAGACTGTATAATTTATAAAGGCATTACAATCTGGCTTGCCTACTTCATGTAAAGTTATTATAGATTTAAAGTTTTGTTTTTTCCTTTGCATCTTAATAATTGTAAAGGGTTTGCTTCTAGTAATCACTGGGAAATTTTGCCTCTAGGTTTGGCTAATATAGCTCTACATTATGTAAGAAGAATTTCTATTGTTTCTGCTTCTATACAAGAAGCTAAGATTTTGAATCTTTCAGTGTATATTGTTTTCTAAGTGGAAAGTATTTTATGAGCTAGTGCCTCTCAAGGGAAGTTTACTTTAAATCCTTGCACTCACACAAGGAGCTGTTAAGTTCTGGGGAGTTGCTCCATAAATGATTCAGAGGCAATGTCTTTTTAATACTTAGGGTTTTAGTTTACTACAGAAGGCTTTGCAGAAAATAAAGAAAGCTTCTATAATTGTTATTAATTATTATCAATGGTAATTAAATATTAGCTGTGCCCACAGCAATTCTTTGGTAAGTGAAACCATTATTGTAATGTCATTTTTCTTTTCCTCCCAGCCATCTGTTGGCCCACGTGGAGCCAGCAGGCTGCTGACTGCTGCAGGGCAGGGCCTTGGGGCACACAGCTTTCCCTGAGTGTGGTGGTGCGGGAGGCTTTTATAGCGATATCAGGGGAGGGCCATGCTCACCATTGCCCCCATGTTCGTCTTCCTGTTCCCACTGGGGGTAGCCATATTTTTCCCCCTAAGACTCGGGGTGCTCTGCTGCCTTCACTTGGGCTTTCTGGCCTACAACAGATTGGGCCACCTTCAGCCTAGTCCACCTAAGAGAAAGGTCGGAGGTGGGCGAGACTGAGGTGGCGCTCACCTCAAAGCACAGTTTTAGAATCCTATTAAAAGAACTGTTGTACTAATAAAGAATTGTAAGATATATTTGTGTATTTTGGAAAACCTGTAACAAAAATTGTGTCTTAAGAACCTGACTAAGTGTCTCTTCCATGTTCAAAACAGCAATTAAATTGGTTATTACAGACTATTAATAATTGACATGTTGCATACCATCATTTTAAATTATAATAGATAAGTTAAATACTGTTTTTATGAATGCTTTTGTATCTTCTATAAATTCATGCACGCATGCGTCCCAGTTACTGTGTTTAAAAACCACCCATCTATGGGAAATAAGTAGATGTGAATTAGATCACATGATTATACTTTGAGCTTCCTCCTGCTTCAACACAGATAATTAAGTAGTGTGCTGTGGATGGTGTTTTAAAATGCTGAACAATTGAGCCTAAATTTGTATATTAATAGTCATATAATATCTCAGCATTCACAATTGCTTAAGATATTTCATCACTCAGGGGCTATTAATTATCGAATTTACAATTACTTATGCAAATACAAATCATGAGAAAAAATGTTGTCCTTTTAAGAAGGCTGTTTTTAGACATTTAATAAATTGTTCTGGATTGCCTGGACATTACATCTTTTTTTTTTTTTAATTTTGTTTTTTTTTTTAATTAAGTATTTATTTCATTTACATTTCCAATTCTATTCCATAAATCACCAACCGCTCCCATACCCACTCCTCCACACACCCACTCCCACTTTTTGGCCCTGGAGTTCCCCTGTACTGAGGCAGATAACGTTTGCATGACCAATGGGCCTCTCTGTCCACTGATAGCCGAATAGGCCGTCTTCTGATACATATGCAGCTAGAGACACAAGCTCTGGGGGGATACTGGGTAGTTCATATTGTTGTTCTACCTATAGGGTTGCAGATGCCTTTAGGTCCTTGGTTACTTTCTCTAGCTCCTCCAGTGGGGGACCTGTGATCCATTCAATAGCTGACCGAAAATCTACTTCTGTGTTTGTTAGGCCCCGCTATAGTCTCACAAGAGACAGAATTATCTGGGCCCTTTCAGCAAAATCATGCTAGTTTATACAATGGTGTGAGCGTTTGGAGGCTGATTATGGGAAGGATCCCCGGATATGGCAGTCTCTAGATGGTCCATCCTTTCTTCTCAGCCCCAAACTGTGTTTCTGTAATTACTTCCATTGGTGTTTTGTTCCCAATTCTAAGAAGGGGCAAAGTGCCCACACTTTGGTGTTCATTCTTCTTGAGTTTCATGTGTTTAGCAAATTGTATCTTATATCTTGGGTATTCTAAGTTTCTAGGCTAATATTCACTTCTCAGTGAGCACATATTGTAGGAGTTCTTTTGTGATTGGGTCACCTCACTCAGGATGATACCCTCCAGGTCCATCCATTTGCCTAGGAATTTCATAAATTCATTCATTTTAATAGCTGAGTAGTAATACATTGTGTAAATGTACCACATTTTCTGTATCCATTCCTCTGTTGAGGGACATCTGGGTTCTTTCCAGCTTCTGGCTTTTATAAATAAGGCTGCCATGAACATAGTGTAGCTTGTGTCCTTCTTACTGGTTGGAACAACTTCTGGATATATGCCCAGGAGAGGTATTACGGGATCATCCGGAAATATTATGTATAATTTTCTGAGGAACCTCCAGACTGATTTCCAGAGTGGAAGTACAAGCTTGCAATCCCACCAACAATGGAGGAGTATTCGTCTTTCTCCACATCCTCGACAGCATCTGCTGTCACCTGAATTTTGATCTTAGCCATTTGACTTGTTTGAGGTGGAATCTCAGGATTGTTTTGATTTGAATTTCCCTGATGATTAAGGGTGTTGAACATTTTTTCGGGTGCTTCTCAGACATTCGGTATTCCTCAGGTGATATCCCTTTGCTTAGCTCTGAGCCCTGTTTTTTAATTGGGTTATTTGATTTTCTGGAGTCCACCTTCTTGAGTTCTTTATACATATTGGATACTAGTCCCCTATCTGATTTAGGATAGGTAAAGATCCTTTCCCAATCTGTTGGTGGCCATTTTGTCTAATTGAATGTGTCTTTTGCCTTGCAGAAGCTTTGCAGTTTCATGAGGTCCCATTTGTAGTTTCTTGTTCATACAACACAAGCCATTGCTGTTTTAGTCAGGAGTTTTTCCCCTGTACCCATATCTTTGAGGCTTTTCCCTACTTTCACCTCTATAAGTTTCAGTGTCTCAGGTTTTATGTGGAGTTCCTTAATCCACTTAGATTTGACCTTAGTACAAGGAGATAGGAATGGATCAATTCACATTCTTCTACATGATAACCGCCAGTTGTACCAGCACCATTTTTGAAAATGCTGTCTTTTTTCCACTGGATGGTTTTAGCTCCCTTGTCAAAGATCAAGTGACCATAGGTGTGTGGGTTCATTTATGTGTCTTCAATTCTATTCCATTGGTCTGCTTGTCTGTCGCTATACCCGTACCTTGCAGTTTTCACAATTGCTCTGTAGTACAGCTTTAGGTCAGGCATGGTGATTCCACCAGACGTTCTTTTATCCTTGAGAAATTTTTTGCTATCCTAGTTTTTTGTTATTCCAGATGAATTTGTGGATTGCCCTTTCTAATATGTTGAAGAATAGAGTTGTAATTTTGATGGGGATTGCATTGAATCTGTAGATTGCTTTTGGTAAGATAGCCATTTTTACTATATTGATCCTGCCAATCCATGAGCATGGGAGATCTTTCCATCTTCTAATTCTTCTTTAATTTATTTATTCAGAGACTTGAAGCTCTTATCATACAGATCTTTCACTTCATTAGTTGGATTCGCGCCAAGGTATTTTATATTATTTGCAAAATGGACAAGTTTCTAGATAGATACTATGACCAAAGTTAAATCAAGATCAGGTTAATGATCTAAACAGTCCTATATCCCCTAAAGAAATAGAAGCAATCATTAATAGTCTCCCAAACAAAAAGAGCCCTGGACCAAATGGGTTTATTATAGAGTTCTATCAGACCTTCAAAGACGATATAATCCCAGTTCTTCACAAACTATTCCACAAAATAACAACAGAAGGTACTCTACCCTATTCATTCTATGAAGGCACAATTACTCTGATACCTATACCACAAAAAGACCCAAAATGATAAAGAACTTCAGCCCAATTTCCCTTATGAATATCGATACAAAAATCCTCAATAAAATTCTCGCTAACTGAATCCAAGAACACATCAAAACAATCATCCATCTTGACCATGTTGGTTTCATCCCAGGGATGCAGGGATGGTTCAATATACGGAAATCCATCAACGTAATACAGTATATAAACAAACTCAAAGACAAAAACCACATGATCATGTCCTTGGATGGTTAGAAAGCATTTGACAAAATCCAACAACCATTTATGATAAAAGTATTGGAAAGATCAGGAATTCAAGGCCCACACCTGAACATGATAAAAGCAATCTACACCAAACAAGTAGCCAACATCAAATAAATCTTTAGAAGCTGGAAGCAATCCCACTAAAATCGGGAAATAGACATGGCTGCCCACTTTCTCCCTACCTATTCAACACTGTACTTGAAGTATTATCCAGAGAAATTTGACAACAAAAGGAGATCAAGTGATACAAATTGGAAAGGAAGAAGTCAAAATATCACTTTTATGCAGATGATATGATAGCATATATAAGTGACTCTAAAAATTCCACCAGAGAACTCCTAAGCCTGATAAACAGCTTCAATGAAGTAGCTGGATATAAAATTATATCAAAAAAGTCAATGGCCTATCTGTACACAAAGGACAATACATCTTAAAACATTGACATTCTGGATATATATCTCAGGCAGCCTATAGGTCCTACATAAAAATTATATTGGATATATAATCTCATTAATTTTACAGTCAAAGCAGTTATAGTTTAAGATAATATTTTGATATTCCTGGAAAATGTGCATGTCAAATTGTAAAAAAAAAAAAAAAAAATGCTCTTGGTGTCCTCAGATTTTATCTCTTTCCACATAATGGTGTCAATTTTGAGGGCCTATACTGAATAAATTGTTGCAAATAAATGCTCCCATTTCTGAATAAATTATACACATGTGACTATTATTAACTTTTCAAGCCTTCAAGTTACAACTGCTCTTTAAGAGAAACAATTGAAAGTACAATTAGTCACTGCCCATGTAAAATTAAAAGTGACTATAACAAATCAGGTATTTGAGATGTTTTGTCAACAAATTATTAATTCTCAAGGACAAGGTTTTATGAAACTTTAAAACTCTTCTTCTTAAAAGACTAAGAAGGGGAAATTATATTCACGTGCTCATTATTTAAATCATACTTTTATTTTAGAATTTTGAAATTTGGATGTCAAAGAACTTAATAAATGCCTTTTAGTATCTTAAAAGGATCTACTTATAGGCATATGGTTTAATCCTGAACAGTGACCTTATTAGGAAAGGGAAAAGCATAGGTTCTCTCCACAGAACACTGCAGAAGCATGATGGCTTATTCGTGTGACAAGCTGACAGGTATGTTCGATCAGTGCCCTGACTGTAGTAACAAGAAAGCTGAATTGGTTACATGTTTTCGACCCACCTTTGCTTGCTATTTTTCCAGTTTGTACAAGTGAAGTTGCCTCACTTCAAGCTTTGAAACCTTATGGTAATAAGAACATCAGAGACTGTGCAATCTGACTTAGAAAGATTAGACATATAAAAAGTGTTATAGTGATTCATCTATTTCCCTCATGTGACCAGTTTTTCTAACTCAATCTTACACTGGTCTAGTAATAATTCCAGTGTTAGAGATTCATATTGAAGATAGCTAAATATTCTTATTTTCCCAACAAAGTTAATATGGAGTACAGCCTCCACTTACAGAGAATCTCTGGCCTTTCTGCTAATTCTCAAAACCAGCTCTACCACAACAGAAGGACAGAGCCTGAGCTTGATTTTTGTTAATTTGCAACTGAATACAGTAGTTGTGCTTCCACAAAGAACCTTTTATACTGTTGCTTTTCACAGTCCCAACTTTGTTTCTCAAGCTTGTCAGCCATGCTGTTTAGCCTGACTGCAACAGGTGTACAGGCTCACCTCCAACAGCGCAGGTGGCAGTTATTAATCTTCATCAAGAAGAATTCTAAGTACATATTGTGGCCTTTGTCTGAAATGGGATTAAAGTGTGCTATGAAGGCTGGTTAGTCAATGATGGGCAACCAGATTTCAGAGCCATATCAATCTAAGACAGAGGAACATGCCAAACGGCCATGGGTGTTGATAACACACCAGAGAGACATGTTTGTGTGAAATATAAAACAAACTAGTTGCATGTAGCCTCCAAGACAGAATTGGATGGTTTGGGAAAATCTGAGATCCTAAGACAGGCATGGCCGCCAGCCACCATAACTCCCAGGCAGGACTATGGAGCATAAATACATTTTAAGCCTTGGTGCAGCTATTTTTAATATATGATCAAGGAGGAATTGTAGCCTCCCTCAGCCCTGAAGCTGGCTGATCCAGACTATGACCTTGCTGCCATTAAGAAGGAGATTACCTAGGGTGGAGCTTTCCAATCTAGATGGCTCTTTTGTTCTGGCATCTGCCACTGCTCTCTCAAAGATACTGCTACTTGCTGGGAAGCTCCTGATATTTTCAGGAGGAACATCCTATCCTGCACATTGCCTCCAGGCTGGCTCTAGACACCAAGAATGGACTGGCAGGGGATGGGCTTTCTCCCTTATAAACACACTCTCTTAGTAAACTGGCAAACTTTGAGCAGACTAGCATGTCTTGGTTCCATCTTGCGCGCGCCCCCAACTCTCCAGCAAGAACAACGCTACAACAGGATCCTTCTGCACACGTTTATTCAGTCCTGTTTCTTCTTGTTTATATCTCCCCTGTTTATATTTCCCCTGTTTATATCTCCCTTGTTTATATCTCCCTTGTTTATATCTCCCCTGTTTATATCTCTCTTGTTTATATCTCCCTTGTTTATATCTCCCTTGTTTATATCTCCCCCGAACCCTGGGCCTCTCACTCCTTTTATACTCTCTCATCCACGCACCGCAGGCCACGCCCCCTCGCCAGTCACGAGGCTTCAGCTAATCAGGGCAGCAGGGGCATATCTCCATCAAACTGGATTCACCTGTATCCTGGTACACCTGCGCAGCACTCAAGATGTTTGTGGCTTATATGAGGAAGTCAGGTGCAAGTCATATGACTTAGCTACAGCCCCTGGCGCCTTTGGGACTGCCACACCCGCTCCTAACATCTCCCCCTTTTTTCTTTTCTGGCAGAGAGAATGTCTGTAGATAGCCCCCCGAAGCCATGCCCCTTACCCGTCCTTGGGTGACAAACAGCATTGGTTTGATCCCTGTCTTAGGTTGGTGACATGCCCAGGGAGTCTTATCACTGACTACTTCTCAATCATGCCAAGCCACTCCTGGGGAGATTGTGTTTTGCTTGCGGCAGGTGCATCAAAAGGCCAGGATGTTGATTAATCTATGGCCAGATCTTAATTGCTGCAAGCAAGCCTCATGGGTGAAGGTAGAGGTCTGATCCCCAGTGTGCAAGCATAGGGGCCCTACACAAAACCATCCCTTAGGCTCATCACCCAGAGAGGTCTTGGCCAGCTCCCGTGTCGTTTTTCCTGAGGGAAGGGAACTAGGACACTGAACCTTCACGCAATCAGACGTGCCTTCCACAGGATGCCAACAGCAAGCTATCCTCTGTGCAGTGCTTAGCCTCGCACCCCACGGCATAACGCAGCATAATTTCTTTTAGAGCGGCAAACCGAATCTGAGGAGATTGTCCCGCCTCCACTGCAGCAAAAGCCTATGCTACCATGGCGAAAGTGCGGGCCGCACACTCTGCACCTAACACGTGCCAAACACAAAACACACACACACACACTATAACAAGCATACATCCCAGGGCTCTCATCCCCGCTCATCTTCCCTGAAGCAAGGGATAGATGGCCAGAGGGGCTATCTCTTTAAGGGGAATTCAGGGATCAAAAAGCGTGGAAAAATTTTGAACGTCATGTCGAGCTGGTATCAGCTTCTGGAATACCGAAAGGATCTCTCATCTCGGCTCCATCGTTTGTGCTTGTGGGATCGTCCACCACATCCACAGGGGCAACTGGATCAGGAGCCTCATTCTTGCAGCGTCTCACCAATCTCTCCGGCACCCAAAGAGGTTCTGTCTGGTCCTGTGGAAACACACAAACAGACCCTCTCGCCCACGTCAACACCTGATCCGGTCGATTCCCAGTGGAGATGGACACAATACCTCGTGGTGATGAGACCATAACCTCAATCACCTGTGTGTCCATCTGGGGAGTCAATACGAGAGTCAAGTTTTCACTGCTGAGGAGGCATAGGGAGGAGGCACAGAAGCTAATTCGCCTTCCTCCTCCACCTCGGCTCTTTTTATTTTGTCCTTTCTGTCCACCTGATAACACTGTGTCTCCTTTCTTTTTCCTTTTTCTTTTTAAGCCCTTCTCCTTTTCCGACATACTCTCTTGTTGCTCTGTAAGGATTTTCTGACCTGTCTTGACTGCCTCTACACACAGTTTCAAACAGTAACAGAGTCCATATATCAGAACAAACAAGACTAAAACTATTAGACCTACCCACAAAGGGTCAATGGAAGAAAAAAGCATAACTACACAGTGAGGATCTATTGATCACTACACTGAGGTTATCATAGTTCCTTAATCTGTCCCGAGACCGAGAACCTTAACTCATCCCAAAACCGGGAACCTATCGTTACTTTGTGCCTGCTTCCTGGCAACTTTATATTCCCCTCTATTTTATCCGAGGTCCTTCCCAAACTCCTGGGTTACTTTGTGCCAACTTCCTGGCAACTTTATGCTCACCTCTATTTTATCCGAGGTCCTTCCCAAACTCCTGGGGTCGCAAGTTTCACTCACCGTGAACTTACCCTGCCGGCAACCACTGACTGCTGAAAGTTCTGAACTTGGTGGGGGAGTCGGTTCCCCGTACGGGCCACCAATTGTCGCGCCTGCTCTCGACCAGCAAGAACGAAGCAACCACCAGTCCTTCTAACAGCAGTTTATTCAGTCCTCATCTTTCTTCTTTCTCTTCATCAGTACCGTTCCCCAGCTGAAGAGTTCTGAATCCACGCCAGATCCTTCTCAACAGTCTGTTTTACGGGAACCTTTATTAACCACTCCTTCCCCGCGATGCAGTTCTGAATCCTCCCTGTCTTTGCTCGTGCCTGAAGATGTTTCTTGTCCCTTGTCCTGGGTCCCGGGTCCCGGGTTTCGGCACCACTTCTTGCGCGCGCCCCCAACTCTCCAGCAAGAACAACGCTACAACAGGATCCTTCTGCACACGTTTATTCAGTCCTGTTTCTTCTTGTTTATATCTCCCCTGTTTATATTTCCCCTGTTTATATCTCCCTTGTTTATATCTCCCTTGTTTATATCTCCCCTGTTTATATCTCTCTTGTTTATATCTCCCTTGTTTATATCTCCCTTGTTTATATCTCCCCCGAACCCTGGGCCTCTCACTCCTTTTATACTCTCTCATCCACGCACCGCAGGCCACGCCCCCTCGCCAGTCACGAGGCTTCAGCTAATCAGGGCAGCAGGGGCATATCTCCATCAAACTGGATTCACCTGTATCCTGGTACACCTGCGCAGCACTCAAGATGTTTGTGGCTTATATGAGGAAGTCAGGTGCAAGTCATATGACTTAGCTACAGCCCCTGGCGCCTTTGGGACTGCCACACCCGCTCCTAACAGTTCCATTATTCCTCGACCAGCCTAGGTTCCCTCTTCTTTTTCAGCTCCATGTTGCCACCCAGGCTTGAACCCGAACATGAGAGCCACAGGCCAGCCCCAACACTATTCAAATTATTTGAGAGGAGGCTCAGTGTATAAAAAAGAGCCATCTCTAGTGCCATGCCAAATACCAATGAATTTGTATTACTTCTAAAATTTACAGTGGCAGTCAATATAATTTGGAAAAAGTTCAAAGAGACTTGCCAGGTATTTGGCCTAACCTGAATACCTCTGGATGTTTTGACTTTATGTAGTGAGATTATGAATTGAAAGAATGCTGCTCTGCTGAGCTTTGATACTGCAGACACTCCTGATGAAATTATCCGTGGCCTGAGTTCAGTGTTTCCATCTTTGTTAAACTTCAAGAATGGTATATATAGCTTGATTGAGCAAGTGCTGCTTGTTTTGGAAATACTTTTATTTCTGCCCATGTAATAAAACTTGCCTCCATCAACATGTTGTCAGTCCAAATACATAGCTTGAAACTAAAAATAAACATCCATACAGAGTTATTAACAGGCTGACAGTCAACGACAGGTAAGTTCTGCACAGAGCCTTACCAACATAAGACAGAATAGCATTGCATTTTATAATGCATATTCCATTCTGGGTAGGGAAGGAACTCTTGTCAGAGCACCTAAGACAGGCATAGTGGAGTTTATGAAATAAAAAAGGGGGGGTGTGCAGAGTTTTGTGAGCCATTTGTTGGAAATCTCACATTGGCCAAGGACAAGGAAATGGGCTTCAGACAGGAATCTGACATTAGGCCAAGGCAAGGAAGTAAGCTCAGGCAGGAATCTAATTTTAGGCTAAAACAAAGAAGTAGGCTTCAGGCATGGATATGACTTTGGGCAAGGACAGGGTGGTAGGCTTTTATATATTGGTCATCCTGATAAGCCCGTAGAAACAGTGATCACAGAACTTTGTTTATTGCCTTGCTTGTTCCTTGACTATTTGTGTTTATTGTCTAGCTCATTACTTAATTTAGAAATGACCTTATTATTTCAATGTAATTAAAATGGTATAAAGGCTGATTGGGAAAGGATAAACCCACTCAGATCTGGCTAGGGGCATGCGATATTTTTGTCTAGTTGTAGTATTTTCTTTTTAATCCAAACTCCTGGACTGGAGAACCTGTTGACTGACTGAGCTGGCTTGGTCCCAATACTTAGCAAACACGTGAAATTATACTCAATATCACTAATTATCAGGACAGTATATAATATAACACATGCTTAACAACTAAGTTCAGTAAGATAACTATTTACTGTTAAATAGAGAAGTATTCATGTCAGTATATGTTTATATTTGTAACAATAACAAATAAAAGTTGTTCACAATTTCCCAAGACACCAGGGGAAGGAATATACCAGCAATTGGAGAGAAGAAGAGGAATGGAGAAAATTACATAATTATATCTGTAGTGGTTATACCTGGTTGTCACTTGACTATATTGGGAATGAAGTACAATCCAGATTGGAAGGCTCATCAGTGACCCTTATCTGGAAGCTTGGAGATATATGTTTATGATTAAAACTTCCAGTTCAAGGTAATCTGGGATTAAAAGTGTGGTGGAACACACCTTTAATCAGTGATACACCTTTTATCTGGAAATGAAGGTGTGGTGGAACACACCTTTAATCTGGGCTACAACTTCTTCTGGAGACAATATATGAACATTAGAAGAAGGAAGTTTTACTCTTGTTCCATTGCCTACTTGCTGTGTGGGACTGAGTAACTGTTAGATCCTTGGACTTTCATTCACTGCTACTACTGGTCCATTGTTGGGAACTGGACTGTAGTCTGTAAGTCATCAATAAATTCCTTTACTATATAGAGACTATCCATAAGTTCTGTGACTCTAGAGAACCCTAAATAATACAGAAGTTGGTACTGGGAGTGGATCTAGAGGAGCAGTAGTATAAGGATGAATCTTACTGGATTGGTCTTGTTGATCCACCAGCACTTTCAAATACTGAATCTTCTCCAGATTCTCTCCATCCTGGGAGCTCAGAGAATTTTGAAGACACATGGTTGAATCTATATTTCAAATTTAAAGAAGCTAATGCCCTTGATTTTCTTGATGAATTAGGTGATTCATTGTACAAAGCTTTCTACAAGATGGGGAAATAATGAAAAATATTTTACAGTATAGCTGTTTTTAGCATCTGGGAAAAAAATGACGAATTAAAGGAAGAAGTTATATGATAAAATTGAAAGTCTCCAGACACAAGTAAAGCATGTAAATGTTGCTAAGTGTGTCCTTAAAGAGAATCTTCTCTCCTGCAGCCATAGAGCTCAAGTTGCAGAAAATCAAACTGAAAACCTCATTGTAAGGTTGGCTGAACTACAGCAAAAATTCAAGTCTCAGTCTCAGTCTCAGAGTGTGTTGACTGTTAAAGTAAGGGCACTAATTTGCAAAGAATGGGATCCTATAACTTAGGATGGAAATGTGTGGGAATGGATTTTAAGGGTGTGGGATAAGTTTGGAAGAACATAAAACTAGAGCAGCTTGAATTTATTGACATGGGCCCACTGAGTGGAGATTCTATGTTTAATAAGGACACTTGCATAGTTAAAAAAAGATGTCAAAAGTTTGTTTGCTGAAGTGTTTATCAACAGATGTCCTACTGGGAATGACTTGGAGATGCCTGATGTTCCATGGCTTAGTGTTAATGAAGGTATGTTAAAACTTAAAGAAATTGCAATGTTAGAGTGGGTATATTGTATAAAACCTAAATTTCCACAATGGTAAGGTCCAGAAGATATGCCCTTTACCAGCTCTATAAGACACAAACTGGTGAGAGGGGCACCAGCACATATGAAGGGTTTTGTTCTTTCCCTTTTCCTTGTGCCAGACCTTAGCATTGGATATGCTGCTGCTCAATTAGATGAATTAAATCCAATGGGCATATGCCTGCATGGGTTCCAATCCCACTCCCAGTACCAACTTCTGTATTATTTAGGGTTCTCTAGAGTCACAGAACTTATGGATAGTTTCTATATACTAAAGGAATTTATTGAAGACTTACAGTCTGCACTCCAATTCCCAACAATAGTTCAGTAAAGGACTTTATGGATGAAGTCCAATACAACTTAAAAATTTGAGTGACAAAAAGTTCTAAGTGTTACAGATTATGCAAAAAATATGAACTTCAACCACTAAAATGGGCATGTATATTAGTAGATAAATTATTCCATGAAAGTATGGAGCCTCATCCAAAAATGAACACTAGAAGTCTAGCAACCTCACTGATGTAGACAGGAAATGAGGATGGAGTGAGTTTCTCACATGTACCTGAATCAGAGGTTTTGTTTTGTTTTTCTGCTTTGAGTTCTTGTGTTGTGTTTTGTTTTTCAAGGCAGGGTATCTCTGTATGGTTCTGGATGTCCTGGAATCACTCTGTAAACCCAGCTAGCATAGAACTCAGAGATCTACTTGCCTCTGCCTCATAAGTGTTAAAATTAAAGTTTTTCTATCTCTTCTTTTTAATTGTCATATCTAGATAATTTTCTCTTAAGGCATTAACACATAAGACGCAAATTTGTCATTTTACTATTTATTATTTCTTTCCTGCCTGTTTTTGTTTTTGTTTTTTTATTTTTTGCAGATTATTTGACCTTTTACAGTTTCAACTTGATTTATTTGATGTTTTTAAGATTCATAAGTTTAAATATATTTAGTGATTGAAAATATGCAACTATTTTATCATTTCGAATGAAAGATATGTAAAGCTGTCTCTTAGTTTCTTTAATGTTTTAAATTTATTTTTAATCAATTAATAATTTTATGTGTTTAAATATTAACCTTCAAAATTATAAGGCAATCAACATAAACACTATGCAAAACTCTCCCTGAGGACAGGAGAGATGGTAAAGCAGGTAGGATTCGTTGTTCTTCTTGCAAAACCAGAAATTGGATGCTGATTTTTACATCAAGCTAACACAACCACATATAACTTACATCAAGCTAACACAAACACATATTACTGCAAACTTAAGTGATCTGATGTCCACTTTCTGACCTCTGACGATAGTCATATGCATAGTCATGGCAGAAAACACACAGATATATATCAATCTGAACCCAGGGAAGCATACAATATATAATATAAATTCATTAAAATAGCCTATGATTTCTGTTTAAGGATAGTTTATGAGAAAAACCTCGGTTAGTTAAGGTAAATAATTATATTTTTGTATAATAATGAATTATTATAAAATACAAGATAAACACATATGTGACTTCTTTCAAATGGTAGGAGCACATGTAAGAATAAATATTGGTAAGTAGAAGAGAAAACATTGTCAGAATAGGGGGACTGGGAAATTCAGCGATATGATTATAGGGAAATACAGTCAGAAAGTGAAGTGTATGGGAGAGCCTAGTCCAGCCAGAAAAGGCAGGGTTTTTTATATGACTGATGGGCAATGAAGATGACAGGTATTGTGTCATACAATGATTCTGCATGTTCTTCTAAAAGTTTTCAAGCAGCAATGAGCATAACCCAACCAATTATTCTAGTGTATGAATCCTTGAAACTTCACAGAAGAAAAAAGTAAAAGATGTCAGAGGTGTGAAAATGAGTTAGTTTGTAATGCATGTCATCAATATGAGTGACAAATTCCAGATTTTGTATTAATGCTACAATAGCAAGAACAAAGTAGGAAACATTCAAGAATGATATTGTAACAGGACCTCATGTCTAGGCAGAATAATGATCCCCTAAATTTGTCTGCAGTTCTGAGGTTCTGAATCAGTAAAGATACTGTCTTTCGTACACAACTGAATTTAGATGGAAGATTGCATTAAAATTTCAAATGAACAGACCTCAAAATAGAAATGCACCTTCTGGATTATCTGTATGTGGCCCAGTATAATCTCAAGAGTCCTAGAGAGAGGAAGAGAGCAAAGAAGACAGAGTCAGAGAGTCAGGTGACTATGAAAGATTGATAAAATTATGTAACATGAGAAAGTTCTTCTATCCATTTTACGTTTCGATTACAAATCAAAGAATGTATGCAACATCTAGAAGCTGAAAAGATCATTAAAATTCACTCTGTGTTAGAGCCTTTAGAAAGAAGTACTGTGATACTAATATCTTAGATTTCTGATTTTGTGGTTTTAATTTCTTATTCTTCTCATTCATTCATTCATTCACTCATTCATTCATTTTGTACCCTGATTGCAGGCCACTACCTCCTCTCCTCCTAGACATACTCTTAAAAATAACTCCCTCATTACTCCCTCCCCTTCTCCTCACAGAAGGGTGAGTGCCTCTTGGGTACCAGCCTACCTTGGAACATGTAGACCCAACAGGACTAAGTACATCCTAGCTAAATGGGGCCTAACCAGGCAGTCCAGTGGTAATGTGGGTTCCTCAGGTAGTATTATGTCCAATTTTCTGAGGAACCACCAGACTGATTTCCAGAGTGATTGTACTAGCTTGCAATCCCACCAACAATGGAGTAGTGTTCCTCTTTCTCCACATCCTTGCCAGCATCTGCTGTCACCTGAGTTTTTGATCTCAGACATTGTGACTGGTGTTTGACAGAATTTCAAGGTTGTTTTGATTTGCATTTCCCTGATGATTAAGGATGCTGGACATTTTTTCAGGTGCTTCTCAGGTATTCAGTATTCCTCAGGTGAATCTTCTTTATGAGCCCCATTTTTACTGGGGTTATTTGATTTTCTGGAGTCCACCTTCTTGAGTTCTTTATATATTGGATATTAGTGCCCTATCAGATTTAGGATTGGTAAAGATCATTTCCAAATCTGTTTGTGGCCTTTTTGTCTTATTAATGGTGTCTTTTGACTTACAGTATCTTTTCAATTTTATGAGGTCCCATTTGTCGTATCTCAATCTTACAGCACAAGACACTGCTGTTCTATTCAGGAAAATTTCCCCTGTGCCCAGTCTGGTAGTTCCTCAGAAAACTGGACATAGTACTACCGCTAGATCCAGCAATACCTTTCCTGGGCAAATGCCCAGAAGATGTTCCAACTGGTAATAAGGACACATGCTCCACTATGTTCACAGCAGCCCTAGTTATAATAGCCAGAAGCTGGAAAGAACCCAGATGTCCCTCAACAGAGGAATGAATACAGAAAATGTGGTACATTTACACAGTGGAGTACTACTCAGCTATTATAAAGAATGAATTTATGAAATTCCTAGGCAAATGGATGGACCTGGAGGGTATCATCCTGCATGAGGTAACCCAATCACAAAAGAACTTACATGATATGTGCTCACTGATAAGTGGATATTTGTCCAGAAACTTAGAATCTGCAAGATCCAAGATACAAGTTGTAAAATATGAAACACAAGAAGAACAAAGACCAAAATTTGGACATTTGCCCCTTCTCAGAATTGGGAACAAAACACCCATGGAAAGAGTTACAGAGGCAAAGTTTGGATCTGAGACGAAAGGATGGACCACCTAGAGACTGACACACCTGGGGATTCATCCAATAATCAGCCTCCAAATGATGACACCATTGCATATGCCAGCAAGATTTTGCTGAAATGACTGTGATATAGCTGTCTCTTGTGAGGATATGCTGGTGCCTGACAAACACAGAAGTGGCTGTTCACAGTCAGCTATTGGATGTAACACAGGGCCCCAATAGAGGATCTAGAGAAAATATCCAAGGAGCTGAAAGGTCTGCAACCCTATAGGTGGAACAACAATATGAACTAACCAGTATTCCCAGAGCTCGTGTTTCTAGCTGCATATGTAGCAGATGATGGCCTAGTCAGCCATCATTAGGAAGAGAGGTACTGCAAACTTTATATGCCTCAGTACAGGGGAACACCAGGGCCTAGAATTGGTAGTGGGTGGGTAGGGTAGTGGAGGGGGGTTATAGGGGGCTTTTTGGATAGCATTTGAAATGTAAATGAAGAAAACATATAATTTAAAAAAAGCAACCCAACAACCAAAAAAAAAATGACAATACTAATCGTCATAGTAATGAGAATATTGGAATTCTCACAAAATTCCACAGTTAGAAAAAGTGCTGCTGGAAATGAGTGGTTACTGAGAAAAACAGAATATAAAGGGAGGAACCCTCAATAGGTAACTCAATAATCTAAAGCAATCAGTCTGAAACACAAAGGATCAACCATAAATGAAACCAGTATGTTTTATTTATAAATCTATGCATACCTAAGTGTAGTACATACATACATAGATAAGCACAGATATATAACAATGAAAATTAGTTTCCTTTATAATTTTGAAAACTCCACTCAACTTGCATCTAATTTTTACTGATGGTGTTGAAAATCATTTTACCATTTCTTCAATCTTTGTAGTTGGTGAATTTTCTCTTTTCTGTAATCTACAATTTTGTATTCCCAGTGCTCACAAGTTTCAGTGTTTTACCTCCGTTGCTTATTGCTAGCCTTAATATCTAAATAGTAAACTACATTGAACTCTGATTTAAAAAAAAATGGATAAAATATATTTATTTTCATTCCATAATATATTCTTAAAATATTGAAGAAAGCCATGTGTCCATGCCCTTCATGTCAATCGCAGCAGCAGCAATCTCTGCCCCTTCTACACTCAATTTCCCTGAGCATAGCTCTGACTGCATTCCTAGAAGTCTGTTGTTGCCAGGGCCAACCTGGTGAGATATCCAAGCCCAAAAAGCCAGCATGTGGGGACCGAGGCAAGTTCAGCAGCCTTGAGATCTGCTCTGACCCCTTTGAGCTCCATCTTCCAGTTACATGCGTCTAAAATCACAACCTCAGATATCTGCAGCCATCAGCGAACACCAGGTGAGACTCCCTAACCCCAATTCCCTGCCTGACAGCTCCTCTGGACAAATACAGCAATGGTGAGCTCTGCCTTGCCTCTTCTGCACTCCATTTCTGGGGCCACAGCTCCATATACATACAGGGATACCTGCTGCTACCTAGGACAATTAGAGCACTCCAACCCTCAGGGATCACCAGTTTACCTGTGTTCCTGAAAGACTATCTCACATGGGACAATCAGAAGCCTGAAGCCATCAAGGCCTACTACTTCTGCCAGAATTCCTGGAAACATGCTACAATCAGGGACAAGCAATTCTACTGGCAATACTCGAGGCCTGCTGACATCAAGAACTACCAGCTCTTCCTGTCGCTCCAGTGGTCTAATTCTGCCAAGGTCTAACATGCCTGTCAATACTAGGAACAATCAAATGACTAAAGGCCAACATAAGAACATAATCAACAAAAGTTAGGGCAATATGGCACTACCACAACACAACTCTCCTACTACAACAATAGCTGAATATCCTAACACACCTAATACAAGAAAATGACCTTAACTCTAATCTTATGAGCATTATAGAGGCCTTTACATATGATATGAATATACCCCTTAAAGAAATACAAGAAAATGCAAACAAATATGTTAAGCACCTTAAAGAGGAAATGAATTAATGTAAAGAAATATAGGAAAACATAACCAAACAAGTGAAAGATATGAATAAAGATCCTCAAGGCCTGAAAATAGAAAAAGAAACAATGAAGAAAATATTCTGAGGCAATCCTGGAGATGGAGAACATAAGAAAGAGAACAGGAACTACACACATATCCATCAGTAATAAACATAAGAAATGGAAGAGTGAATCTGAGACATAAAAGATGCCATAGAATGAATTGATATATCAGTCAAAGAAAATAAATAATTTCTAACACAAAAAAATCCAGGAAAATTAGAACATTGAAACATGAAAAGAACAAATGTAAGAGTAATCGGAATAGAAAAAAGAAGATGCGGGGCAGTGGGGGCACACACCTTTAATCCCAGCACTTGGGAGGCAGAGGCAAGTGGATTTCTAAGATTGAGGCCAGCCTGGTATACAAAATCGAGGTACAGAACAGTCAGGGCTATACAGAAAATCCTGTCTCAAAAAACCAGAAAAAAAAAAAAAAGACTTCCAACTCAAAAGCCATGAAAAAATGTTCAAAAAACATACAAGAAAATTCCCCCAACCTAAAGAAACAAATAACTATAAACTATAAACTTACATGGAGCACTAAATGTATAGATAAAAGAAAGAATATTAAAAACTGCAAGGGATAAAATTTAAGTAGCAGTTGCAGAGAGATTAGATATACATTAGACTTATCCACTGAGACTTGAAAACCCAGAAGGGCCTGGGCAGATGTCTTACATCTCTAAGATATAACAGAATGTGTGCCAAGAGTTCTGTACCCTGATAAACTTTCAATCACCATAGTAAATATCAACCTGAAAATATCATCCGAACTGAGGAAACTCAGACTCAAAAGAACAAGCATGGTAAGTATTCACTGATAAGAGGATAAAGTACAAGATAAGCTCACTACAATTCACAGATCCAAAGAAGCCAAATAACAAGGAAGGCACAAGGGAGTCTAGTTGAGTCTTCCTCAGAAGGGGAAATAAAATACATATCAGAGGTGGGTAGAGGGTGTAAACTGCTTAGGAGAGAGGATGGGGAGGGAAGTTAAATGTAGGTATAGCAATAGAGGACTTAAATACACAGTGGGCAGTAGTGGGGGGAAATCTAGGCTATTTCAGAAACCTGGGATGGGGAAGGCTCCACTGCTGTATGGTGACTAGCTGAAACTCCTAGCAGTGTTGATAGGGATCCTGAAATGATAATTTCCTGTAGCTAGGTATCACTCCCAGTAGAGGAATAAGAACACCGATCAATCCACAAAACTTTCAACATCAAATATACCCTGCTTGCCATATGGTCAGGGACAAAGTTAGAGCAAGAATGGAGGGAACGCCAAACCTTTAACTGCCCCAAATTGAGACCCATTGCCTGAGCAAGATCCAATCTTTGACCCGATTACTAATGCTCTGTTATGCTTGCAGACAAGAGCCTACTATAACTGTCTCCTGAGAGGCTGCTCCCAGCAGCCAATAGAAACAGATGCACGGATCAACAACCAAATATTGGACAGAGCTTGAGAAGTCTTCTAGAATAGTTGGAGAAAGGATAGTAGGCCCCAAGGGGATAGGGACTCCACAGGAAGACCAAAATAGTCAACTTACCTGGACCCTTGGGAATCTCAGAACCTGAACCACCAACAAAAGAGCAAACATAAACACAACTGGATCTAGTCCCTCTGTATATAATAAATGATAGAAAGCCCACATACATGTGGAAGATAAACAACAACCTACTCAATGATAACTAGGTCATGGAAGAAATAAAGTAATTCAAGACTTTTTTAGCGTTTATTGAAAATGAAGCCATAACATATCCAAAATTATGGGACACAATGAAAGCAATCCTAAGAGGAAAACTCATAGCTCTGAATGCTTCTAAAAAGAAACTGGAGAGAGGATACAGGAGCAGCTTGACAGCATAACTAAAAGCTCTAGAACAAAAGGAAGCAAATTCACCCAAGAGGAGTAGAAGCCAGGATATATTCAAACTCATGGCTGAAGTCAACCAAGTGAAAACAAAAAGATGTTTACAAAGAATCAACCAAACTAGGAGCTGGTTCTTTCAGAAAATCAACATGATCGATAAACTCTTAGCCAGACTAAGTACTGGGCACCTGGACAGTATCCAAAATAACAAAACCAAAAATGAAAAGGGAGACATACCAACAGAAACTAAGGAAATCAAAAAAAAAAAAAAATCATCAGATCCTACTACAAAAGCCTATACTCAACAAAACATGAGAGCTGGATGAATTGGATAATTATCTAGACAGCTATCAAGTACCAAATTAAAATCAGGATTAGATAAATCCTGTAAATACTCCCATAACCCCAAAAGAGAGAGAAGCAGTCATTACTAGTCTTCCAAACAAAAACAGCCCAGGATCTGATGGGTTTAGTACAGAATTATATGATATCTTCTGATGGAAGCCCCCCTGCAGTTCACAAGAAACAGGGTACACCTGGGAGGCAAGCTGGGGCTGAAAAGAGAGGGGAAACTAGGAGTTTGAAAGAAAGAATGGAGCTCAGTCAAATTTCCTGATCAAAGCTTAAATGTTTAATGGAAAATGTGCTCATAAAGTGGGAGGGGGAAGGACTATTCCTGCCAATTCATCCTTGGAGCCTGGAACCATCTGCAGTTGATGACTTGCAGCAGGGTGTAGTCTCTAGAATAGCTCAGTGGCCTCATAGTAGGTAGCATTATCTTGAAGGGGAACAGCTGCAGTGACGAAACAATAGAGTGATGTAGGGAGGAAATCTCCATCCTAGTTAATCTCCTTAGTGGCAGCAAGGACAAGGTCTGGCTTAGCCTACTTCAGGCTGGGGGAGAGTATATTCTTCAAAGAAGACCTAATACCAATACTCTTCAAAATATTATGCAAAAGCAAAAAACAAGGAACACTATTCAATATGTTTTATGAAGCCAGAATTACAATTATACTTAAACCATACAAAGACCCAATAAAGAAAGGAAATTTCAGACCTATTTCCCTTATGAAAATTCATGCAAAAATACTCAATAAAATGCTTGCAAACTGAATCCAAGAATACAGGAAGAGTTTCTTTATTTGCTTGTGTGGCTGTTCCCTCTGATTTCTCCTTCTCTGTACACTCAGCACAGCATTCTCATCACCAATGTCAAGGCACTCACAGGTGTCAGGTCAGCCTGTCACATTGGAAGCTAGTATGCTTTTGCAGCATTCTGTGAAAAAAGCAGAAACATTCCCCCTTTTCCCCATATTAAGTATCTGAACAGGATTATGCCATGTGCCAATAAGTGGATCCCTTCATCTCATGAGTATGTCTGACTGTAGGGTGCCATAGACACTCAGAGAGATTTTTGGCATTTAAATTAAGAAGATATAGATTTAAAGTTCCACAGTACTGTTTCCTTGAGAATTATAAAAATCTCAGTAACACAGATAACATTAAATTATTGACAAAATATCTCAAATGCTTGGCTGTAATAGCCAGTTTAATCTGATTTGGAACACCAAGTTTAAGAAAAAAATCAACATAGATAATGACTAACTATACTTTTAGTTGCTTTTCTTGTTAAAGCAGTTGTAATTAGAAAGACTAAAAAGGTATCAATAGTCACATGTGTATATTTTATTTTTCGAAAATCAAAAATGAGTATCTATTTGCAATAATTGATTAAGTATAAGTCCTCGAGAATTAACACCAATGTGAGGACACTGAGAGCAAATCTTTACAATATGAGATGCACATTTATTTACTTATTTATTTAAAATTTAAAATATTTAAAATATCCTAAAAGTTTACCATGCTGAATCCTTTTGAAGCCATCATCAGTCCACACTTAGACAGATATTTTATAGCCATCTGCAAAAACGCTCTCTATTTTCTGCAACCAACGAAAATACCATTTATGGAATGAATTATATATGTTTTAGGAAATGACTTTTTAATTTTCAATAAAGCCTTTACAATGAATTTTTTGACACAAACTAGGATTGGAAAGTTGTAAGTAAGGTAACAGTAAGAAGTGAACTATTTTTTGACCTTCATGAAGTCTCTTTTTATACTTTGACCATAATTTAACCATAACTTTTAATTTTTCCTAAAATATCAGAGTTCACAACATGAAGTTTTTTTTTTTCTTATAACTGGAGCTGTCCTATAATGAGCTCCACAGTTTCTGAATGGGGATAAGAGTCTGCCCCTTTAGTTTTTTGTCTTACCTGCTTTTTTAGTGAGTGGAGTACCAACCTTGTGAGACTTTGATTTAAACTCATTTTTGCAATGTCTTCCTTTGCCACATCGCGGGCAGGGAACTGAAGAAACGTTTTTTCTCATTTCCTGAGAGATTCTTACAATCTTTTCTCTTGTACCCCGATTTTTTACAACCAAAACATGTAATTCCACACGTAGCGCCAAATTTCTTCCCTTTCCTTGCTGTGACTTAAGCTATCTCCTGCATTATGGGCGGTGAGGCATCTACACATGCTTTAATATAATCTTGTAGGGAACTTGTCTTATGGATTGGTCTGTTCAGGTCTTGGCACAAGGTATTCACATATTCCCAAGCCAATTGTTTTATTAATATATCAGTCCCTTCCAAGAGGGGGGGAGCATCCTAGAAATTGCCTCTTCCAATCTAGCCACATAACTCTCATAAGATTCATCATGCTTTTGTATAATTCCTGAAAGGACTGTGGATTTAGCCCCAGGTGGAGGTAAACACTGCCAGCTAGATACAGCTAACTGATTAATTTTCTCCAACGCTGCTTTTGAAATTTCCAGTTGCGCTGCTGGTTCAGCATAGTCTTTTTGCCCAAGAAGCATAAGGCACTGTGCGTTTAGTTCCATTTCTCAATGAACATCTTTCCTGAACCAACATTCTGGCCTTTTCTTCATACTCTGTTCTCCAGAGAATGAAATATCTGGGAGCAAGAGTAGTCTTTTCAATTTGGTGCCCATATCATGGGGTGAGCCACTGGCTAGCTACTGCATCCCAGAACCTGTAAAGTATAAGGTGCAGTAGGACCCAGTGTTTTTACTGCTGACTGTAATTCCTTAAGAGTTTTTAATGGCAAAGGTTCCCAACACGGCTTACTTCCTTCTTCGCAAATTACCGGGCAAGTGAGTGTAAAGTCTCCTTTTCTTTTTGCCTCTGCCACTGCAGCATCAAAACCGACCCAGAGCAAGAGCCGATGCGGCTTTTGTACTGGCCTGCGGGTGACTGGTACCATAATTAAAGACTCCTCCTCACTACTGTCTGGGTGTTTACGAAAACAACCTCTTCTTCCCTTAATTTCACACTTTGCCATTCACTCATTAATTTCCCATTCATTATCATCTTCATTGTCAATAGTCTCTGATTCACTTTTCTCTAGCCTTTTCCCATTTTTTTTTTGAACCTTACGATTTCCTTTTACAAGCACACGGTTTCGCTTTCTGATCACATGAGGGCTCTGAAGGAGCTTCCTCTGCAAGGAATTCTAAGTCTGTTTTCTCAGTCAATAGGTCCCTCATTTGTTGCCAAAAAAATAAGGGCATTATCGGGGGTATCCCTAGATGGACTTTCCTCATGGAACTTCCTCATATCCTTACCTACTTGCTTCCAATCTTCTAATGTCAAGTTTCCCTCCTCTGGAAACCAGGGACTGATTTTTTCTTTGTTTTCACGAAATGTGCTTAAAGACCAACAGAAATAATCTCTTCCATTTTAGCTTTTACTGCCCAATAATAAAACTTACTCGTCTCTTAACTGATGTACGTATCAGCTCGTCTGCAGCACGGTCAAAACGAGATCCTATCTTTGCCTGATATAATAAAGAAGAGAAAGAAAAAAGAAAGAAAGAAAAAAGACTAACCTGTTCTGGTGTCCCAGTTCGAGGCGCCAACCTTCCGCAGACCCTCTGGGTCCCTGTATCTGCGTAAAACGGGTCTCTAGAGTAGGTTGGCAAAGTTTAGGATTAATTTGACAAACAGACAAACACTCAAGAGAAGTGTTGAATCTGAATGTAGTGTTCTGGTCGAGCCTCAGACTTTTTATAATACAGAATAAATTGCAAATCATAACAGAATAAGGCACATTGAAGTTTTACAGGTGCAAGAGGAGTGACTTCAAAACGAACCAGATAAATGTTTACACTAGAAATTAGCATCAGGATTAGGATCAGCATTAGGATCAGCTTTCTGCCAGGCAAGAGTTTCACACTTTAGTGTTAATAGCACCAGAGGGTTAACGACTCTTGACAGGCTTCAAGAATAATATAGTGTCACTGACCCCGAAATTCTCTAGGCCTTGTTAAATTGTATCTTGTCTGGAGAATCCTCATTATTAGGATAGTATATTAACTCACTCTTGGTATGGAATGTAGTCTGTAATGAAATTTTTATCTCAGTGAGAATTTTAGTCTCTTACGGTAGACAACTGAGGTAATGGCTTTGATTTTATTGTAGTGCTTAATTAGTTACTGAATAGGTTAAGCTCCTTGCTGCTAACTGGAATCTTGGAACACTGGGAGAGGCTTTAGCTAATTCAGGATACAATCTTAAAAGGCTCTTATTATAGGGTAATGCTTAATAGAGGGTGCGTGGATCCATACACTAGACTAACTCGGGAGTAGAAAATTAATTTTATGGGTTAGGGGGATGGCCAAAACTCCAGAAGGAAGTTTCCTTGAAACTCTTTTCCTCAGAGAAAGCTTCCAGATTTTCATCTGTCAAGCTGACTCCACCAGAGCAGTAGCAATCATGTACAAGAATGAGAACTGACCCATTCTTACCTCCTTGTACAAAGCTCAAGTCTAAATGGATCAATGACCTCCACATAAAACCAGAGACACATAAATTTATAGAGGAGAAAGTGTTGAAAAGCCTCAAAGATATGGGAACTTCCTAAACAGAACAGCAATGGCTTGTGCTATAAGATCAAAAATCAACACATGTGGCCAAATAAAATTTCAAAGCTTCAGTACAGCATAAGATAATGTCGATAGGGAAAAGAGGCCACCAACATATTGGGGAAGGATTTTTACCAATCCTAAATCAGATAGGAGACTAATATCCAATATATACAAAGATCTCAAAAAGATGGACTCCAGAAATTCAAAAAACCCATTATAATGTGATACAGAACTAAAAAAGAATTCTCAACTGAGGAATACCAAAGGGCAGAAAAGCACTTGTAAAAATGTTCAGCATCATTCACCATGCAATATTATGTTCATGGCAACCTTATTTATAATGCCCAGAAGCTGGAAAGAACCCAGGTGTCCCTCAACAGAAGACTGGATGTAGAAAATGTGGTACATTTGAACAATGGAGTACTACTCAGCTATTAAAACAATGGATTTATGAAGTTCTTAGGCAGATAGATGTATCTGGAAGTTATCATCCTGAGTGAGATAACCCAATCACAGAGAAGTCACTTGAAATGCACTCACTGATAAGAGGATATTAACCCAGAAACTTACAATACCCAAGATACATTTTGCAAAACAGAAGAAAATCAAGAAGGAAAATCAATATGTGGATACTTCATACCTCCTTAGAATAGGGAACAAAATGCCATGGAAAGAGTTACAGAGATAAAGTTGGGAAATATGATGAAAGGATGGACCATCCAGAGACTACCCAACCCAGGTATCCATCCCATAATTAGCCACCAAATGCAGAAACTATTGTACATGCCAGCACAATTTTGCTGAAAGGACCCTAATATAGCTGTCTCATGGGAGGATATGCCAGTGCTAGGCAGATAAAGAAGGGGATGCTCACAGTCAGCTATTGCATGGAACACATAGCCCCCAATGGAGGAGCTTGAAAAAGCATCCAAGGAGCAGAAGGGGTCTGCAACCCTATAGGTGGAACAACAATATGAACTAATCAGTACCATCCGAGCTTGTGTCTCTAGCTTTTTATGTAGCAGAAGATGGCCTAATCGTCCAAATATGGGAAGAGAGGCTCCTTGGTTTTACAAACTTCATATGCTGCAGTACAGGGAAATGGCAGGGCCAAAAAGTGGGAGTGGATGGGTAGGGGAGCAGGACAGGTTTGGAGGGAAGGTATAGGGGAATTTCAGGAGTTCATATCATGTGGGCCCTTTTGTGATTGGTTTATCTCACTTAGGAAGATATTATCCAGATCCATCCATTTGTATAAGAATTTCATGAATTCATTTTTTAATGGCTATGTAGTAATTCATTATGTAAATGTACCATATTTTCTGGATCCCTTCCTCTGAAGAGGGACATCTGGGTTCTTTTCAGATACTTGCTTTTATAAATAAGGCTGCTATGAATATAGTGATGCATGGATCATTATAACAAGTTGGAATATCGTCTGGAAATATGCCCAGGAGGATTATTGCTGAATCTTCCAGTAGAACTCTGTCAAATTTTCTGAGGAAACACCAGACTGATTTCCAGAGTGGTTGTAACAGCTTGCAATCCCACCAGCAATGGAGGAGTGCTACTCTTTCACCACATTATCACCAGCATGTGCTGTCATCTGAGCTTTAGATCTTAGCCATTCTGACTGGTGTGATGTGGAATCTCAAGGTTATGTTGACTTACCACTTCCCTGATAATTAAGGATGTTGAACATTTTTAGGTGCTTCTCACCCATTCAGTATTCCTTAGTTGAGAATTCTTTGTTTAGTTCTGTCCCAAATTTTTAATAGGGTTATTTGATTTCCAGGAGTCCAGTTTCTTGACCTAGTTATAAATATTGGATATTAGTCCTCTATCTGATTTTGAATTGGCAAACATTTTTCCCATCTATTGGTTGCTGTTTTGTCCTATTGGCAGTGTCCTTTGACTTACAGAAAGCTTTACAATTTTAAAAAGGTCACATTTGTCTAATCTTAATCTTATAACACAAGCCATTGCTGTTCTGTTCAGGAATTTGCCCCCTGTGCCCATATCTTCGAAGCTCTTCCTCACTTACTCCTCTATAAGTTTCAGTGTCTCTGGTTTTATGTGGAGTTCCTTGATCCACTTAGATTTGACCTTAGTACAAAGAGATAGAAATGGATCAATTCACATTCTTCTACATGATAACCATCAGTTGTGCCAGCACCATTTGTTTAAAATGCTGTCTTTTTTCCACTGGATGGTTTTAGCTCCCTTGTCAAAGATCAAGTGACCATAGGTGTGTGGATTCATTTCTGTGTCTTCAATTCTATTCCATTGGTCTACTTGTCTGTCGCTATTCCAGTACCATGCATTTTTTTTTAATCACAATTGCTCTGTAGTACAGCTTTAGGTTAGGCATGGTGATTCCACCAGAAGTTCTTTTACTGATGAGAATAGGTTTTGTTAAACTAGGGTTTTGTTTTTGTTTTTTTTTTTTTTGTTTGTTTGTTTTTTTTAATCCAGATGAGCTTTCAAATAGCCCTTTCTAACTCAGTTAAGAGTTATTTTGGAATTTTGATGGGGATTGCATTGAATCTGTAGATTGCTTTTGGCAAGATAGCCATTTTTACTACATTAATCCTGCCAGTTCCTGAGCATGGAAGATCTTTCCATCTTCTGATATCTTCCTTGATTTCTTTCTTCAGAGACATACAGTTTTTATCATACAGATCTTTCACTTCCTCACTTAGAGTTAAACCAAGGTTTTTTATATTATTTGTGACAATTGTGAAAGGTGTTGTTTCCCTAATTTCTTTTTCACCCTTTTTATCCTTTGAGTAGAGAAAGGCCACTGATATGTTTGAGTTAATTTTATATTCAGCTACTGCACTGAAGTTGTGTATCAGATTTAGGATTTCTCTGGTGTAATTTTTATGTTCTCTGATACATGCTATCGTATCTTCTGGATATAGTGATATTTTGACTTCTTCCTTTCCAATTTGAATCCTCTTGATCTCCTTTTTGTTGTCAAATTGCTCGGGCTAGGACTTCAAGTACTATAGAGGATAGGTAGGCAGAAAAAGGGCAGACTTTTTTAGTCCCTGATTTTTGTGGGATTGCTTCAAGTTTCTAGCCATTTATTTTAATGTAGGCTACAGGTTTGCTCTCTATTGCTTTTATTATGTTTACTTATGGGCCTTGAATTCCTGATCTTTCCTGGACTTCTATTATGAATGGGTGATGTATTTTGTCAAATGCTTTCTCAGCATCTAATGAGATGATCATGATTTTTTGTCTCAGAGTTTGTTTATATTGTGCATAAAGTTGATGGATTTCCATATAATAAGCCACCCCTGCATCACAGGGATGAAGTGTACTTGATCATGATGGATGATCGTTTTGATATATTCTTTGATTTGGTTTACAAAGCTTTTATTGAGTATTTTTGTATCAATATTCATAAGGGCAATTGGTCTGAAGTATCCTTTCTTCATTGGGTCTTTGTATGTTTTGAGTATAATTGTATTTTTGGCTACATAGAACAATTTGAAAAGTGTTCCTTCTCTTTAGATTTTGCATAATAGTTTGAAGAGTATTAGAATTAGGTTTTCATGAAGATCTGATAGCATTCTGTTCTAAACCCATTAGATCCTTGGCTTATTTTTGGTGGGGGGAGGCTATTAATGACTGCTTCTGTTTCTTTGGGGTCATGGGAGTATTTACAGGGTTTATCTGATCCTGATTTAAATTTGGTACGTGATATCTGTCTAGTTAAGTGTCCATTTCTCATTCGATTTTTGCATAATAGTTTGAAGAATATTGATGTTAGGTCTTCATGAAAATCTGATACAATTCTCTACAAAACCATCAGATCCTGGGCTTTTTTTTGGGGGGAGGCTATTAACGACTTCTTCTATTTCTGTAGGGTTTATGGGAGTATATGCAGGGTTTATCTGATCCTGATTTAAATTTGGTACCTGATATCTGTCTAGATAAGTGTCCATTTCTTTTTAGATTTTGCATAATATTTTGAAGAGTATTGGTGTTATGTCTTCATGAAGATCTGAAAAAAAACTGTAGTAAACCTATCAGATCCTGGGCTTGTTTTGGGGGGAGACTATTAATGACTGCTTCTATTTCTCTAGGGGTTATGGCAGTATTTGCAGGGTTTATCTGATTCTGATTTAAATTTGATACCTTATATCTGAATAGAAAAATGACCATTTAATCCAGATTTTCCAGTTTTGTTGAGTATAGACTTTTGTATTAGGATCTGATGATTTTTCGATTTCCTAAGTTTCTGTTGTTTTGTCTCCCTTTTCATTTTTGGTTTTGTTAATTTGGATACTGTCCCTGTGACCTGTATTTAGTCTAGCTGAAGTTTGATCTAACTTGTTGATTTTCTCAAAGAACCAGATTCTGGTTTGGTTGATTCATTGTTAATTCCCTTGAATAAACTTGGTTGATTTCAGTCCTGACTTTGATTGTTTCCTGCCTTCTACTACTCTTGGGTGAATTTGCTTCATTATGTTTTAGTGCTTTTAGTTGTGCTGTCTAGGTGCTCCTGTATCCTCTCTCCAGCTTCTTTTTAGAGGCATTCAAAGCTATGAATTTTCCTCTTATAACTGTTTTCATTGTGTCCCATATTTTTGGGTATGTTTAGCTTCATTTTCATTAAACTCTAAAAAGTCTTTAAGTTCTTTATTTCTTCCTTGACCAAGTTATCATTGAGTAGGTTGTTGATCATCTTCCACATGTATGTGGGTTTTTTATTATTTATATTTTTATTGAAGATCAGCCTTAGTCCATGTTGATCTGACAGGATTCATGGGATTTTTATATCTGTTGAGGCATATTTGTGACAGATTATATGGCCAATTTTGTAGAAGGCCTCATGAGGTGCTGAGAAGAAGGGATATCCTTTTGATTTAGGATAAAATGTACTATAGATATCAACTAAATTCATTTGTTTCACAACTTTGGTTAGTTTCACTGTGTCTCTTTTTTGTTTATGTTTCCAGGATGTATCCATTGATGAGAGAGGGGTGTTGAAGTCTTCCACTATTTTTGTGTGCAGTGCAATGTGTGTTTTGAGCTGTACTAAAGTTTCTTTTATGAAAGTGGATACCCTTTCATTTGTAGCATAGATGTTCAGAATTGGGAGTTCATCTTGGTAAATTTTAACTTCGATGAATATGAAGTGTCTCTCCTTGTCTTTTTTGATAACTTTGGGTTGAAAGTCGATTTTATTTGATATTAGAATGCCTAATCCAGCTTGTTTCTTGCAACTATTTGATTGGAAAATTGTTTTCAGACTTGTACTCTGAGGTAATGTCTGTGTTTATCACTGAGGTTTATGTCTTTTATGAAATAAAATGCTGGTCATGCTTACACATTCAGTCTATTAGTCTATATCTTTTTATTGGAGAATTGAGTTCACTGATATTAAGAGATATTAAGGAAAAGTCGTTGTTGCTTCCTGTTATTTTTGTTGTTAGAGTTGGAATTTTGTTCATGTGGCTATTTTCTTTTAGATTTGCTGTAAGATTACTTTCTTGCTATTTTAGACTGTAATTTCCCTCCTTGTATTGGAGTTTTTCCCTCTATTGTCCTTTGTAAGACTGGATTTGTTGGAAGATATTGCATAAATATGGTTTTGTCACAGAATACCTTGTCTTCTGAATCTATGGCAAAAGAGTTTTACTGCGTATAGTAGGCCTGCCTGTTAGTTGTGCTCTCTTATGGTCTGTATGACATCTGTCATGGATCTTCTGGCTTTCATATCTCTGGGGAGAAGTTAGATATAATTCTGATAGGTCTGCCTTTATACGGTACTTGACCATTTTTTTTCCTTACTGCATTTTATATTCTCTTTGTGGTGTGCATTTGGTGTTTTGATTATTATGTGAAGGCAGGAATTTCTCTTCTGGTCCCAAGTATTTGGAGTTCTTTAGTCTTCTTGTACATTCATGGGCATCTCTTTCTTTAGGTTAGGAAGTTTTCTTCTATAATTTTTAAAAAATACTCACTGGCCCTTTAAGTTAGAACTCTTACTTCTTATCTATACCTATTATCCTTAATTTTTTGTCTTCTACTTGTGTCCTGAATTTCCTTGATGTAATTATTTCATTTCTAAAAGCTGTTTCAAAAACTCGCATAGGCAGTTTTTCCAGGGAAATGCAAATCGATAGTACTTTATTAACTATTACTAATATAGCATACTTTATATGTTTCCATTTTCTATTGTCAATATGTTAAAGAGCCCAGCATTTGACAAAGATGAGAATATGTCGCCTCACATAGAAGCAGATGAAGATATGGGGTAATATTTTGATTTTTTTTTTTTTTTTTTGCCAGTTCAATAGTGTACTTCAAAAGTAGTGTTTGTGATCCCTGTACTGGAGATGTAGATTCAGGAAGATCAGCTATTCAAGGTCAGACTCAGCTATATATTGAGATCAAGCCCAGCTTGGTGACCTTGAGACCTTGTGATCTCAAACACTTAGCAACTAAAACAATAGGACCACCTGCATGAGATCCTCCGAGATATACACACACAGAAAAGGAGAAACATCATAAAAAGAATAGGGGGACCATCTGGGAAGAAGAAGGATCTCAGCAAGAGTGGGAGAGTTATGAAGAAAGTACTGTGGGTTTTAGATATATGAATTGTTAAAAGTACATAACACAGGTTCACTTTGGTTATCTGCCATGTATTTTATATGCATATGACATTTGTTCCAAAACAAACATTATATATTTATTATAAATAATTAAAAGAAGTTTTTGTGTAGAGTTTTGTGTGTGCTAGGCAAATGCCCTACCAGTCAACTATATTTCTAACTTTAATTTTTATTGTCCTTTCTTCATAGAGATGAAGTAGACCATATGATGGATAAATCTGGAAGTATGTGTTTTTGGAGATATTTCCCTATTTTTGAAGAGGACAGAAGAGGGCATCAGGGGCTGAAGAGATAGCTCAGTTGTTAAGAGCACTGCCTGCTCTTCCAGAGGTTCTGAGTTCAAATCCCAGCAACCACATAGTGGCTCACAACCATCTGTAATGTGATCTGATGCCCTCTTCTGGTGTGTCTGAAGACAACTACACTGTACTTATTTATAATAATATAAAATAATATTTAACTTAATTTAATAATATTTTAAAAAATAGAAGAGGGCATCAGATCTCTATAAATCCTATAGCATAGGAGTGAAATTTTAGGTTTCACAGTAATTATAGTTTTCTTCAAAACACATACAGATGACTTCTCACCCAACATTCAGAACTAAAGCTGAAGGTGAAGCTCAGTGGTATAACACTATGTAACAGCTATGAATTTCATCTTAAGTGGCAAAAAACAAAACAAAACAAAACAAACAAACAAAAACCAACCCACCAAATTAACAAAAATCCTACCAAACAAAACAGAGCAATAAGCCTCACAAATGAAATGTTATTTTGTCCAGTTTGCACAATTAACTGCAAATTGTAAAATGAGCAAGAAACCCAATTTGCTGTTGTACGGAAACAAAGAAAACCAGCATTAAGCATTTTAGGTACCTAAAATTAGGCATGATTAGAGAAAAAAAAAAAAGACAGTGGCTTCAGCAATAGGACAAACCTCCCAGAGGGACTAGGGAGATTGCTCTTTGGTAAAATGTTTTCCTTGAAAATAAATGGACTTAAGGTGGGGTCTTACAATCACTTGAAAAATTCAGGCTGTAGCCCAGTGCTCAGTAGGTAGGAACAGCTAGCTGGCTAGCCAGGCTAGTGAAATTGGTAAGCTGCAGATTCAGAGAGACTCTGTCTCAAGATTTAAGTTGGGCCAGGCAGTGGTGGCACATGCATTTAATCCCAGCATTTGGGAGGCAGAAGCAGGGGGATTTCTGAGTTTGAGGCCACTCTGGTGTACAGGGTGAGTTCCAGGACAACCATGGCTACACAGTGAAACCCTGTCACAAAAAAAAAAACCACATATATATATATATATATATATATATATATATATATATATATGTGTGTGTGTGTGTGTGTGTGTGTGTGTGTGTGTGTGTGTTAGTGTGTAAGTTGAAATATGATTGAGAATACAGCAGATGTCCATTTCTGGACTCATTATGGATACATGTACTAAAATGTATACACATCATTTTTGCTGAATCTCTTTTTATGATTTACACAATCCATTAAAATTATGGTGTTTTTTTTTTCTTTTTCTGGAAATAGACAATATTAGGAAAGTGTCATGTTTTTATATTGTCCACTGTATATTAAAAATAAACACCTATCGAGAGAAATGATCCAGCATACCTTAAAACATGCACAGGACAGGGATGGAAAGATGGCTTAGAAATTAAGAGCACTTGTTGTTCTTGGAGAGAACCAAGGTTTAGTTCCTAGGACCCACATAATGGCTCACAGCCATTTGTAATTCTAGAACCAGGGGATTTGGCATCCTGTTCTAGTTTCTATGAGCACAAGACATGCATGTTGAACAAATACAAACATGCACAATCACGTTAGTTTAATAATAAGCAAATCAGAATTGCACAAAACAGCCCCTTCGACTGAAACAAAGTAGGAGAGTCTACTTTGGGGTTCATTTTATTTTATCTTTCAAGTTAGTATTGCAACCTTTGAAAATGGAAGGCTTCTGGGTAGTAGTGACAGCTAAAATACTAGCTCTTTTTTTGCTGGTTCAATGACAGATGTCTGATAGAGCCTCTCTCACACTTAGAACGCATGTGCGAACACAGCCAATCAGCAAGGGGCTTGTCTGAGATTGTTTTCCCACTGCCCAAACCCTGTTACCCAGTGTACTTTGTGGTGGTCACCAAGCATAGTTCTTGAGGAAGCATGGTAGGGAGAAGCCTCTGTGGAGGGAGTCAGTGACCTGTTGAAAGTTGGTTAATCCTGGTTCAGCTGGGGGTCTGGGTAGGGTGAAGGTATAGGGGCAGAGGTGTTACTTCAGGAGTAAGGAGAGGAGGTGAGCCTCTCTGGACTCTGGATGGTACCACTTCTGGGTTCACAATCAACTTTACCCACCTAGGCCTCTGTGGAGAAAAACGGAGGACTTCACTAAGGGCAGGAGTTAAAGAGAGAACACCTAGCAGAAAGCAGGAAGGCCAGATATTTGGAGACCCTGAATTTTTTTTTTGTGGCCTGGGTATGTGAGGTGTGAGTAAACTGGAGGTCAGTTAGTGGTGGAAACAGACTAGAACATTTTCTGTGTTGTTGCTGCTGCTGCCAGCCAGAAATTCATGAAAAACAAACTGAAGACCAGTCTTCATTTTCCTCTACCTGGTATTGAAAGGCCAGATTGCCGAAATTTGTATATATAGGCTCCAAACTGCCTCCAAATCCAGAGGCTCCTCTCAGCCTCAGAAGTGCTGGGACTTCAGGCATAATTCAGGCCAGGTTGTGTTTATTTATGTGTTGTTTTGGTTTAGGTAAGTGAGCTCTAACTCTGTATCTCAGGAAGTCGGAAACCTCATGTGCAGCTTGGACTTGCCTTGAAACTGAAGTCCTCAGCCTGACAAATGAACTGGGGCCTGAGGAAACATGCCTGCTTAATTTTTTTATTTTTAATTTTATTTTCATTGTTGAAGATTGAACCCAGAGCTTCTTGCTATAGCAGTAAAATATATGTCCAGCCAGGCAGAACTTTATAATTTACATTTGCTTTAGATTTGTATTGCGATGAAAAAGATTGAGGAGCTTGCTTGTAATAATAGGAACTATGATTTTATTTGGAAATTGAAATGCAAACAAAGTTACTCAAATTTATCAAAAACCTACAGGAATCGGACCAACATGCAGATCCTCCTATGATTAGATATAAACCCAATTGAAGTCACATTTAAAGCCATCATAGTGTGTGTGTGTGTGTGTGTGTGTGTGTGTGTGTGTGTTTGTGTGTGTGTGTGTGTGAGAGAGAGAGAGAGAGAGAGAGAGAGAGAGAGAATTTTTAATCTGAAAAATAACAAACTCTTAATCATTTATAGAAAGGAAACCCAAGATACTTTATTCAACATAAATAATTCTTTTTAAATAATGTGTGCATATTAAAGTCAAGGTTATTAATGTCTATTTTTGAAGCCAACTATTGTGTTCCATATTTAAATACTAAAGTCTTTAGGATTAAATAAGAGAGTAATAGAAATATGGTTTTATCTTTAAACCCATCATGCAATTATGAAGTGTTGTTTTTATAAAAATCATTCCTTAATGTTATTTTAGATTTCAATATTATTAGTTTAAATAATTTTTTTGGATTCAAATGGCTTGAGAAAATTTATTTATTTATTTTTATTTTAAATCAGAAATTGTAAGTTTCTCAGTGGAATGGCAGCGTTTTGCACGTTCTGTAGAGACACCAATGTAAAACAGGAATTTGTTAAGTGGTGAACAGCAAGATGGGAATGCTTCAAAATTGGACCTTATGGAAGGTACCAGATATTTAATGTTGGGTATTGATGTTACACTTCGTTTTTTTCTCAGTTATTCTAATTAGGCTTGTAAAGGAGATCGAAAATCTCATATTGTACCTCTTGTCTTTAAACACAACATGTAAATAAAGAGCTTAAAACATATTTTTAGATGACAACTAGACATTACTTCATTTTGTTTAAGTTCTAGACAAATAATAGATCTGTTTGAAACCTATTGTTGGCACTATACCTGAATGATCACAAAGTATTTCATTAAAATTTGCAACATAAAATAATTGTTTTAATATCTTGTTTTATTATTAACCCAGTACAGAATCCAGTAACTCATGATGATGAGAATAAAATTTCTGAAGAAATTGTTGGAGATACACGGTAATATGTTCAAACTTATTATATCCTACTTAGTGTAAGTACTTCCAGAAAATTTTAATTGATTTTATAGCAAGTAATCTATATTACTATTTGGAATATGATGTATATTACAAACAAGGTTTCCGTAAGATTAAACTGTAATTTGAATGGTTTTCTTGGAGGGTGTAGTGTTGTGAGTCAAATTCTCATCGTCCTGCTTGTAGGACAAAAGCTGAGCCCTCAAACTGTATCCCCAGCAACGTTACTTTTTAGAACTTGGATTACTTCACAGATCTCCTGTACAAAATATTCTGGGAAAATTTGAAGGTACATTTTAGATATATAATTTGTTTGAAACTATATAGTATTTACATAATTTACATATTAGCAAATATTAGGTAATATACTATATTATATCTTAATGAGATATTCCTATTTATATGTAGTATTTTGTAAATATTTTTATTTTAATTCATTTTTATTTTTATTACATATTATCTTTATTTGCATTTCAAATAATAGCCCTTTCCTGGTTTCACCCCAGAGACTCCCTTTTCCATTACCCCTCCCTGTGCTTCTATGAGGGTGTTCCCCACCCACCAACTCCCACCTCCTCACACTGGCATTTGCACACACTGGCGCATCGAACCTTCACAAGACCAAGGACCTCTACTCCCACTAATGTCTGACAAGGCCATCCTCTGCTATATATGCAGATGGAGCCATGAGACCCCATTTTTGGTTGGTAGCTTAATCACGGGGTGCTCTAGGTGGTACGGTTCGTTCATATTGTTGTTCTTCCTATAAGATAGCAAACCCCTTTAACTCCTTCAGTCCTTCCTCTAACTGTTCCACTGGGGATGGTATGATTGGTCTGATGGTTGGCTATGAGCATCAGCCTCTTTTCGCTGACAGAGCCTCTCAGGAGACAGCATTATTAGGCTCCTGTCAGCAAGCACTTGTTGGCATCCACAATTGTGATTGGGTTTGTTGTCTATCTGTCTGTATATGGAATGATGGATCTACATGTTAGGCAGATTCTAGATGGTCATTCCTTTAGTCTCTGCTCTGTATTTTGTCTCCATATTTCCTCCCAGGAGAATATTGTTCCCCATTCTAAGAAGGACTGAAACACCCACAGTTTTTCTTCCTTCTTCCTGAGCTTCATGTCTTCTGTGAATTACATTTTGGGTATTCTGAGCTTTTAGGCTAATACCCACTTATCAGTGAGTACATGCCATGTTTGTTCTTTTGGGATTGGGTTACCTCACACAGGATAATATATTTTAGATCCATCCACTTGCCTGTGAATTTCATGAAGTCATTGTCTCTGTACCATTACCATACATTTTTCTCACTATTTCTCTATAATACAGCTTGAGGTCGGGTATGGTTCCCCCTGAACTTCTTTTATTGTTGAGAATGGTTTTTTTTTTTTTTTTTTTTTTTTTTGGATATATTGGAATTTTGTTATTCCAAATTGCTCTTTCTATCTCTATGAAGAATTGAGATTGAATTTTGAAGGAGATTACATTGAATCTGTAGATTACAGGAGCAGCTTGACAGCACAACTAAAAGGTCCAGAACAAAAGGAAGCAAATTCCACCAGGAGGAGTAGAAGGGAGGAAATATTCAAACTCATGGCTGAAGTCAACCAAGTGAAAACAAAAAGAAATTTACAAAGAATCAACCCAACCAGGAGCTGGTTCTTTGAGAAAATCAACAAAATAGATAAACTCTTAGCCAGACTAACTACTGCGTACCAGGACAGTATCCAAATTAACAAAACCAAAAATGAAAAGGGAGACATACCAACAGAAACTTAGGAAATCCAAAAAAAATCATCAGATCCTACTATAAAAGCCAATACTCAACAAAACGGGAAAGCTGGATGAATTGGATAATTATCTAGACACCTATCAGGTACCAAATTAAAATCAGGATTAGATAAACCCTGTAAATACTCCCATACCCCTATAGAGATAGAAGCAGTCATTACTAGTCTTCCAAACAAAAGCAGCCCAGAATCTGATGGGTTTAGTACAGAATTCTATGAGATCTTCTGATGGAAGCCAGCATGCAGTTCACAAGAAACAAGGTACACCAGGGAGGCAAACTGGGGCTGAAAAGAGAGGGGAAACTAGGTGGTTGAAAGAAAAAACGGAGCTCAGTCAATTTTCCTGATTAAAGCTTAAATGTTTAATGGAAAATGTGCTTATAAATTGGGAGAGGGGAGGCCCATTCCGGCCAATTCATCCTTGGACCCTGGAACCAGCTGCAGGTGATGACTTGCAGCAGGGTGTAGTCTCTAGAATAGCTCAGTGGCCTCATAGCAGGTAGCATTATCTTGAAGGGGAACAGCTGCAGTGGCTGAACAATAGAGTGATGTAGGTAGGAAATCTCCACCCTAGTTAATCTCCCTAGTGGCAGCAAGGACAAGGTCTGGCTCAGCCTGTTTCAGGCTGGGGGAGGTTATAATCTTCAAAGAAGACCTAATACCAATACTCTTCCAAATATTATGCAAAATCAAAAGCCAAGGAGCACTATTCAATATGTTCTATGAAGCCAGAATTACAATTGTACTCAAACCATACAAAGACCCAATGAAGAAAGGAAAATTCAGAACAATTTCCCTTATGACAATTGATGCAAAAATACTCAATAAAATTCTTGCAAACTGAATCCAAGAATACATCAAAAAGATCATTCATCATGATCAAGTAGACTCCGTCCTTCTGATGCAGGAATGGTTTAATACACGGAAATGCATCAACTTAATTTACTATAGAAACAAACTTAAAGACACAAACCACATGATCATCTTGTTAGATGCTGAAAAAGCATTAGACAAAATACTACTCTCATTCATAATAAAAGCTGAGGAAAGATCAGGAATTCAAGGCCCATACCTAAACATAATAAAAGCAAGAGACAGCAAAAAAAGAGCCAGCATCAAACTAAATGGTGAGAAACTTGAAGCAATTCCACTAAAACAAGGGACTAGACAAGGCTGCCCACTTTCTCTCTACCTATTCAATATAGTACTTGAAGTCCTAGTCATAGCCAAAGTAGTTAGAGAAGAAAAAGAGAACAAATGAAAAGAAATTGAAAAGGAAGAAGTCAAAATATAACTATTTGCAGATTATATGTGTGTGTGTGTGTGTTTGTGTGTGTGTGAGTGTGTGTGTGTGTGTGTGTGTGTGTGTGTGTGTGTGGTTTTAAAAATTCTACCAAAGAACTCCTAAACCTGGTAAAGAGCTTCAGTGTAGTAGCTGAATATACAATTAAATCAAACATATCTTACAGCACAGCAATGGCTTTTGCTATAAGATCGAAAATCAACAAATGGGACCAGATAAAATTGCAAAACTTCAGTACAGCATAAGATACTGTCAATAGGGAAAAAAGGCCACCAACATATTGGGAATGGATTTTTACCAATCCTAAATCAGATAGAGGACTAATATCCAATATAGACAAAGATCTCAAAAAGCTGGACTCCAGAAATTCAAATAACCCATTAAAATGTGGTACAGAACTAAAAAAGAATTCACAACTGAGGAATACCAAAGGGCAGAAAAGCACTTGTAAAAATGTTCAGCATCCTTTACCATGCACTAGTATGTTCATGGCAGCCTTATTTATAATGGCCATAACCTGGAAAGAACCCAGATGCCCCTCAACAGAGGACTGGATATAGAAAATGTGGTACATTTGAACAATGGAGTACTACTCAGCTATTAAAACAATGGATTTATGAAGTTCTTAGGCAGATAGATGTATCTGGAAGATATCATCCTGAGTGAGATAACCCAATTACAGAGAAGTCATTTGAAATGCACTCACTGATAAGTGGATATTAACCCAGAAAATTACTATACCCAAGATACAATTTGCAAAACAAAAGAAAATCAAGAAGGAAAATCAATATATGGATACTTCATATCTCCTTAGAATAGGGAACAAAATACCATGGAAGGAGTTACAGAGATAAAGTTGGGAAATAAGATGAAAGGATGGACCATCCAGAGACTACCCAACCCAGGTATCCATCCAATAATTATCCACCAAATGCAGACACTATTGCACATGCCAGCAAGATTTTGCTGAAAGGACCCTGATATAGCTGTCTCGTGTGAGGATATGCCAGTGCCTGGCAAATACAGTAGTATATGCTCATAGTCAGCTATTACATGGAACACAGGACCCCCAATGGAGGTGCTAGAGAAAGCATCCACGGAACTTGTGGATGCTGGGAATCCAACCTCAAATCTCTGGAAGGGAACCAGTGCTCTTAACAGATGAATCATATCTCCAATTCCCTCATTGATTTTTTAAAAATGAATTACATAACTGAACGTGAAAGACAACTTAACTAACCAGTGAAAGAATGATACTCAGATCCCAAAGAACCTATATTAAATTATATGTTATTGAATGTTGCATGAGCTTTCTTAGAAGACAATGATTTGTCTTTGAGATATGGTGTTACCATGTAGTTACGGCTGGCCTGAATTTTGCTATGTAACCTACATTGTCTATACACTGGAAATATCCTAATTAAGATTCCTAAACTAGGATGATAGACCCAAAATGTCTTCCATGACTTAGGAAACAATGTTAATACCTCTTTTTTAGACTTATTTATGAGTATTAGTGTTTTGCTTGCAGGTATATATGTGTACCATATGTGTGTGTGTTCCCCATAGATATCAGATGGTTATTTCAGATACGTTGGACCTGGAATCACATAAAGAGAAAACACTTGGAAACTTATATGAAAGATCTTTCAAAGGAAGCAACCAGAAATTAGAACGACTTTGGCAAATGAACAAAAGGGAGAGGTAGATTTGTTAGTTTTGTAGGGTCACACTTGTATCGTTTTAAAAATTATGTGTGGCTGAAGTTTAAAAAAAAAAGTCATGTTTGAGCCTTTACTAAAAATGTGTGATTTTGATTTTGTTTAAGCAGTTAACCTTATAACTTCATGTCTTCAAGGAAACTAATTCTAATTCTTAGAAATCTGTGAAAATTATTATTTTCTACTTTAAGAAGCTGTTAATGAGATTTTAAAATTTGATTTACATTCATTGTGGAAACACAGAAATCTTGCACAAAATCTTAGAAATGCAATTTATGGTTTATTATGTTTAACAATATGGAAAAGGATCAATTATGTTTAACATTATAGAAAGTGATCAATTACATAAGCAGACAATACTAACATATAATTGACTTATGATTTGCATAAAGTCTTAACTGAATCAATATAGGAAAATAAATTAAACGTTATATATGGTAGAAAATAATAAAAAAATACTTTGAAATACAGTCAATTTTCTAAAATAAGATATATATGCATTAGAACTTATTTAATTTTGAAAAGCTAAAACATAAAAGGAGACCTCTCTGATAATCTTTTAGGGAAAAATCTATAATGATTTCCCATTAGATAATTTTATACTGCTGTTTTTCTTTTTATACTATGAAATGGTCAATTTAATTTGTTTTAAATGTTCTTTTTCATATTGGATTGAAATATGACTGCTTTCATTACATTGCTTTACAGGGAGATGATCAACAGCAAATTGTGTGAGCAGTGTAAACTACATTTCAGAAGATTGATATGGATGTCCTGAAATTCAATGACGAACAAGAAAAATCAGTGGTTGGTATCATAACTACCTTTAAAATTAACTTGTATAACTAAGTATCAAGTAGAAATGGAGAAACTAGCCTTGTGTTGGGCACACGAAACTAAATCAAGTTTCATTATCTATCCTTGGCTCTGTTCTATTCCTGCTGAGTTGTAAACCAGAGAGATATGGCCACATACTATATCAATGAAAACCACTAGGCACTTTATGGTAGACCAGATCTTAAATTTTCAAAAGGGAGACATTTGCTGAAAGATGAGGAGAGGATTGCCAGTTTCTACAAAAAAGGAAGCAAAATATGTCAGCCTCAGGTACAGTTCAAAGGAGAGAGAAAGCTTACTTACTGGTGTCATCTGGACTCTATTGTTATTATAAGAAAACCAAATCAAATTGGTTAATCTGTTCTTACAATCCTAAACTTAGTACAAATTTAGTAATAACAGTGGATGGAAACAACCTTTCTCAACAGCTCTGGCAGAATATTCCTGTGGAAGAATATCATCAAACTATTTTAAATCATCTGTCCATTAATGTACCAATTACTGTAGTCATCACTGGTTTCCAAGTAAGATCTGAGATGATGACCATATTAACTAATATTTATTTGATTGGTTAATAGTTTGGGAAGTATTCAACTTGAAATGAACAGGAGATCCATTCCTGCCTGGGAAGGCATTGAGGAAGCCACCATTATGAGTCAGTTCAGTAAAGAGATAGGGAATAAAGTTAAAAATAAATAAATAAATATTCCAAATGAAGGCAATTTTTAAACCTTGAACTCTGGATAAAATTTCAAGGGAGAGTGGTCATCTGTGTAAATGAGGATTCTAAAGACAGACCCCCAGAGTACTTCAATATTTTTAATTCTGCATGGGGGGGTGGTGAGAGGGAAATAATAAAGGAAGAGAATAATTGGTAAAAAGAAAACTACCATGAGTGAAGGAAAACTTTTAAGGAAGAAAAGATCACTAACTGTGTCATATGCTAATAATAGGCCAAATATGATAAATTTGCAGGGCTGGAAGATGGTTTAGTTGGAAATCTTTTTCACTGTAGGCATGGAGATATGAGCTTATGTTCCCTGCATAGGCATAAACACACAAACCACCACCACTACCAGCAACAACAACAAATTAGCAAAACTAAAAACAAACCACCACGAAAATAAAAGTTCATGTGGTGTTGAGTATTTCAGAACCACCAAACTCAGATTTAGTTCAGAGATAATACGATTCCCAGAGCTTTGTAGCCACCACGGGTAGCCTAATGGATGAGCTCTAGGTTCAATGAGACACTTTCTCCCAACAGTGGGATTCAACCAAAGAAGACACCCAATATTAATCCTTTGTCTCCATATGTGTACATGTACATGTTTTTTAAGATAAACTTCACAAATTGGAGGTCATTGTACTTAATCAGGATGATTTGAGTGGAAATGTGAGGTACGAAACTGATCACAGTGAATAAAGGAAAAAAAAAAAAAGGAATGTAGTAGCCCAGGGAGAAAAGGTGTAAATGGCTTGTCTTAATTTTTTAAAAATGCAAATTACCATGGTTGTGTGCTAACATATAGAGTACAAAGAGAAATTTATGTTACTACATCCCTGTGTTACTGAGATTGGAACTTAGAGAAAAGCATTCTACCCCTAAACTTTGTCCATAGACATCTGTTAACACTTTATTTTGAGGCAGGGTATCTTTAAGTGATCAAGACTATTCATGATCTTGTGATCATTCTAACTCAAACTATAAAAGTTAGTTTTATAGGCATTACACTGACATACTGCTAGAGTCATATATTTAAAATAACAGTTACCATTGCTGAAATTCTTGACAATAGTTGAGACAAGTGAAGATATTGGACTTAGTAAAGAACAAGTATAAGGCATCCTTAAGAATGGAAGAGAATCCCACCAACAATGGAGAAGTGTTCCTCTTTCTCCACATCCTCAAAAGCATCTGTTGTCACCTGAATTTTTGATCTTAGCCATTCTGATTGGTGTGAGATAGAATCTCAGGGTTGTTTTGATTTGCATTTCCCTGTAGATTAAAGATGTTGAATATTTTTTCAGGTGCTTCTTTGCCATTTGGTATTCTTCATGTAAGAATTCTTTGTTCAGTTCTGAGCCCCATTTTTTAAAGGGGTTATTTTATTTTCCGGAGTCCACCTTCTTGAGTTCTTTATATATATTGGATATTAGTCCCCTATCTGATTTAGGATAGGTAAAGATCCTTTTCCAATCCGTTGGTGGTCTTTTTGTCTTATTTATGGTGTATTTTGCCTTGCAGAAGCTTTGCAACTTTATGATGTCCCATTTATCATTTCTCGATTTTAAAGCACAAGCTATTGCTGTTCTATTCAGGAATTTTTCCCCTGTACCCATGTCTTCAAGGCTTTGGCCTACTTTCTCCTCTATAAGTTTCAGTGTCTCTGGTTTTATGTGGAGTTCCTTAATCCACTTAGATTTGACCTTAGTACAAGGAGATAGGAATGGATCAATTTGCATTCTTCTACATGATAACCGCAAGTTGTGCCAGCACCATTTTTTGAAAATGCTGTCTTTTTTCCACTGGATTGTTTTAGCTCTTTTGTCGAAGATCAAGTGACCATAGGTGTGTGGATTCATCTCAGGGTCTTCAATTCTTTTCCATTGGTCTACTTGTTTGTTGCCCTACCAGTACCATGCAATTTTATCAAAATTGCTCTGTAGTACAGCTTTAGATCAGGCATGGTGATTCCACCAGAGGTTCTTTTATCCTTGAGAAGAGTTTTTGCTATCCTATCTCCATTGTCATTGAGATTCCAAGCTTGTACAACCACTCTGGTAATCAGTCTGGCGGTTCTTCAAAAAATTGAACACAGTACTACCAGAGGATCCAGCAATACCTCTCCTGGGCGTATATTCAAGGATGTCCCAACCGGTAAGAAGGACACATGCTCTATTATGTTCATAGCAGCCTTATTTATAATATCCAGAATCTGGAAAGAACCCAGTTGCCCCTCAACAGAGGAATGGATACAAAAAACGTGGTACAATTATACAATGGTGTATTACTCAGCTATTAAAAAGAATAAATTTATGAAATTCCTAGGCAAATGGATGGACCTGGAGGGCATCATGCTAAGTGAGGTAACACAATCCAAAAGGAACTCTCACAATATATACTCACTGATAAGTGGATATTAGCCCAAAAATGTAGAATACCCAAGATATAAGATACAATTTGCTAAACGCATAAAACTCAAGAGGAATGAAGACCAAAGCGTGGGCACTATGCCCCTTCTAGAATTGGGAACAAAACACCAATGGAAGGAGTTACAGAGACAAAGTTTGGATCTGTCACGAAAGGATGGACCATCTAGAGATTGCCATATCCAGGGATCTGTAGAGAGCGTAATAACATTTACCATCATAAGATGGCACTGGCTCCACAGTGCCTTATGCCACCTAAACAAAGAGCAAGCTATGTGTGCATGTACTAGGAACAAAAGCCCGTCAAAGTCACTGGCCCCTCCCCGGAGCTATGAGATCATGAGTAATGCTGCCAGTCGTATATAGACATGTCACACCAGAGGGTATTTAAGCAACACGTTTCTGATCCTTTTTGCCTTTTCTCGTCAAGATGTAATAAAGAGTAGCTATGGAAGGATCTTGTGTCCTGTTTGCATCCCTCCGGGCAGGGACAAAATGCTAAATCCTGGGAATGCCTCACCATCAGCCAGCACCAAAGAGAAGGTCCTCTGCTCCAGCGGGGAAGATCCAGAACCATGGCGGAGGTAAACTCTGAGAGACATGTACAACACATGCTAGAAACAGAGTGGGGTAAAGAGCTCAAAAAAGGGAGCACTTAGATAGGAGACAGAAATGCCCCTGGGAGGGGAAAAGAAGAAGGAGAAAGAGACAAGAATAGCGGTACACCTTTCAGAGCCCCACAGGCGAGCCACCGCTTCTGCGGAAGTGGGGGAGAAGTGCCAAGGGTGGTGGGGACAAAAGAAGAAATAGCTGTACTGTGGGGAGAGAGAACGGTGAAAGCTTCAAACATCCTTTATTACGTTTATGGCAAGTGCGGGCGGCGAGTGCAGGCGGTTCACAGGTGCTTTCCTGCATTTCCCTTGCATCCCGTCTGTTATTAACTGCTTTCATTTTAAGAGTTTTCTTTTTTCAGAAGGCCCCACTCTGAGATGCTAAGCATCCGTTCATTTAAGGCTTCTGTCCAAAGGTAAGGTGCACCAGGAAAGTAAATAAAAAGAAAGGGAGCAGCGCGTGTCCATCCATGCTAGGGGCACGCGGCAAAATCTCCTCCACCTGCGCATTATTCCCCCCTCCATCCCTGCATCCCGTGCTCTGGTGGCGGGCGCAGGGGGCGGTACGGTGGGGGCACGCGGGCGGGGCGGGGGCAGGGGTCGGCGGGGAACTACCCCCCTGGCCGGCAACCAGGCGCCAAGCATACTTGCACCATGGCAGTGCGCCACGTCTGGCTTGGGGATGGTTGAGAAGACCCGGTGCAAAAGGTGGCTCAGAGGGCAGGGCGGCCTCTGCGCGCCTCTGCGCGCAAGCCGAATCATCCTACTCTGAGTGTTTGCTCGACAAATCCCAGGGCCCAGGTCATGCGCTCTCACCCCACAGTCTTGTCTGTGTGGGCAGGGGGCCGGGCCGCCCCTCCCAAGGCACGTCTGCTCTCCAATTACCCCTCCCTCCTGCGTCCTGCGCTCTGGTGGCTGGTGCAGGGGGCGGTGTGGTGGAGGCGTGTGGGTGGGGCTGGGGCCACCAGGCACACTTCCACCATAGCTACAGAACCGCCACAGCCACCAACGCCACTGCCACCCCTGAGGAGCTCAGGAGACTTAGAGACAAACAGCGGGGCCCCACGACTGCTCCCTGGGCTTGGGCAGGGTACAGGCTGTACTCTCTACCAGGGCAGCAGGAGAGGCAGGAGGGATGAGCATCATGCCACCGTGTTCACATAGGAGCCAGTGGGTGGAGCAGCTGAACAAAAATAAGCAGCCACTGTGCAGCTTAGCTCTAGTTGTGATTTCTGTGTCCATTTGAGACACCAAGTTATAGTCTCTGTCTGTTTATTATGTTTTTGGTGCACCAAAAATTGTCCATGTGTCTGTTGATTCATGTTTGTTTTTTGTTTGGATGATTGTTGTCTGTGTTTCATGTTGAAAAACTAAAAAAGGTTATCTTCTGGCTGCACAGCAGGAAGTACTGTGGCTGGGAGTCAGCTCTTAAAGGAACATGCAGCCTTTTGCTCATAACAGAAAGTTAGCTTAAAATTGGGCACTCCTGTTAGAGTCATTCTAAACAAACTAGAAAACAGGTCGTGTTTGCAAAATAGGTTTAAAAAGAAATTACCAGACATTTGCTCAAAATGTGGAAAAAAAAGATATTCAATAGATAATTACAAATCAACCAGAGTTATAACAGAAAGGCCAATACCTCAGCTTAAAGTGCAACAGCAAAAAAAAAAAACCTCAAATGCTTGGAGCATTCCAGACACCACAAATGGGGTACCAACCTAATCCCTCAGATTTTAGAGGTCCCTTACAGTGGGCCTACTAGTAGTTGGGTAGGTCCTCTTCTGCTTTGAAATACGTCCCAGAGTTATAGACTCAAATTATGAGGGACAAGTTAAGATTATGTGTTCTGCACTCCGAGGTATTGTGGCCATTTCTCCTGGAGATCACATTGTTCAGTTGTTGATCCCTCCTAGTTTGCATAACATGTTCTCTAGAAGCCAGAATACCAGAGGGAATAAAGGACTTGGTTCTACAGGAACTAATGTGTTCTACATATCTTTATATTTGGATAATCGTCCCACTTTACAATTACAAATAGAAGGAAAACTGGTGGACTGCTTCATGGCCTGTTAATCAATCATCAAATAGCTTACAAGGATTAGGCTATGAGGCTACCCACCTATAAGTACAAAATGTTTACATTGGAAAGATAAAGAAGGAAGGTCAGGGCTTTTTCAACCTTATGTACTCCCTTTACCTGTATATCTATGGGGAAGAGATTACTCTCAGAAAAACAAGAAAATGATGAGAGAAATGGATATATACCTGAACTAGGCCTTAGAAGCAACTTACAAGGTAGAGTTTCTCCAGTTAAAAAAGCAGCTATAGAATTAGTGCTAGAACAATTAGACCTGGGACATGTGGAACTCACACAACCACCCTGGAATTCCCCTATTTTCGTTGTAAAGAAGAAATCAGATAAGTGGAGATTGTTACATGACCTAAGAGCTATTAATGCATAAATGTAAGTTATGGGTCCTATACAAAGAGGACTCTCCCTACCTAAGGATTGGAGAATTATAGTGGTGGATGTTGAGGATTGTTTCTTTTCCATTCCATTAAGTGGAAAAGATAAACCTATATCTGCATTTACCTTGCCTTCTGTTAATCATACGGAGCCTAAGTAAGGATGTCAATGGTGAGTATTGCCCCTAGGAATGGTAGGTGGCCCTGCCATATGTCAGTTATATGTGTAAGAGGCTTTACAGCCAGTTAGAGATGGTTTCCCCTCTTTAAAGGTATGTCACTATATGAATGATATTCTAATTTATGAACCTAAAGAAGAAAGTATACAGCAAGCTTATGGCTTGTTTAATGAAACTTTAAAAATAATGGCTTGATTATTACACCAGAAAAGTACAACATTCAAATGTTAGTCAGTTTTTAGGAGTCAGCATTACTTTACGGTGTGTCACCCCACAAAAGATTAGTATAAGAAAAGATCATTTAAAGACATTGAATAATTTAAAAAAAATTATAAAGGAGATATAAATTGGATTAGACCTTATTTAAGGATCCCTACTTCAGAATTAAAACCTTTATTTCAAATTTTAAAAGGATAATCACACATTACCTCATTGAGACAACTAACTACTGAGGCTTCTAAAACTCTGAGGAAGGTGATAAGAGCTATCCAAAAGGCACAGTTGAGTCATATAAATGAGCAACAACCTTCGTGCCCATGCATATTACGAACCATAAATTTGCCAACTGCTGTGTTATGGCAAGATGGTCCTCTAGTATGGATACATCCACATTTATCCCCTAATAAGAATATAGAGCATTATCCCACCATGGTGGCAAATATGGCCCATAAAGGTATTAAAAGTTCTATAACTCACTTTGGAAAAATACCTGATAGCATAATTATTCCATATGCTGCTGCACAAATGCAAATATTGTGTGCTACTATAGATGAATGGACCATTCTTAGATACAGTTATTCTGGTTTAATAAATAATCATTGTCCTAAACATCCTTTGTTACATTTTATGCTATTGCATCCAGTGATATTTCCAAAGGTGATAGCTAATACCCCTATAAAGGGAGCTATTGATATTTATACAGATGGATCCAAAACAGGAATTGGAAGTTATATAATCAATGAAAAACCTGTGAGGTTACAATTTACACCAGGAGTCCCTCAATTGGTGGAATGTTTGGAGGTTTTAGAAGTTTTAAAATGGTTTCCTTATGCCCATACATATTATCTCTGATTCTGTTTATGTAGTAAATTGTGTATTAACATTAGAGACTGCCAAAAATTTTAAACAGTCTAGTTCAGTATCTAAAATTTTGATAAAAATACAAAATTGTATTTTGATGTGTGAGCATCATTTTATATTCTACATATTAGAACACATACATCTTTACCTAAACCTAGGGTTAAGGGAAATGCAATTGCTGATTCAGCCACCAGAGATATGGTTTTTCTATCATAAAGTTCTATAAACAGTGCTAAAAATTTTCATTAACTTTATCATGTTCATGCTTCAACATTACGACAAAAGTTTAAGCTCACATGAACAGAAGCTCGAGATATTGTTCTACAGTGAGGTAAATGTGTAAAATTTATTAATGCACCTTCCGTGGGCGTTAATCCTCTGGATTGCAACCCCTAGATGTTTGGCAGATGGATGTGACTTACAATATGTACATGTGTCCATCGATACCAGCTCTGGTGTCCTATATGCCTATCCCTTGACAAAAAAAAAGTTCCTGTCATATCCCACTGCTTAGAGGCTTAGATTACATGGGGCAAGTCCCTACTGCTGTAGACAGACAATGGTCCTACATATACCTCTTCTAAATTTAGTCAATTTTGCAAACAAATGCAAGTGAAACATATTACTAGATTGCCCTATAATCCACAGGGCCAAGGCATCACTGAAAGAGTTCATCGTACCTTGAAACAATATTTTCAAAAACAAAGAGGGGGAATAGAGGCTATGACACCAAAGGTGGCTCTATCCCTTGCAATATTTGCTTTTAATTTCTTAAAATTGGATGATGCTGGGAGATCACCAGCTGAAAGGCATGGACAATGTCCTCAATCACCCAATGAAATGGTCAAATGGAAAAATGTCCTTGATAATAAATAGTATGGCCCGGATCCTATCTTAATCAGATCCTGGGGAGCTATTTGTGTTTTTTCCACAGGATGAAGAAAATCTACTTTGGATCCTGATTCAACTGACAAGGACCGTGAAAGAACAATATGAACCCCAAGATGATTCTCTTACTCCTGATGATTGAGATCAGGATAAGTATATCCTTGTGGGCCAAAGTAAAGATTATGGCCAGTACCTTTACAGGTACAGTCCAATTCTTTTACCTAGCCTTTATTTTTGCAAAGGAAAGTTTTTTAGATGTGCCTTAGGCAGGACAAACTTCTCAAAAGCCATGGGTGCATAAGAGTACTAGTTTTCATTTAAATTATACATTATGCTTTGTGCATAATGTGGATAAACCTTTTATACCCTGTATATTTTTAAAGAAAATATTATCGCTAATTGGGCAGATCCCATTATCCAAAATAAAGTGAGCTCTGGAGTGTTATTTAATGCTTTAATGATAATTGCTCAAGGGCCACAACCAAGATCAGGTGATGTTAAAAGTAATGTAACTTCATATATAAACATCACCACTATCATGATAAAGGGAAATGTGTCTATTCCCAAAAGATCACGATAGCCTGTTGGTAATGCTATTGCTATATGCAGCATGCCTTTGTCATTCAGACCTCGAATTTCCTATAGTTTTTTCACCTTGTCAATCAAAGGTTTTTCCTCCAAAAGAATTAGCAAAGGGTTTTCTTTTGTCTTCACCATTAGATAAAGCTATAATGTATGGTAAAGGAGATGCTTCAAGGAAAGAAATTATTTGGCCATATTACCAATGGATTATAAGTAATGAGATAGATGCTAGTACCATTTTGTCAACCTTTGCACTGTTGACTGGAACCTTTGATGAGATATTGAATATTTCTGCCACACTTTCCTAAATCTCTACTAATTTGAATAATGTGACATCTAATAGAGTTATTAGAAATATGACTACTCCTCGAATAAAAGTCTGTTTCAATTTTCATTTTTCTTTATATTGGCTAAATTTCAATATAATACAGAATGGTTAGATTGTACAAATGTCAATTGTTTTTTGACACAATACTGGAATGAAAGTAATTTCTTAGCTTTAGTGGTACATTTACCAACCTCTGTCCCTGTGCCTGTTGAGCCAGATCCAAAGAAGTTCCCAATCATGAGTCTTGTCCAGCGGAAGAGAGATTCTGGAATCAAAGCCACCACAGTTACTGCCATTGCAGTGTCCGCAGCATCCGCAGTTACTGCAGAAATTGCTATGGCCTATCAAGTCAATACTGCTGATACCATAAGTCAGATAACAGAAAAACGTCTGAGGCATTGCTTACCCTGCAAAGGGTGGATTCTCATATTGCCTCAGGATTAATGTCAGTGAATCAAAGAGTAGGTATTTTACAATATAACATGGAACAGATGATAGATATCATACAAATGAGTTGTGTGGCATCAACTTTACAGATGCACATTACTCCTGTTAGGTATACTAATAATTCTTTTATTAAAAGTACAGATCTATCGAATTATCTGAAGGGGAACTGGTCGCAGAAGCTGGAAAGGTTGCAGACAAAGCTGCAGATACAGATCCTGATCCTTATTGGAACCAGAGTCGAACCAGTGACCCTTGGAGACCTCACCTCTTGGCTTACCTCTGCATTTTTCTCACTTCAAAGAATGGGTGGCTCTGTTTGGCGCAACCCTGTGTTGTGGATTAGTGTTTATATTATGGCTGGTTTACAAACTCAGATCTCAGCAGAAACGTGACAAGGGGGTAATTGCTCAAGCACTTGCTGCCATAGAGCAAGGCACCTCCCCTGAAATTTGTTTATCTATTCTCAAGAATTCGTCGCCATCTGAGTTCTCTGCCTTTGCATCCCACAAATTTGTAGATACATTGCATTGGGATGAGAGAAACTCAACGATCATTGATCAGCCCTTGTGCATTGCTGAGGTTTCCTCATTGCATGTGTTAGGGTGATCATGATTTTCCCACTAATTCATTTTTTCGCTGGCCTCTTTTGTAGAGTGCACCCTAGGCCTTTTAGTAGTTATTGTCACACAGCACTGTGGTATAGAGACGGGCAACTTTCCTCGTCCTCCTAAGGACATTTTATATACCATGAGCAACATACCTCCATGTACTTCTCATGCATGTCTTTAATTGCTTCCAGGGTCTGGCTCTGACTACATTTGGACAGTTTTAATGCTTGTTGTTCTTTTTGATAATTGTTCTACAAATGTAAAAGGAAAACATTTCTGTAGCAATTCTGTTCATTTTGTTGTTACTGCCATGCAGCATGAATGCTAGGCTAACAGTCAACACTTTAATGTATCTCCAATACTAAAATGTTTACTTGAGCAAAATAATTACATATGAAACTTAACAGGAAATTTTTTCTACCTGATTTAACATTTTAACAACTATTATGAATAAATATATTTTTACAGTAACATGATATACAATTATACTACCAATTGTGGGGTAGCAATTTTTTTTTTATTTTTATGAGAAAGTGTTTGCCATGCTACACAGACTGAACATAGCCTCCCAAGTGCTTATGTTTATAGGCATATACTTTGTAAACATGAACTTGGTAAAATCCTAGCCCTGGAAGCTTAACTGTAGGTAGTTTTAATGTGTTTACCATATGATGGACTTCTTTTAATAGCATAAGCAATCCTAGGAGGTGGTTCACTACCTCATGTCTGTATCTACCACCCAACTAAGATGTATGTGCCATGTCTTCTATTTTCTCTTACTTTTTTGTTTTTGGAATATTTTTTTAGGTATTTTCTAAATTTACAATTCCAATGCTATCCCAAAAGTCCCCCATATCCTCCCTCCCAACCACCCCCACTTTTTGGCCCTGGCGTTCCTCTGTAGTGGGGCATATAAAGTTTGCAAGTCCAATGGGCCTCACTTTCCACTGATGGCCGATAAGGGCATCTTTTGATACATATGCAGCTAGAGTAAAGAGCTCTGCGGTACTGATTACTTCGTAGAGCTATTCCACCTATAGAGTTGCAGTTCCCTTTAGCTCCTTGGGTACTTTCTCGACCTCCTCTAATGGGGGTACTATGATCCATCCAATAGCTGACTGGGAGCATCTACTTCTGTGTTTTCTAGGACCCAGCATAGTCTCACAAGAGACAGGTATATCTGGGTCCTTTCAGCAAAATCTTGCTAGTGTATGCAATGGTGTCAGCGTTTGAAAGTTGATTTTGGGTGGATCCCTGGATATAGCAGTCTCTAGATGGTCAATCCTTTTGTCACAGCTCCAAACTTTGTCTCTGTAACTCCTTCCATGGGTGTTTTGTTACCAATTCTAAGAAGGGGCGTAGTGTCCACACTTTGGTTTTCGTTCTTCTTGAGTTTCATGAGTTTATATGTTTATATTTGTTTATATTTGTAACAATAACAAATAAAAGTTGTTCACAATTTCCCAAGACACCAAGGGAAGGAATATAACAGTAATTGGAGAGAGGAAGATGAAGGGAGAAAATTACATAATTACACCTGTAGTGGCTATTCCTGGTTGTCAACTTGACTATATTTGGAATGAACTACAATCCAGATTGTAAGGCTCACCAGTGACCCTTATCTGGAAGCTTGGAGATAGAAGTTTAAGATTAAAACTTCCAGTTCAAGGTCATCTCGAATTAAAGGTGTGGTGGAACACACCTTTTATCTGGGCTACACATTTCATCTGGTATTAAAGATGTGGTGGAACACACCTTTAATCTGGGCTACACCTTCTGCTGGAGACAATATAACAATATTAGAAGAAGGGAATCTCGCTCTTGCTCTCTTGCCAATTTGCTGTGTGGGACTGAGTAACTGTTGGATCTTTGGACATTCATTCACAGCTACTATTGAACCATTGTTGGGAATTGGACTTCATCAATTAATTCCTTTACTGAACCATTTGTTGTGAATTGGAAAGTAGAGTTTAAGCCATCAATAAATTCCTTTACTATATAGAGACTATCCATAAGTTCTGTGACTCTAGAGAACCCTAACTAATACAGAAGTTGGTACTGGGAGTGGTTCTAGAGGAGCAGAAGTATAAAGATGAATCTTTTAAAATACTGGAATTGTCTTGTTGATCCACCAGCACTTTCAACTACTGAATCTTCTGCAGTTTCTCTCCATCCTGGGAACTGAGAAAATTTAGAAGACCCATGGTTGAATGTATATTTCAAACTTAAAGAAGCTAATGCCCTTGATTTTCTTTTTTTTTTATACATATGACCTAAGTTAATTCTTTTTTTTTCCATTTTTTAATAGGTATTTAGCTCATTTACATTTCCAATGCTATACCAAAAGTCCCCCATACCCACCCACCCCCACCTCCCTACCCACACACTCCCCCATTTTGGACCTGGCGTTCCCCAGTACTGGGGCATATAAAGTTTGCAAATCCAATGGGCCTCTCTTTGCAGTGATGGCCAGCTAGGCTATCTTTTGATACATATGCAACTAGAGACAAGATCTCTAGGGTACTGCTTAGTTCATATTGTTGTTCCACCTATAGGGTTGCAGATCCCTTTAGTTCCTTGGGTACTTTCTCTAGTTTCTCCATTGGGGGCACTGTGATCCATTCAATAGCTGACTGTGAGCATCCACTTCTGTGTTTGCTAGGCCCTGGCATAGTCTCAAGAGACAGCTTTATCTGGGTCCTTTCAGCAAAATCTTGCTAGTGTATTCTATGGTGTAAGCGTTTGGAAGCTGATCATGGGATGGATCTCTGGATATGGCAATCAATAGATGGTCCATCCTTTCATTACACTTCCAAATTTTGTCTCTGTAACTCCTTCCATGGTTGTTTTGTTTCCTATTCTAAGAAGGGGCAAAGTGTCCACACTTTGGTCTTCGTTCTCTTGAGTTTAATATTTTTAGCAAATTATATCTGATATCTTGGGTATTCTGTGTTTCTGAGCTAATATCCACTTATCATTGAGTACATATTGTGAGAGTTCCTTTGTGATTGGGTTACCTTATCAGCCCAGATGACGTGAACGGGACAGGCAGGGCACAAGGAATGGAGAAATACCCCAGCACATACGCAGACTAATTGTTTATCAGTTAGAACACCGGATATGATTGCAAGGGCGGCTCCTTACATCTCCCCCTTTCCTTTTATTTAAAAGACAACAGGCCACCCAGTACTGAGAGTGGAGATAGAGGTCAAATCCCCAGTGTGCAAAATTAGGGGCATTACACAAAACCTTCTTCCAGGCTCATCACCCAGAGGGGTCTTGGTCGCCCCTGTGTCGTTTTTCTTGGGGGAAGGACACTTGGACACTCAACCTTCATACAAGATGACATGTCTCCCTAGAATAGGCTCATTTTATGCCGCAGAGCCTTTCTACTGCAGTGCTTAGCCGTGCAAATCTCTCGGGCTGCTGAAGCACACTCACACTATCCCGTGCAATGAGACTAGCCTCGTGGGGTGCAAGAGCTGAATGGCCAGCGACCTATTGCTTAAGTATAAATAACCATATATCAGGGGAGGAATCGTGTTCTAATGCTGCAAGTGCTTGGGCCATCACCATCATGTCCCTTTTTGTTTGGGCTTTAAGTTTACAGACCATCCAGAGCAAAAGCAATGCTCCACCGCATAGGATAGTGGCAAACAAGCCCACCCCCACCCACTCCTTAAAGTAGGAAAAAGCAGTGGAAATCCAGGTGGAGAGACCTTTCGTCAGCGAAGGATGGAGATGCGTAGAATTCACTTGTAGAATACCAACTGTCAGCTCTCGAAGCATTTGCTCAAATTCCATGGTCCAATTCTGTAACATATAATGAGACAAAGTTTTTGACAAATTTGTTGTTCTTGTAGAATTTTCAAACTGAACAGAAGTAACACAAAGACCAGGCATCTTGTATTCACAGCCCAATTGAGCTAACTGCCAAAGAATATCCACTTGTTCTTGGACTAGGTCAATGCATTGATTTATCAACATCAACCCTCCTTTTATTTGTGAGTTGGCTGTGGCTTGTTTATCTAAAGCCTTTGTGACCGTCATAGAAAGCTCATTAATAGTTTGTGTTGTTTGAGTACTAGTAGATAGAGCGAGTGCAAAGGCCGTGATAGAGACTGCAACAGCCACTGTGGCCACCAGTCCAACTATGATAGCAGAAATACCAAAATCTCTTTTCCCTCAAAACAAAGTCAAGCTATTAGGGGCATCTACAGGAACAGGGACAAATCTAGGCATGGGTAACCAAAGCAAAAGGATATTTCTTAGCACCCTAGCATAAGGCATAAAAACATTTTTCTTGTGAGCAATCTATGTCTATCTGATTCTGATTTAAGCTTTTGTTACTTTCCACTCACAAAAACGGGGGCCATACACATACCGGGGTGGCGTTAAAATTTACCTCTTTTTGTCTTTTATATTTAACATTGGATGTAGTCCATTTAAAATTTGAACTCTGTTTTTCATTCTGGCGCGGGGTACTTCTCCATTCAAAGGTCATTTCTCCCTTCTTACTAGAACCTCCTCCAATCATAGCCATGGGGGCGAGATCAGTACAGCTTCCATTAACCCACAAAGCAACCATTGATCAAAAGGGTTAGTTCGGAGGGGGTCCATAGTACTAAAATTATATCCAGCAAAAGTATCATTATACTCTCTACTAATATATGGGGTAAAGGAAAAATATTTCTCTACTGCCCAAGTATATTTTTTAGCTTGGCAACCTGTCCAAGGTAACATTAAATCTTCCATGGACCCTTCCTTGCAAAAGGGGGGCATTCTAGGTTGAAGGCAGCTTATTTCCAGGTTTTTGGCTAGGCCACCATCCTCTAATAACTATGGTATCAGCCTTTATATCAGTCGTTACGCCCCAAGAGCTCTTTCTTAACCAGGCTGCTGATTGATAATGCAAGGATATACATTGGCTCTTATCTTGTAACAAGAAAATTAACATAATGCACAGGCTTCCCTGTAGGAAGAAGGTTCTATTTTCTAATAAAGCCTGAATCTGTTTATCAAGGGTAAATAAGCAAGTCCCAGTTCTTTATCTGTAGTGAAAAAGCATGGAAATATTTGTGCATTATGCATAACTGGCATAGGAAGAGGGAAAGTTGACATAATTCCCCAACTCTCCAGATATACTAGGAACCAGACTGTCCAGCAAGAGGAGTATGATCCATCGATGTCATGGGGTATTATTCCTGTGGCTTATTGTCCAAGAGCTGGATCCTTCGAGTGAGGCGCTCCAGAATCCAAAAGGGATTATCTTCCTCCTGTGGAAAAACACATATAGCTCTTCTGGATCTTATTAATATAGGATCCGGGCCATGTCATTTATTATCAAGGACATTCTTCCACTTGACCATTTCATTGAGCAATTGAGGCCATTGTCTGTGTCTTTCAGCTGATGATCTCCCAGCATTATCCAATTTTAAGAAATTAAGAGTAAATATTATAAGGGATAGAATCATCTTTGGCATCATAGCCTTTATCCCCCCTTTTTGTTTAATTAAATAAGACTTGAGAGTGCGATGAGCACGTTTTACAATGTCTTGTCCTTGAGGATTATTAGGAAGGCCAGTCAGATGAGTCACATTCATCTGATGGCAAAACTGTCATGAATGCTTTTGACTAACAAGAACAGAACTTTTGTTTCTAGGGTGGCTATTCAGCCCAGTAATATATACTATTTAGATTTACAAAATAAACAGCTAGGACTTATCTGTTTAGTCTTTCTTGTCAGTGGCTAACTTCAGCTTAGGAATTTTTTCCTTGAATAGGAGTCAGGTGATTAATCATGTGCTCCTATATGTTGAATATAAAAAGGGTGCTCACGCATCAAAATACAATCTTGTATTTTCATCAAAATTTTAGATACTGAACTGTTAGTCAGTTTTAATATAACATAAACAGTGACTAATTACACTTTCAATTGTTTCTCTTGAAGAGAGGTTGTAACTAGAATGCATGAAATGTCATTATGGTCACTTGCATAAAATTTATTTATTTATTAATCAGAAATTAGAGAAAGTCTTTAAGTGGTATCTACAAATAACTATCTTTTAAAACCCAAATAAATATGAGAATCCTGAGTTTGTATCTTTTCAGGAGCTATTTGTAATCTTTATCAGTTAAAGCTTTCTGTAAACCTCTATAACACAAAAGCAAATCCTGGGGGTCTTTTCCAGGCAACTTAGAACAACTTCTTAACTGCCCAAAAATAATTTTCTTAAAGAAACTGTATTTTTTCTTATAAGTTGCATAAGCAACTGCAAACTCTGAGATATAATATTGACTATTAATATACAACTTAAAGTTTGATTGTTCAACATTTTTAAACACCATCTTCAGCACACAATTTAATTATCTGTGCTGAAACAGGAAGAAACTCAAAAGAATAATCATGTGATTTATTTCACATATACTTTTTTTCATATAAAGGCTATTTTTTAAACACAGTAAATGGGATGCATGCATGCATGAATTTTTAAAATATATATAAGCATGCATGAGCAATTTTTAACTTATCTTAGGATGAGTATCAATTTTATTTAAATTGATGTTATGCAATAGGTCAAATATCAATATTCTGCAATAACCAATTGCTGTTTGGAACAAGGAATTCTTAATTATCGCCACAGCAGCCTTATAATAGGATGTTAAAACTTTGAGGTGAAGATGGATGATTTTACATTAATGTTTATTTTTGCCAAAAAAATAGCTGTGGACACATTTAAAAAAGATAACTAGAATATGTAAATAATATTTGATTACCACCGATTATAATTGATACCAATAGATTACAGAAGTTTCTTCTACTTTCTGTTAAAGCCTTTTTGGTTCTCACCAGTTAATTGGTATCTCACCTGATAGCACCTAACAAAGGCTTAGGTTCTCTTGTGGCGAGTTTAAGGTGAGGTCTTAGCCAATTAACATATCCTGTAAGCTTTTGGAAATAAAATTTTGAAGTAAATTTGTATCAATTTACCAGTATAACAGAAACTTTAATTATTAAAAAGATATTGCCTCTGAATCTTATGAAGCTACAACTATTCCCCAGAACTTTAAACTTCCTATTAGAGACATTAGCTAATAAAATACTTTTCACTGAGGAAACTATATATACTGAAAGATGTAAACCTTTTGCTTCATGTATTGAAGCCGATAATAAAATTTTTTTTACATATTGTTAAGCTACGTTAGCCATACCTGGGGGCAAAAACCTTTAATGATCATCAGTTTACTAGAAGTAAACTCTTTACAAATGGAAGAAATTAAACTTTTAAATCTATAATAATTATATATGAAGCAGGCAAGTTATTTTGAAATGCATTTATAAGTTTTATAGCCTGATTGACCTTTTATAAACTTTTGAATTTAAATTTTATTTAGAACAACATCTGGCTAGGTCTGTAATAAGGCTCTAAGAAGTGCCACACAAGCCGAGCTGAAGCTGCTCCCCTCTGAGCTTAGCCTCAACCCAAATGCAATCTGAACACTCTGCCAGAGTCTTGGCACAAAGATTATCTCTATGTTGAAGTATCCTTAAAGACCTGCTTTCTTGTGTTTGTTCATGTTGTTTAGAAAGACTCCAACCTTGAGTTCCCAATTTTAAGCTAACTTTCTGTTACAAGCAAAAGGTTGCCTTTCCCTTTAAGAGCTCCGTTTGCAAGGCTTTTTTAGCTGTACTTGGCTCCCAGCCACAATGCAGCTCACTTATCAGCAAATGCTGTGTAATTTTAAAACTGCTTTTTAAACAAGTTTTAACCATTTATATTTTTCAACATGAAACACAGAACAATAATCATTCAAAAGACATAACAAAAACAAACATGAATTGACAGATATATGGACAATTTGTTTTGATGCATCAAAAACAGACGATAGACAGACAGGGAATAGAACTTGGTGTCTCAAAGGGACACAGATATTTTAACCAGAGCTAAGAAAATTTCCATAGGAGTCAGAGAGAAAATGGGACATCTCCTGTTTTTCTTCTGTTCCCCAGGAGCGCTCTGAAATAGCTTATTTTCATTTTTTCTCCTTTTTTGCTAAAATATCCCAAACAGGGGATAACTGCTTTTTTTAAAAACTTATTTTTTCTCCCTCATGTTCAGACTCTACTTCCATATCTCCTTCTTCTGGGAACACTGCCAGAGAATAGAGAGGAGGTACAGTGACGCTGAGAGTTATCTCTAAGCCTTTAATGAAGGCTGCCTCTTTAGTCAAAGTCTTTGAGAGGAGGGTAAATTAACTTAATTTTAATTTTTATCCTTTGTATCTTTATATTTTATATTATCTTTTGTACCTTTATATTTTATATTATCTTTTGTTTTTCTCTTTTCTCCTTTTTCTAATCTCTCCCCGGGCATACTTACCCGACATTTTCTTTTCCTCGGGTTCAAGACCCGTGGAAAGGCATGTATGTTTAATTGGTGCACCATGTTTACCTTTTGCTCCTTATCTCTCTCCCCGCTTCTGCCTCTGATAGGCTTTCTTAAATTTCATCCAGAATTTTCTGCCCCGCCTCACCAGCTTCCACAACAGCATGGTCTGGCATGGTCTCTGTTTTAAGGTGTGAGGTGGAATCTCAGGGTTGTTTTAACCCTTGATTTTCTTAATGAATTTAGTGATTTGCTGTACAAAGCTTTCTACAAGATGGGGAAATAATCGAAAAAAGATTTTACTGTCTGGCTGTTCTTAGCATCTGTGGAAGAATGATGAATTAAAGGAAGAAGCTGTGTGATAAAATTGAAAGGCTCCAGACACAAGTAAACGATTTAAATGTTGCTAAGTGTGTCCTTGAAGAGAAGCTTCTCTCCTGCAGCCATAGATCTCAAGTTGCAGAAAATCAAACTGAAACCCTCATTGTAAGGTTGGCTGAACTACAGCAAAAATTCAAGTCTCAGCCTCAGAATGTGTTGACAATTAAAGTAAGGGCACTAATTTGCAAAGAATGGGATCCTATAACTTGGGATGGAAATGTGTGGGAATGGATTTTAAGGGTGTGGGATAAGAGGGGAAGGAATATAAAACTAGAGCAGCCTGAGTTCATTGATATGGGTCCTCTGAGGGGAGATTCTAGGTTTAATACGGACACTTGCATAGTTAAAAAAGGTGTCAAAAGTTTGTTTGCTGAAGTGTTTATCAACAGATGTCCTACTGGGAATGACTTGGAGATGCCTGATGTTCCATGGCTTAGTGTTAATGAAGGGATGTTAAGACTTAAGGAAATTGCAATGTTAGAGTGGATATATTGTATAAAACCTAAATTTCCACAATGGGAAGGTCCAGAAGATATGCCCTTTACCAGCTCTATAAGACAAAAACTGGTGAGAGGGGCACCAGCACATTTGAAGGGTTTTGTTCTTTCCCTTTTCCTTGTGCCAGACCTTAGCATTGGAGATGCTGCTGCTCAATTAGATGAATTAAATCCAATGGTCAGATGCCTGCATGGGTTCAAATCCCAATCCCAGTACCAACTTCTGTATTTGTTAGGGTTCTCTAGAGTCACAGAACTTATGGATAGTCTCTATATAGTAAAGGAATTTATTGAAATTCCTTTTTTACTGCACTCCAATTCCCAACAATAGTTCAGTGAAGGAATTTATTGATGAAGTCCAATACCAACTTAAAAATTTGAGCGACAAAAAGTTCTAAGTGTTACAGACTATGCAAAAAAAAAAAATAATAAGAACTTCAACCATTAAAATGGGCATATATATTTGAAGGCATATTATTCCAAGAAAGTATGGAGGCTCATCCAAAAATGAACACTAGAAGTCTAGCAACCTCACTGATGAAGACAGGAAATGAAGATGGAGTGTATTTCTCACTAGTACCTGAATCAGAGGTTTTGTTTTGGTTTTTGTTTTGAGTTGTTGTGTTTTGTTTTGTTTTTCAAGATAGGGTATCTCTGTGTGGTCCTAGATGTTCTGAATTCACTCTGTAAGCACAGCTGGCATAGAACTCAGAGATGTACTTGCCTCTGCCTCATACATGCTAGATTAAAGTTTTCTATCTCTTCATTTTAATTGTCATATCTAAAAAATTTACACTTAAGGCATTAAGTCATAAGACCCAAAATTTGTCATTTTACTATTTATTATTTCTTTCCCGTTTTATTTTTTTCATTTTGTGCATATTATTTGACCTTCTAAAATTTCAACTTGATTTTCTTGATGTTTTTAAGATTCATACGTTTAAATATTTTTAGTGATTGGCAATATGCAAGTATTTTATCATTTCAAATGAAAAATATGTAAAGCTGTCTCTTAGTTTCTTTAATGTTTTAAATTTATTTTTAATCAATTAATAATTTTATGTGTTTAAGAATTAAACTTCAAAATTATACGGTAATCCATATAAACACTATTCAAAACTCTCCTTGAGGACAGGAAATTTGGTAAAGCAGATAGGATTCATTGTTCTTCTTGCAAAACCAGTAATTGGATGCTAATTTTTACATCAAGCTAAGACAACCACATATACCTTACATCATGCTAACACAACCACATATAACTCCAACCTTAAGTGATCTGATGTCCACTTTCTGACCTCTGACGATAGTCATATGCACAGTCATGGCAGAAAACACACAGATATATATCAATCTGAACCCATGGAAGCATACAATATATAATGTAAATTGATTAAAATTGCCTATGATCTCTGTTTAAGGATAGTTTGTGAGAAAAACATTGGTTAGTTAAGGTAAATAATTATAGTTTCATATAATAATAAATTACTATAAGATACAGAATGAACCCAGATGAGACATCTTCCAAATGGTAGGAGCACATGTAAGAATAAATATTGGTAAGTAGAAGAGAAAACATTGTCAGAAACGGGAGACTGGGAAATTCAACAATATGATTTTAGGGAAGTACAGTCAGAAAGTGAAGGGTACGGGAGAGCCTAGTACACCCAGAAAAGGCAGGGGTTTTTATATGACTAATGGGTAATGAAGATGACAGATATTGTATCATACAGTGATTCTGCATGTTCTACTAAAAGTTTTCAAGCAGCAATGAGCATAACCCAACCATTTATTCTAATGTATGAATCCTTGAAACGTCACAGAAGAAAAAAGTAAAAGATATCAGAGGTGTGAAAATGAGTTAGTTTGTGATGTATGTCATCAATATGAGTGACAAATTCCAGAGTTTGTTTTAATGCTACAATAGCAAGAACAAAGTAGGAAACATTCAAGAACGATACTGTAACAGGACCTCATGACTAGGCAGAATAATGATCCCCTAAATTTGTCTGCAGTCTGAGGTTGAGAATCAGTAAAGATACTGTCTCAAGTACACAACTGAATTTAGATGGAAGATTGCATTAAATTTTCAAATGAGCAGACCTCAAAATAGAAAGGCACCTTCTGGATTATCTGTATGTGGCCCAGTATAATCACAAGAGTCCTAGAGAGAGAAATAGAGCCAAGAAGTCAGAGTCAGAGAGACAGATGACAATGAAAGATTGATAAAATTATGTAACATGAGAAAGGCTCTTCTATCCATTTTATGGTTTGATTACAAATCAAAGAATGTATGCAGCATCTAAAAGCTGAAAATATCATGAAAATACACTCTGTGTTAGATCCTTTAGAAAGAAATACTGTCTTACTAATATCTTAGATTTCTGATTTTCTGGCTTTAATTTCTTATACTTCTCATTCATTCATTCATTCATTCATTCATTCATTCATTCATTCTCTTTGTACCCTGATTGCAGACCCCTACCTCCTCTCCTCCTAGACAAACTCTTAAAAATCCTTCCCTCATAACTCCCTCCCCTTCTCCTCACAGAAGGGTGAGTGCCTCTTGGGTACCAGCCTACCTTGGAACATCTAGACCCAACAGGACTAAATACATCCTAGCTCACTTGGGCCTAACCAGGCAGTCCAGTTAGGGGAAGGGGATTCAGTGCCAAAATTATAGAGTCCACAACAACACCTGCTCAAATTGATAGGGGACACATATGAAGACCAAGCTGCACATCTGCTACAAATGTGTAGGGGATCTAGGTCCAGCCCCTGCATGGTCTTTGTTGGTAGTTCAGTCTCCTTGAGCCCAAATAAACCCAGTTTGCTTGACTCTGGTTCTTTTTGTTGTGTCCTTGACCTCTCTGACTTGCTCATTTTTATCCCCCAGTCTTCTACAAGACTCTTAGAACAGCCCGTGATGTTTGTCTGTGAGTCTCTGTATCTTTTTCCATTAGCTGCTGGATAAAGCCCCTCGTGAGACAGTTATGCTAGGCTCTAATTTCATATTCTTAATATTCTACATTTCAAAATGAAAATGTTCTGTTGTTACTGAGAAGTTTATATTCATTTGTCCTTGTAGCAATACCGAAATAATACAGTGACCAAATATTTGTGTTTAGGAGGATAGAGACTGAAAATCAACTCTGAATTCTGAGAGTTTGCCATTTTTAGAGATAGAAAACACAAGAAAATAATGAGGCTCAGGACCATTTGAATAGTTAGAGCAAGGTAAGGAACGAATGAATTTGTTTTTGAAAATGTTGATGAATGATGCTTTTTCCACGATAGTGTTTGTTTATTTGTTTTGTTTGTTTGTTTGTTTTTTATGTGATAAGATGACTACACTTATGAAATCTCAACAGTATGGTCCCCTAAAGGAGACCTTAAAAATGACAATGCTCCATTGTGTAAATGTATCACATTTTCTGTATCCATTCCTCTGTTGAGGGACATCTGGTTGATTTCCAGCTTCTGGCTATTATAAGTATGGCTACCATGAACATAGTGTAGCATGTGTCTTTCTTACCAGTTGGAACATCTTCTGGATATATGCCCAAGAGTGGTAATGTGGTTTCCTCTGGTAGTTCTATGTCCAATTTTCTGAGGAACCACCAGACTGATTTCCAGAGTGGTTGTATCAGCTTGCAATCCCACCAACAATGGAGGACTGTTCCTCTTTCTCCACATCCTCGCCAGCATCTGCTGTCACCTGAATTTTTGATCTTAGACATTGTGACTGGTGTTTGACAGAATTTCAAGGTTGTTTTGATTTGCATTTCCCTTTTGATTAAGGATGCTGAACATTTTATCAGGTGCTTCTCAGGCATTCAGTATTCCTTAGGTGAATATTCTTTGTTTAGCTCTGAGCCCCATTTTTACTGGGGTTATTTGATTTTTCTGGAGTCCACTTTCTTGAGTTCTTTATATATTGGATATTAGTCCCCTATTAGATTTAGGATTGGTAAAGATCATTTCCCAATTTGTTGGTGGCCTTTTTGTCTTCTTGATGGTGTCTTTTGCCTTACAGAATCTTTTCAATTTTATGAGGTCCCATTTGTTGTTTCTCAATCTTACAGCAGAAAACACTGCTGTTCTAATCAGGATTATTTCCCCTGTGCCCAGTCTGGCAGTTTCTCAGAAAACTGGACATAGTAGTACCGCTAGATCCAGCAATACACTCCTGGGTATATACCCAGAAGATGTTCCAACTGGCAATAAGGACACATGCTCCACTATGTTCACAGCAGCCTTAGTTTTAATAGCCAGTAGCTGGAAAGAACCCAGATGTCCCTCAACAAAGGAATGGATACAGAAAATGTGGTACATTTACACATTGGAGTACTACTCAGCTATTGTAAGAATGAATTTATGAAATTCCTAGGCAAATGGATGGACCTGGAGGGTATCATCATGCATGAGGTAACCCAATCACAAAAGAACTCACATGATATCTACTCACTGATAAGAGGATATTTGCCCAGAAACTTAGAATCTCCAAGATACAAAATACAAGTTATAAAACATATGAAACTCAAGAAGAACAAAGACCAAAGTGCAGACGTTTGCCTCTTCTTTGAATTAGGAACAAAAAAACAATGGAAGGAATTACAGAGGCAAAGTTTGGAGCTGAGACGAAAGGAATGACCACCTAGAGACTGACATACCAGTTGATTCATCCCATAATCAGACTCCAAATGATGATACCTTTGCATATGCCAGCAAGATTTTGCTGAAATGACTGTGATATAGCTGTCTCTTGTGAGGATATGCTGGTGCCTGGCAAACACAGAAGTGGATGCTCACAGTCAGCTATTGGATGGAACACAGGGCCCCCAATAGAGGAACTAGAGAAAGTATCTTAGGAGCTGAAGGGTCTGCAACCCTATAGGTGGAACAACAATATGAACTAACCAGTACTCCCGGATCTCCTGTTTCTAGCTGCATATGTAGCAGAAGATTGCCTAGTCAGCCATCATTAGGAAGAGAGGTCCTGCAAACTTTATATTTCTCAGTACAGGGGAATGCCAGGGCCAAGTAGTGGTAGTGGGTGGGTAGGGGAGTGGAGTGGGGGGGGGCTATAGGGGACTTTTGGGATAGCATTTGAAATGTAAATGAAGAAAATACATAATTTAAAAAATGCAACCGAACAACCAAAAAAAAAAAATAACAATACTCATCGGCATAGTAATGAGAATGTTGAAATTCTCACAAAATTCCACACTTAGAAAAAGAGCTGCTGGTAATGAGCAGTTACTGAGAAAAACAGAACATACAGGGAGGAACCGTCAATAGGTAACTCAATAATCTAAAGCGATCAGTCTGAAACACATAGGATCAAGCATAAATGAACTCAGTATGTTTTATTTATAAATCTATACATGCCTAAATGTAGTACAAATATACATAGATAAGCAAAGATATATAACAATGAAAATTACTTTCCTTTATAATTTTGAAAACTCCACTCTATTTGCATCTAATTTTTATTGATGATGTTGAAAACCACTTTACCATTTCTTCAATCTTTGTAGTTGGTGAATTTTCTCTTTTCTAAAATCTACAATTTTAGATTCCCAGTGATCACAAGTTTCAGTGTTTTACCTAAGTTGCTTATTGCTAACCTTATCATCTAATTAGTAAACTACATTGATCTCTGATTTAAAAAAAAATTGGATAGCAATATATTTATTTTCATTCCATAATATATACTTAAAATATTGAAGAAAGCTGTGTGTCCATGCCCTGCATGTCAATCGCAGCAGCAGCAAGCTCTGTCCCTTCTATACTCAATTTCCCTGAGCACAGCTCTGACTGCATTCCTAGAAGTCTGTTGCTGCCAGGGACAACGAGGTGAGTTACCCAATACCCAAAAGTCAGCATGTGGGGACCGAGGCAAGTTCAGCAGCCTTGAGATCGGCTCTGAGCACTTTGAGCTCCATCTTCCAGTTACATGCCTCTAAAACCACAACCTCAGATATCTGCAGCCATCAGCTAACAACAGGTGTGACCCCCTACCCCTAATTCCCTGCCTGACAACTCCTCTGGACAAATACAGCAATGGTGAGCTCTGCCTTGCTTCTTCTACACTCCATTTCGGGGGCCAAAACTCCATATACTTCCACAGATACCTGCTGCTACCTTGGACAAAAAGAGCACGCCAAACCTCAGGGATCACCAGTTTACCTGTGTTCCTGAAAGACTACCTCACATGGGACAATCAGAAGCCTGAAGCCATCAAGGCCTACTACTTCTGCCAGAATTCCTGGAAACATGCTACAATCAGGGACAAGCAGTTCTACCTGCAATACTCGAGGCCTGCTGACATCAAAACTACCAGCTCTTCCTGTCGCTCCAGTGGTCTAATTCTGCCAATGTCTACCATGCCTGTCAATACTAGGAACAACCAAATGACTAAAGGCCAACATAAGAACATAATCAACAAAAATTAGGGCAATATGGCACTACCACAACACAACTCTCCTACTACAACAATAGCTGAATATCCTAACACACCTAATACAAGAAAATGACCTTAACTCTAATCTTATGAAGATTATAGAGGCCTTTAAATATTATATGAATATACCCCTTAAAGAAATACAAGAAAATGCAAACAAATATGTTAAGCACCTTAAAGGGGAAATGAATTAATGTAAAGAAATATAGGAAAATATAACCAAACAGGTGAAAGACATGAATAAAGATGCTCAAGGCCTGGGCTATACAGAAAATCCTATCTCAAAAAAACAGGGAAAAAAAAAGAAAGTAAGATATTAAAAGGAAAAAAAAAAAGACTTCCAACTCAAAGGCCATGAAAAAATGTTTAAAAAAAACATACAAGAAAATTTCACCAACCTAAAGAAACAAATAACTATAAACTATAAACATACATGGAGCTTATGGACCACCAATTAGAATGAACCAATAAAATCTTTCTGCCACATGATAATCAAATAATTAAATGTATAGATCAAAGAAAGAATATTAAAAAGTGCAAGGGATAAAATTTAAGTAGCAGTTGCAGAGAGATTAGATATACACCAGACGTATCCACTGAGACTTGAAAACCCAGAAGGGCCTGGGATGATGTCTTACATCTCTAAGAGATCACAGAATGTGAGCCAAGAGTTCTGTACCCAGAAAAACTTTCAAACACCATTGTAAATATCAACCTGAAAATATCATCCTGACTGAGGTAACTCAGACTCAAAAGAGCAAGCATGATATGTACTCACTGATAAGAGGATAAAGTAAAATATAAGCTCACTACAATTCACAGACCCAAAGAAGCCAAATAACAGGGAAGGCCCAAGGGAGTCTGGTTGAATCTTCCTCAGAAGGGGAAATTAAATAGATATCAGAGGTGGGTAGAGGGTGTAAACTGCTTAGGAGTGGGGATGGGGAGGGAAGTTAAATGTAGGGATAGCAATAGAGAATGTAAATCCACAGTGGACAGTTGTGGGGGGAAATCTAGGCTATTTCAGAAACCTGGGATGGGGAAGGATTCACTGCTATAGGGCGACTTTAGCTGAAACTTCTAGCAGTGTTGATAGGGATCCTGAAATGATAATTTCCTGTAGCTAGGTATCACTCCCAGTGGAGGAATAAGAACACCGATCAATCCACAAAACATTCAACATAAAATATACCCTGCTTACAATATGGTCAAGGACAAAGTTAGAGCAAGAATGGAGGGAACACCAAACCTATAACCGCCCCAAATTGAGACCCATCCCCTGAGCAAGATCCAATCTTTGAGCCGATTACTTTGTTATGCTTGCAGACAGGAGCCTACATTAACTGTCTGCTGAGAGGCTGCTCCCAGCAGCCAATAGAAACAGATGTACAGATCCACAACCAAATATTGGAAGGAGCTTGAGAAGTCTACTAGAAGAGTTGCAGAAAGGATTTTAGGCCCCAAGGGGATAGGGACTCCACAGGAAGACCAAAATATTCAAGTTACCTGGACCCTTGGGACTCTCAGAACCTGAACCACCAATAAAAGTGCAAACATGAACACAACTGGACATAGTCCCTCTCTAAATATGTAGCAGGTATGCAAACAGGTAAAATGACAAAATTAATAAAATATTAATGCAATAAGATAAAATTTAATACAGCATCAATGAAAAGAAAATGAAACCATTCAAAATATCATTTCAAAGTTCTAAGAAAAATAATATTTTGGTGGATTAAAGTCACAAAGAATGTTACAGAGATAAAGCTCATGGAGTTTGGATATTTTGGAAGACTATTCCTTTGTCAAACCATATTTATTTCCTGAGTGGTAGAAATAAAAACATAAAATTTTAATTCTGTAATTTTTCTTAACATCACTGGTTTCACTTTCCCCATAAAAATACATGGACTAATAGACTGGATATACAAACAGGACCCAACATTTTGCTGCTTGCAGGAAACCCAGCTCTGGGACAAAGACAGACACTACCTCAGAATGAAAGGCTGGAAAACAATTTTCCAAGCAAATGATCTGATGAAAAAGACTATAGTAGCCATTCTAATATTGAAAAATCTGACTTCCAACCAAAAGTTATTTAAAAAGACAAGGATTGGCTCTTCATACCCTTCAAAGGTAAAATCTTCGAAGAGGAAATCTCAATTCGGAATATCTATGCTCCAAATGTAAGGGCATCCACATTCATAAAAGAAACTGCAGTGAAGCTCAAAACACACATTGCACTGCACACAATAATAGTGGAAGACTTCAACACCCCTCTCTCTTCAATGTGCAGATTCTGGAAACAAAAAATTAACAGAGACCTAGTGAAACTAACAGAAGTTAGGAAAAAAATGGATTTAGTTGATATCTATAGAATATTTTATCCTAAACCAAAAGGATATCTCTTCTTCCAAGCACCTCATGAGGCCTTTTCCAAAATTGACCATATAATCAGTCACAAAAGATGCCTCAACAGATATAAAAATATTGAAAAAAATCCCATGCATCCTATCAGATCACCACAGACTAAAGCTGATCTTCAATAACATTATAAATAATAGAAAGCCCACATACAAGTTGAAGATAAACAACCTACTCAATGATAGCTAGGTCAACGAAGAAATAAAGAAAGAAATTCATGACTTTTTAGCGTTTAATGAAAATGAAGCCACAACATACCCAAAATTATGGGACACAATGAAAGCAATCCTAAGAGGAAAACTCACAGCTATGAATGCCTCTAAAAAGAAACTGGAGAGAGGATACAGAAGCAGCTTGACAGCACAACTAAAAGCTCTAGAACAAAAGGAAGCAAATTCACCCAAGAGGAGTAGAAGGGAGGAAATATTCAAACTCATGTCTGAAGTCAACCAAGTGAAAACAAAAAGAAGTTTACAAAGAATCAACCAAACCAGGAGCTGGTTATTTTCAGAAAATCAACAAGATAGATAAACTCTGAGCCAGACTAACTACTGGGCACCTGGACAGTATCCAAATTAACAAAACCAAAAATGAAAATGGAGACATACGAACAGAAACTTAGGAAATCCAAAAAAATCATCAGATCCTACTATAAAAGCCTATACTCAACAAAACAGGAAAGCTGAATGAATTGGATAATTATCTAGACACCTATCAGGTACCAAATTAAAATCAGGATTAGATAAACCCTGTAAATATTCCAATAACCCCTAAAGAGAGAGAAGCAGTCATTAATAGTCTTCCAAACAAAAACAGCCCAGGATCTGATGGGTTTAGTACAAAATTATATGAGATCTTCTGATGGAAGCTGGCCTGCAGTTCACAAGAAAAAGGGTACACCTGGGAGGCAAGCTGGGGCTGAAAAGAGAGGGGAAACTAGGCAGTTGAGAGAAAGAATGGAGCTCAGTCAAGTTTCCTGATCAAAGCTTAAATGTTTAATGGAAAATGTGCTTATAAAGTGGGAGGGGGGAGGCCCATTCCTGCCAATTCATCCTTGGAGCCTGGAACCAGCTGCAGGTGATGACTTGCAGCAGGGTGCAGTCTCTAGAATAGCTCAGTGGCCTCATAGCAGGTAGCATTATCTTGAAGGGGAACAGCTGCAGTGACTGAACAATAGAGTGGTGTAGGGAGGAAATCTCCACCCTAGTTAATCTCCTTAGTGGCAGCAAGGACAAGGTCTGGCTCAGCCTCCTTCAGGTTTGGGGAGGTTATAATCTCCAAAGAAGACCTAATACCAATACTCTTTAAAATATTGTGCAAAAGCAAAAGACAAGGAACACTATTCAATATGTTCTATGAAGCCAGAATTGCAATTATACTTAAACCATACAAAGACCCAATGAAGAAAGAAAAATTCAGACCAGTTTCCTTTTGCTGCAAAAATACTCAATAAAATTCTTGCAAACTGAATCCAAGAATACATCAAAAAGGTCATCCATCATGATCAAGTAGGCTTCATCCTTGTGATGCAGGGATGTTTTAATACACGGAAATCCATCAACTTAATTTACTATAGAAACAAACTTAAATAAAAAACCACATGATCATCTCATTAGATGCTGAAAAAGCATTAGACAAAATACTACACCCATTCATAATAAAAGTTGAGGAAAGATCAGGAATTCAAGGCCCATACGTAAACATAATAAAAGCAAGAGACAGCAAAAAAGAGCCAGCATCAAAATAAATGGTGAGAAACTTGAAGCAATTCCACTAAAAGCAGGGACTAGACAAGGCTGCCCACTTTCTCCCTACCTATTTAATATAGTACTTGAAGTCCTAGCCAGAGTAGTTAGAAAACAAAAGGAGAACAAATGAATACAAATTAAGAAGTCAAAATATCACTATTTCCAGATAATATATGTGATCCTAAAAATTCTACCAAAGAACTTCTAAACCTGATAAACAGCTTCAGTGTAGTAGCCGAATATACAATTAAATCAAACATATCAGTGGCCTTTCTCTACAGAAAAGATAAACAGGATAAGAAACAAATTAGGGAAACAACACCCTTCACAATAGTCAAAAATATAAAATAACTTGGTGTGACTCTAACTAAAGAAGTGAAAAATCTGTATGACAAGAACTTCAAGAACTCAGAAGATTGAAAGATCTCCCATGTTCATGGATTGGCAGGATTAATATAGTAAAAATTTCTATTTGCCAAAACAAATCTACACATTCAATGTAATCCTGGTCGAAATTGCAACTCAATACTTCAAGGAGTTAGAAAGGGCAATTTGCAAATTCATCTGGAATACCAAAAAAAATACTAGGACATTAAAAACTATTCTCAACAATAAAAGAATCTCTGGTGGAATCACCATGCCTGACCTCAAGCTATACTACAGAACAATTGTGATAAAAACTGCATGGTACTGGTACAGCAACAGACAGGTAGATCAATGGTATATAATTGAAGACTCAGAAATGAACCCACACACCTATGGTCACTTGATCTTTGACAAGGGAGCTAAAATCTTGCAGTGGAAAGAAGACAGCATTTCCAACATATGTTGCTTGCACAATTGGCGGTTATCATGTACAAGAATGAGAACTGATCCATTCTTATCTCTTTGTATAAAGCTCAAGTCTAAATGGATCAATGACCTCCACATAAAACCAGAGACACAGAAATTTATAGAGGAGAAAGTGTTGAAAAGCCTCAAAGATATGGAAACTTCCTGAACAGAACAGCAATGGCTTGTGCTATAAGATCGAAAATCAACAAATGGGACCAGATAAAATTGCAAAGCTTCAGTACAGCATAAGATAATTTCAATAAGGAGAAAAGGCCACCAAGTTATTGGGAAAGGACTTTTACCAATCCTAAATCAGATAGGGGACTATTATCCAATATATACAAAGATCTCAAAAAGCTGGACTCCAGAAATTCAAATAACCCATTATAATGTGGAACAGAACTAAAAAAGAATTCTCAACTGAGGAATAGAAAAGGGCAGAAAAGCACTTGAAAAAATGTTCTGCATCCTTCACCATGCACTAGTATGTTCATGGCAGCCTTATTTATAATGGCCAGAACCTGGAAAGAACCCAGATGCCCCTCAATAGAAGACTGGATATAGAAAATGTGGAACATTTGAACAATGGAGTACTACTCAGCTATTAAAACAATGGATTTATGAAGTTCTTAGGCAGATAGATGTATCTGGAAGATATCATCCTGAGTGAGATAACCCAATCACAGAGAAGTCACTTGAAATGCACTCACTGATAAGTGGATATAAACCCAGAAACTTTCAATACCCAAGATACAATTTGCAAAACACAAGAAAATCACGAAGGAAAATCAATATGTGGATACTTCATACCTCCTTAGAATAGGGAACAAAATACCATGGAAAGAGTTACAGAGATAAAGTTGGGAAATAAGATGAAAGAATGGTCCATCCAGAGACTACCCAACCCAGGTATCCATCCCATAATTAGCCACCAAATGCAGAAACTATTGCACATGCCAGCAAGATTTAGCTTAAAGGACCCTGATATAGCTGTCTTGTGTGAGGATGTGCCAGTGCCTGGCAAATGCAGTAGTGTATGCTCACAGTCAGCTATTACATGGAATACTGGGCCCCCAATGGAGGAGCTAGAGATAGCATCCAAGGAGCTTGTGGATGCTGGGAATCAAATCTCAGATCTCTGGAAGGGAAACAGTGCTCTTAACTGATGAATCATATCTCCAATTTCCTCATTGATTTTTTTAAATGAATTATGTAACTGAAAGTGAAAGACAACTTTGCTAATCAGTGAGAGAATGATACTCAGATCCCAAAGAATCTGTTTTAAATTATATGTAACTGAATGTTGCATGAGCTTTCTTAGAAGACAATAATTTGTCTTTGAGATATGGTCTCACCATGTACTTTAGGCTGGCCTGAATTTTGCTATGTAACCTACATTGTCAATACACTGGAAATATCCTGCTTAAGGTTCCTAAACTAGGATCATTGACCCAAAACGTCTTCCATGACTTAGGAAACAATGCTTTTAATACCTATTTTTTAGATTTATTTCTGTGTATTAGTGTTTTGCTTGCAGGAATATATGTGTACCATATATGTGTGTGTTGCCCATAGATATCAGATGATTATTACCTTGGTCCTGGAATCACATAAAGAGAAAACATTTGGAAACTTATATCAAAGGTTCTTTCAAAGGAAGCAACCAGAATTTTGAACGACTTTGGCAAATGAACAAAATGGAGATGTAGAGTTGTTAGTTTTGTAGGGTCACACTTGTATCATTTTAAAAATTATATGTGGCTGAAATTTAAAAAAAAATCACCTCTGAGCCTTTAGTAAAAATGTGTGACTTTGATTTTGTCTGAGCAGTTAACCTTATAACTTCATGCCTTCAAAGAAACTAATTCTAATTCTTAGAAATCTGTGAAAATTATTATTTTCTACTTGAAGTAGCTGTTAATGAGATTTTGAAATTTGATTTACATTCATTGTGGAAACACAGAAATCTTGCACAAAATCTTAGACATGTAATTTATGGTTTATTATATTTAACAATATGGAAAAGGATCAATTATGTTTAACATTATGGAAAACAATCAATTACATATGCAGAAAATTTGTATATTTAATTGACTTATGTTTTGCACAAAGTCTTAACTGAATCAATATAGAAAAATAAATTAGACCTTATATTTGGTAGAAAATAATGAAAAAAAATACTTTGAGATACAATTAATTTTCAAAAAATTATATATATTAGAACTCATTTAATTTTGAAAAGATAAAACATAAAAGGAGACTTCGATGATAATCTACTAGGGAAAATTTTATAATTATTTCCCATTAGATAATTTTATACTGCTGTTTTCCTTTTTATACTATGATATAGTCAATTTAATTTGTTTTAAATGTTCTTTTTCATATTGGTTTGAAATATGATTGCTTTCATTACTTTGCTTTACAGGGAGAAGATCAATAGCAAATTGTGTGAGCTGTATGAAACTACATTTCAGAAGTTTGATGTGGATGTCCAGAAATTCAATGAAGAACAAGAAAAATCAGCGGTTGGTATCATAACTACCTTTATAATTAACCTAGTATAACTAAGTATTAAATAGGAATGGAGAAACTAGCCTTGTGTTGGGCACATGAAACTAAATCAAGTTTAATTATCTATCCTTGGCTGTGTTCTATTCCTGCTGAGTTGTAAACCAGAGAGGTATGGTAACATACTATATCAATGAAAACCACTAGGTGCTTTATGGTAGATCAGATCTTAAATTTTCAAAAGGAAGACATTTGCTGAAAGATGAAGTGAGGATTACCAGTTTCTACAAAAGGAAGCAAAATAAGTCAGCCTCAGGTAGAGTTGAAAGGAGAGGGAAAGCTTACTTACTGGTGTCATCTGGACTCTATTGTAAATATTAGAAAACCAAATCAAACTGGTTAATCTGTTCTTATAATCCTAAACTTAGTACAAATTTAGTAACAACAGTGGATGGAAACAACCTTTCTCAACAGCTCTGGCAGAATATTTCTGTGGAAGAATATCATCAAACTATTTTAAATCATCTCTCCATTAATGTACCAAGTACTGTAGTCTTCACATGGTTTCCAAGTAAGATCTGTGATGATGACCATATTAACTAATTATTTATTTGATTGGATAATAGTTTGGGAAGTATTCAATTTGAAGTGAACAGGAGATCCATTTCTGCCTGGGAAGGCATTGAGGAAGCCGCCATTATGAGTCAGTTCAGGAAATAGATAGGGACTAAAGATAAATAAATAAATGTTTCAATTGAAGGCAATTTTTAAACCTAGAACTCTGGATAAAATTTCAAGGGGGTGTGCTCATCTGTGTAAATGAGGTGTCTAAAGACAGACCCCAGAGTACTTCAATATTTGTAATTCTGCATGGGAGGGCATGAGAGGGAACTAATAAAGGAAGAGAATAATTGGTAGAAAGAAAACTACCATGAGTGAAGGAAAACTTTTAAGAAAGAAAAGATCACTAACTGTGTCATATGCTACTAATGGGCAAAATAAGATAAATTTGCAGGGCTGGAAGATGGTTTAGTTGATAATATTTTTCAATGTAGGCATGGAGACTCGAGCTTATGTTCCCTGCATAGACATACACACACACACACACACACACACACACACACACACACACACACACACACACACACACACCACCACCACCACCACCACCACCAGCAAGAAAAACAAACTAGCAAAACTAAAAACAAACCACCACAAAAATAAAAGTTCATGTGGTGGTGAGCATTTCAGAACCACCAAACTCAGATTTAGTTCAGAGATAAGAAGGTTCCCAGAGCTTCCTAGCCACCAGGTGTAGCCTAATGGATGAGCGCTAGGTTCAATGAGACACTTTCTCCCAACTATGGGGTTCAAACAAAGAAGACACCCAATATTAATCCTTTGTCTCCATATGTCTACATGTGCACATTTTTAAAGATAAACTTCACAAAGTGGAGGTCACTATACTTAATCAGGATGATTTGAGTGGAAATGTGAGTTACAAAACTGATCACAGGGAATAAAGTAAAAAAAAAAAAGGAATGTAGTAGCCCAGGGAGAAAAGGTGTAAAGGGCTTGTCTTAATTCTTTAAAAATGCAAATTACCATGGTTGTGTGCTAACATAAAGGGTACAAAGAGAAATTTATATTACTACTTCCCTGTGTCACTGAGACTGGAACTTAGAGAAAACCAATCTACCACCTAACTTTGTGCACAGACATCTTTTTACAATTTATTTTTGAGGCAGGGTATCTTTAAGTGATCAAGACTATTCATCATCTTGTGATCATTCTAACACAAACTTCATAAAAGTTAGTTTTACAGGCATTACACTGACAGTCAGCTAGAGTCATATATTTAAAATAACAGTTACAATTGCTGAAATTCTTTACAGTAGTTGAGACATGTGAAGATATTGGACTTAGTAAACAACACGTATAAGGCATCCTTAAGAAAGGAAGAGAATCCCACCAATAATGGAGGAGTGTTCTTCTTTCTCCACATCCTCAACACCATCTGCTGTCACCTGAATTTTTGATCTTAGCCATTCTGACTGGTGTGAGATGGAATCTCAAGGTTGTTTTGATTTGCATTTCCCTGAAGATTAAGGATGTTGAACATTTTTTCAGGTACTTCTCTGCCATTTGGTATTCCTCAGGTGAGAATTCTTTGTTCAGTTTTGAGCCCCGTTTTTTAATGGGGTTATTTGATTTTCTGGAGTCCACCTACTTGAGTTCTTAATATATATTGGATATTAGTCCCCTCTCCGATTTGGGATACGTAAAGATCCTTTCCCAATCTGTTGGTGGCCTTTTTGTCTTATTGACGGTGTCTTTTGCTTTGCAGAAGCTTTGCAATTTTATGAGGTCCCATTTATCGATTCTTGATCTTACAGCACAAGCCATTTCTGTTCTATTAAGAAATATTCCCCTGTACCCATACCTTTGAGGCTTTTCCCGAGTTTCTCCTCTATATGTCTCAGTGTCTCTGGTTTTATCTGGAGTTCCTTAGTCCACTTAGATTTGAACTTAGTACATGGAGATAGGAATGGATCAATTTGCATTCTTCTACATGATAACCACCAGTTGTGCCAGCACCATTTGTTGAAAATGCTGTCTTTTTTCCCACTGGATGGTTTTAGCTCCCTTGTCAAAGATCAAGTGACCATAGGTGTGTGGATTCATCTCAGGGTCTTCAATTCAGTTCCATTGGTCTACTTGTCTGTTGACATACCAGAACCATGCAGTTTTTATCACAATTGCTCTGTAGTACAGCTTTATTTCAGGTATGGTGATTCCACCAGGGGTTCTTTTATTCTTGAGAAGAGTTTTTGCTATCCTATCTCCATTTTTGTGAAGATTGCCAGCTTATACAACCACTCTGGAAATCAGTCTGGCGGTTCTTCAAAAATTTGTACATAGTACTACTGGAGGATCCAGCAATACCTCTTCTGGGCATATATCCAGAAGATGTCCCAACCGGTAAGAAGGACACATGCTCTACTATGCTCATAGAAGCCTTATTTATAATAGCCAGAATCTGAAAAAAACCCAGATGCCCCTCAACAGAAGAATGGATACAGAAAATGTGGTACATTTACACAATGAAGTACTAGTCAGCTATTTAAAAGAATGAATTTATGAAATTCCTAGGCAAATGGATGGACCTGGAAGGCATCATCCTGAGTGAGGTAACACAATCACAAAGGAACTCACATAATATGTACTCACTGATAAGTGGATATTAGCCCAAAAATGTAGGATACCCAGATATAAGATACAATTTGCTAAACTCATGAAATTCAAGAAGAACGAAAACCAAAGTGTGGACACTACGCCCCTTCGTAGAATTGGGAACAAAACATGTGGGGAGCCGCCCCCACATTCGCCGTTACAATATGGTGCTGACATCCTGTGTTCTAAGTGGTAAACAAATAATCTGCGCATGTGCCAAGGGTAGTTCTCCACTCCATGTGCTCTGCCTTCCCCGTGAAGACAACTCGGCCGATGGGCTGCAGCCAATCAGGGAGTGACACGTCCTAGGCGGAGGATAATTCTCCTTAAAAGTGACGGGGTTTTGCCATTCTCTCTTGCTCTCTTGCACTCTTGCTCCTGAAGATGTAAGCAATAAAGTTTTGCCGCAGAAGATTCCGGTTTGTTGCGTCTTTCCTGGCCGGTCGCGAACGCGTGTAAGAGTTGGTGCTGGAACCCGGGACGAGTAAACTCGGGACGGGAGTTAACCATCACTGGCGCAAGGAAGATTCCTCATTCCAGAACCAGAACTGCGGGTCACGGTAATGAAGTGTTCCCGTAAAACAGACTGTTGAGAAGGATTCAACTGCGTGAATTCAGAACTCTTCAGCTGGGGAACAGGGGTACCAGTAAGTACAGCTTTACAAGGTAAGTCTGGTCTTGAACTTTCTAACGAAATACAAGACAGTCTATCAGAAGTAAAGTGGGAAATAGCTTTACAAGGTACGTCTGGCCTTGAACTTTCTAACGAAATTCAAGACAGTCTATCAGAAGTAAAGTGGGAAATAGCTTTACAAGGTATGTTTGGCCTTGAACTTTGTCTAGTGTTAGAAGCCCTTTTGTTCCTTTTCACATGTCAACAAGTGGTTAAGGCAGGGCAGATTCTAGACGAAATTAAAGACAATCTATCAGAAGTAAAGCGGGGAGAGAGAGTAGGAGCAAAGAGGAAATATGGTACACAAACTAAGTATACAGGCCTTTCCAAGGGTCTTGAACCCGAGGAAAAGTTAAAGTCAGGTAAGAATACCTGGGGAGAGATTAGAAGGAAGGAAAAGAAAAAAGAAAAGAAAAAAGATCAATTAGCGGAGGTCTCTAGGAGAAGGAGCCTATACTCATCACTAGATGAGCTCAAGGAGCCAGCTCTTGGTAGCTCTGAATCAGATGATGAATTCTCCTCTGAAGAAACAGACTGGGAGGAAGAAGCAGCTCATTATGAGGGAAAAGGGTACCAGCCAGATAAAATGCTAGCTAATCAGTTAAGGAAAAAGCCAAAAGGGGCTGGCGAAGGCCAGTTTGCTGCTTGGCCTCCAGGCAGTCGGCTTCAAGGTCATAGTGCACTTCCGCCCTATGTGGAGCCCCCGCCCTGCGTAGTGCGTCAGCCCTGCGCAGAGAGGCAATGCGCAGACTCTTTCATTCCAAAGGAGGAACAAAGGAAAATACAACAGGCATTTCCGGTCTTTGAAGGAGCCGAGGGTGGGCGTGTCCACGCTCCGGTAGAATATGTGCAGATTAAAGAGCTTGCCGAGTCGGTCCATAAATATGGAACCAATGCTAACTTTACCTTGGTGCAGTTAGACAGGCTTGCCGGCATGGCACTAACTCCTGCCGACTGGCAAATGATTGCAAAAGCTGCTCTCCCTAGTATGGGCAAATATATGGAATGGAGAGCTCTATGGCAAGAGGCTGCACAAGCGCAGGCCCGAGCAAACGCTGCTGCTTTGACTCCAGAGCAGAGAGATTGGACTTTTGACTTGTTAACGGGTCAGGGTGCTTATACTGCTGATCAAACAAACTACCATTGGGGAGCTTATGCCCAAATTTCCTCCACGGCTATTAGGGCCTGGAAGGCGCTCTCCCGAGCAGGTGAAGCCACTGGACAACTAACAAAGATCGTCCAGGGACCTCAGGAGTCATTCTCAGATTTTGTGGCTAGAATGACAGAGGCAGCAGAGCGTATTTTTGGAGATTCAGAGCAAGCCGCACCTCTGGTAGAACAACTCATTTATGAGCAAGCCACGCAGGAATGCCGAGCGGCCATAGCCCCAAGAAAGAACAAAGGCTTACAAGACTGGCTCAGGGTTTGTCGGGAGCTTGGGGGACCTCTCACCAATGCAGGCTTAGCGGCCGCCATCCTCCAATCCCAAAAACGCTCCATGGGCAAAAATGATCGGAGGATATGTTTTAACTGCAGGAAGCCTGGGCATCTTAAAGATTGCAGAGCTCCAGATAAACAGGGGGGGACTCTCACTCTTTGCTCTAAGTGTGGCAAGGGTTATCATAGAGCCGACCAGTGTCGCTCTGTGAGGAATATAAAGGGCAGACTCCTTCCCCCACCTGATAACCAATCAGCTAATTTGTCAAAAAGTCTTTCTCAGTATATGTTACAGAATTGGACGGCTGAATTTGAACAGATCCTTCGGAAATTGAGACTTCAGGTCAACTCCATGTGCTTGGACCTGTCCCTGACCAAAGGATTACCCAATTGGATCTCCTCAGCATTTTCCTTCTTTAAAGAATGGGTGGGATTGATATTATTTGGAGATACACTTTGCTGTGGATTAGTGTTGCTTCTTTGGTTGGTCTGTAAGCTTAAGGCCCAAACTAGGAGAGACAAGGTGGTTATTGCCCAGGCGCTTGCAGCACTAAAACATGGTGCTTCCCCTGATATATAGTTATCTATGCTTAAGCAATAGGTCGCTGGCCACTCAGCTCTTACACACCACGAGGCTAGTCTCATTGCACGGGATAGAGTGAGTGTGCTTCAGCAGCCCGAGAGAGTTGCACGGCTAAGCACTGCAGTAGAAGGGCTCTGCGGCATATATGAGCCTATTCTAGGGAGACATGTCATCTTTTAAGAAGGTTGAGTGTTCAAGTGTCCTTCCTCCAGGAAAAAACAACACGGGACCAGACCAGGACCCCTCTGGGTGATGAGCCTGGAAGGAGGTTATGTGTACGGCTCCTTTACCTGCACACTGGGGATTTGACCTCTATCTCCACTCTCATTAATATGGGTGGCCTATTGCTCTTATTAAAAGAAAAGGGGGATCTGTGGGGAGCCGCCCCCACATTCGACGTTACAAGATGGTGCTGACATCCTGTGTTCTAAGTGGTAAACAAATAATCTGCACATGTGCCAAGGGTAGTTCTCCACTCCATGTGCTCTGCCTTCCCCGTGACGACAACTCGGCCGATGGGCTGCAGCCAATCAGGGAGTGACACGTCCTAGGCGGAGGATAATTCTCCTTAAAAGGGACGGGGTTTCGCCATTCTCTCTCTTGCTCTCTTGCACTCTTGCTCCTGAAGATGTAAGCAATAAAGTTTTGCCGCAGAAGATTCCGGTTTGTTGCGTCTTTCCTGGCCGGTCGCGAACGCATGTAAGAAAAACACCCATGGAAGGAGTTACAGAGACAAAGTTTGGAGCTGTGACAAAAGGATTGACCATCTAGAGACTGCCATATCCAGGGATCCATCCCATAATCAACTTCAAAACGCTGTCTCCATTGCATACACTAGCAAGATTTTGCTGAAAGGACCCAGATATACCTGTCTCTTGTGAGACTATGCTGGTTCCTAGCAAACACAGAAGTAGATGCTCCCAGTCAGCTATTGGATGGATCACAGTACCCCCATTGGAGGAGCTAAAGAAAGTACCCAAAGAGCTAAAGGGAACTGCAACTCTATAGGTGGAATAGCACTATGAAGTAACCAGTACCCTGGAGCTCTTGACTCTAGCTACATATATATCAAAAGATGGCCTAGTCGGCCATCAGTGGAAAGTGAGGCCCATTGGACTTGCAAACATTATATGCCCCAGTACAGAGGAACGCCAGGGCCAAAAAGTGGGGGTGGGTGGGTGGGAGGATATGGGGGACTTTTGGGATAGCATTGGAAATGTAAATGAGGAAAATACCTAAAACAAAAAAAAATTCCAAAAACAAAAAAGGAAGAGAAAATAGAAGACATGGCACATACATCTTAGTTGGGGGGTAGATACAGACATGAGGTAGTGAACCACCTCTTAGGATTGCTTATGCTATTAAAAGGAGGCCAACATATGGTAAACACATTAAAACTACCTACAGTTAAGCTTCCAGGGCTAGGATTTTACCAAGTTCATCTTTACAAGGTATATGCCTATAAGCACTTGGGAGGCTATGTTCAGTCTGTGTAGCATGGCAAACACTTTCTCATAAAAATAAAAAAAAATGCTTCCCCACAATTGGTATTATAATTGTATATCATGTTACTGTAAAATATATATTTATTTTTAATAGTGGTTAAAATGTTAAATCAGGTAGAAAAAATTCCCTGTTAAGTTTCATATGGAATTATTTTTGCTCACATAAACATTTTAGTATTGGAGATACATTAAGGGGTTGACTGTTAGCCTAGCATTCATGCTGCATGGCAGTAACAACAAAATGAACAGAATTGCTACAGAAATATTTTCCTTTTACATTTGTAGAACAATTATCAAAAAGAACAACAAGCATTAAAACTGTCCAAATGTAGTCAGAGCCAGACCCTGGAAGCAATTAAAGACATGCATGAGAAGTACATGGAGGTATGTTGCTCATGGTCCATAAAATGTACTTAGGAAACTAAATATGTTTTAGGAACCATAAAATTTAACTACTTACTATTTTCAATTGTTTCTGACTGAAGTGACTGATATTATCTGTAACATCCTTATGGCTTTGTAGGAATTATTCAAGACCTGAAATGATGAATTGGGAATTTGGCCTCAGATGTACCTCTTTTTTATTAACTCTACAATTATCGTGCCTAACTAAAAATAGCACATCTATACATCATTTGCACAGAATCTTTCATATTTGTATCCTTAGGAGTTTGTTTAGTAAGAAGAGCTTTTCTGTGCACTAAGCACCTATACAAGGTGAGCCATCTTGATAATTCGAATTCTACTACCCTGGATGGGTGCAGCAGACAATGAATTTACTTATTCTCTTGTTTGAGTAAGATCTCACTGTGTTCTTCAGGTTTATTTTAGATGTCTGTCCTTCTTGAGTTTAAAGAGTACCTAGAAATCATTTGAAACTATGCAAAATGTTTTTGCTCCATTTTGGCATTAACAGTTCATTTAACTGTTGTTTTGGAGAAATATCCTAATTTCATTACTTTAACAACATTTTACTCATGTCTGCTATATTTCTCTTCATTACAGACTATTCTTATATTATTTATATTTTTTTAAAAATTGGAATCCATGATGAGCACTATTTGAGTACAGTTGAATTCTTACTTGTGAAAGTGAATTTTGCAATTTAGAAACTAAGGTGAAATCTGGATTATAACTTATCTAGCCTTCTGTGATTTAGAATTTGAAGAACATGGAGGATAAAGATGATAACGTATGTAAGGTTCCTAAATTGAAGTAAAAAAAAATTGCTGAATATCAAAGGAAACTTTTGATGAAAACAGTTAGCTATATTTTACACTGGAAATGACACAATTTAGCAGAAGCATTAAAGTGATTTATTTTCTGAAATATGCATAACACTAAAATTCATCATGTTTCTTTTCTCCTATGAGACAACAGCGGCAAGAGATTGCAAATATTCCAAATTCTCTTCAATCCATTCTATTAAGATGAGTCTTTGAAGAAAACTTGAACTTCTTTTGCAAAATATAAATCTACTGTTAGCTGAAATGCATTTCTTTCTTATGTTTTTTTTTGATATTTTATTTATTTACATTTCAACAATTATCCCCTTTCCTGATTTCCCCTCTGCAATCTCCCACCTCATCCTCCCTCCCCCTGCTTCTGTGAGGGTGTTCACCTACCCACCCTCTCCTGCCTCATTGCCCTGGCTTTCCCCTACACGGGGACATCAAGTCTTCAAAAGACCAAGCCCCCCCCCCTTCCATTATGCCTGTCAAAGCCATTCTCTGCTACATATGCAGCTGGCGCCATAGTAGAAATGTAAGCTTAAATACAATCAAAATAGGCTCATAACCTGCAGTTATTTTGCTATATCAAGATTTTAACTCTCCTGGTTTTAGTGTGATTTTTTTTTTCTCCAACAAGTGTATTCACTTTTATGACTACACATGGTTTGTTTGTTTGATTTTTTGTTTGCTTGTTGGCATCAGATAATTCCTTATCAGTAAACAAAGATGCACACCACAACTGTATAAGGTTATATTGACATATGTCAGAATGGGTAAGATCAGCAACAGAAGAGATTGACTACTCATTCTGGATCCCTGTGAAGGAAGGGGACATTTGCTTTGCTTTGTTTTATTTTTGAGACATGAGCTCAATATGTGATCCATACTAGTCTCCAATGAAACTGCAATGTATCCATGATTTTTACTTTTTTAACTTGATGAACTTGATATTGCACTTATGTCATAATTGAGCATATTTGCAACCTATTTTTGAGATAAAGCATCAGCACAAATTGCAAATTTTCAAAAGCCTTTTTTGGGACCCAAAACTAAATACTTTATAATAATCCAAGTGAAAAAGATGACCACCAAATCTTAAGACATAAAACTGGATCTCCTCCCCAAGCTGTCTAAGTCCAGACAAAGGTCACCAATGGACTGTTTCAGTACAACCCCCTCCCCAAGCTTACTAAGTCCAGATGAAGGTCACCAACAATTACCGCAAGATGAATCCAGACCTGACTGATGCAAACAGCAGGTGCCATAACCAGAAGATGTACTTTTAGGTATCATACCTCCCCTTGTAGTCACCAAGGAATATTACCACTGCTCCCACCTGCCCTTCTGAGTAACGTTCATTTCCCCTTTGATCTTTTTGTATAAAAACTACAAGTTTTGCTGAATAGAACGAGGCCTTGACAAGATTCATATTGACTCCTTGTCTTTTCTGTGCTTGGCTTCTGTTTCTCTTTCATGACCCCCCATTTGGTTTTAGGAGCAGTTCGCTTGAGACCCACAAATAACTGGATCTGCTGGGCAGGTCAAGTATTTAAAAATTTGTATTAATGAACTGTTCAAATGAAATCTAAAAATTGTGTGACTTGCAGCTATTCCTCTATAGCAAAGTTTCAACTCTTTTATTATTGTAATAGTTTTTTCTAATGCTGTCAAGTAATTTTATCATCAATAAAGATTATTTAAATGTATGTTTTTGCTTCAAAATATTTTTATCATCCATAAAAGATAAAAAGTGCTATTATGAATATTGAACTGGGCATTGTAATGTGTTGCACAGGTTTATCTTTTCTTGTTTTTGAGACAAGGTTAAATGATGTTTTCCATATCATTCTTGAACTCTGGGGTTCAACCAATCTTTACATTTCAGTCTTCCAGATAACTAATACTATAGGTGTGTGCCACAACAAACACAAACTTTTTTCTTGAAGGAAAAAAATTCAAGTACTCTGCTTTACATATATATCCTCTTTTGAGTGCTTAGTAAAATATAAATTCAATTCTATGAAAATGAAATAGCCTATGATCTACAAAAATTCTGTCTACGAATAACTTATATCACCATGTGTGCCTGCATGCTGCCATGCTCCCTGACATAATGATAATATACTGAGTTTCCACAAGCCCCAATTGTATGCTTTTATTTAAGGAGTTGTCATGGACATAGTTTCTCTTCACAGTAATAGTAGAGTCACTAAGTTCAGGGTGGATGTCCGTATTTTAAGGAAAAAGGGCACTGGAGGAATGAAAGTTTAAACAGTCTGAAACACGTATATGAAGATTCTGTGTATATACATCCCAATTATACATTTTAGTACTGGGGAAATAACCAGGGGATAAGTTCAGGGACCCACTGGAAATACTTTGAGTCATACTTCTACCATAATTCCACTAATTACCTAAACTCCATTAAGCTCCTACTTAACAGAAGGCCACAATATTTCTTGGAGTGGAATCAGTGCCAGTTGAAAACCAGTATCCAATATACCCCAGGAAGTCTGATTATTTCCTTCTCCCAGTGTACAGTTACTCTGGTAAAAGGCCATTGCCACTTCTGTGAAATGACTGGAGAAAGGCTAACAGTAAAACTATTAGGTATTTTGTTAAGGTCTTTACTATGGGAAAGCTGGCTGTCCCTGCTTTAAGATTCTATTTTACATGTGTCAGAATGGGTAAGATCAGCAACAGAAGTGATTGACTGCTCATTCTGAATCCCTGTGAAGGAAGGGGAACACACATTTATTCTTGGTAGGACAGCAAACTTGCATGGCCAGTATCAAAATCAATATAATGGTTCCTCAAAATATTAGGAATCTATCTACCTCAAGAATCAGCTATATCACACTTGAACATACTATCAAAGGATGCTCTATCCTAACACAAGAAAATTTTCTAACATATGATTATTGTGGTTTTATACATAACAGAAACTGGAAACAATCTACATATCTCCCAATAAAAGAACAGATAAAGATATGGTACATATACCCAATGATGTATTATTTAACTGTTTAAAAAATGACATCATGAAAATTTCAGGTATCTGGAAGCGACTAGAAAAAATTTTTCCAAGTGAGGTAACCCAGACCCACAAGAAAAAAAGTGGTATGTATACCCTTATAAGAGGATATTAGGTATTATGTAATTAATAATCAAGCTAGAATGTACAGACCCAGAGAGCTTATTTAAAGAGGAGGACACAAGGGGTATGTGCATGGATTCCTCCTGGGATGAAGAAATTGAATAGATTTTGGGTGGACTGGGAGCCTGTGTGGCCAGAAGCAGGAAGGATTGGTTTGCAGAGGAGGAATAGAAGGAGTGAATGCAGGGAGAGACAGCTGGAATTGAGGGACAGTTTGGGAGTGTGGAAAAAGCTGGAATTGAGGTACATCTGGAATTAGGAAACGTAGTGCAGTTGAAATTTCTGGACTCTCTAAGGGCGACCCTACTATGGAACTATATTGAGTATGAACTGACTACGTCTTTTGTAGTCAGGTTAGCTTCTAGTGATGGACTAGGGTTGAATTCAGTTCAGAATCTCATATGGAGAACCTCATACAAGCAAGGATGATGGTAGGACATAGGATCTCTATCCAATTATGGATAGTGGAATTCCCATTACAGAGGACAACATCCACACAGCTCATGAACATAGGGAGGTCAAGCTGGTGCCCGTGTAGAGCTTTCTCTCCTACATTTTAGGCTCTTTGGTTCAGGGAAGTACATTAAAGGCTATAAAAATAAAAACCCAGACACTAAACCAGCCACAAAAAATTAAATCTACGATCTGCCTGCAAGGAAGGCAATGGTTGACATTGAAATTGTGGTAGTGGTCTACCAATGATTGCTTTATCTTCAGGTCCCTAGACAAAAGGGAAATTTCATTCTCTTCACTATCTGGATTGCCAGGAATGGAAGACTAGATAGACCAGAGAACTTGTTAGAGCCGAACAAGATAAGAAATGAACAAACGAACAAAAAAATTTTTCTTTTTGACATTTTGCTAAACTCACAGATGGATGCCTTGTCCAATAAGAGTCATCAGAGAGGTCTCTTACAGCGGCATATGAGAGAGGATATAGAGATCACAGCCAAAAGTGGAGAGAGTCTAATTTTGAGATCCCCATAGTGTCCCACATCTCAGAGCTCAGGGAACTACACAGAAGTAGCAAATGAAAAATTATAAGTCAGAAGCAACTGGGTGCACCAGGAGAACATGAACCACTGACTTGACTAAGCAGAGCACATGTGGGCTCACAGAGACAAAAGCAACAAGCATGGGGTCTGTGTGGGTCTGCCGCAAGTTCTCCATCTAATGTAATTGGGCCTGTGTTGGTCTGTACCAGGTTCTTAGCATATATGTTATGGATGATAACTTGGTATATCTGTGGGATTCCTAACACTGGCAGCAGGTTTGTCTCTGACTCTCTTACTTGTTTTTGGGATTCTTTTCCTCATATTTTCCCCCTGTCTTCTCCAAACACTGCATAAGGCCTTTCATCTTGTCTTATTGTGTCTTGCTTTGTTGTGCTAGGTTGTGTTTCAGTGGCCTGCTCCTTTCTGAAAGAAAACAGAGGAGAAGTAGATCTTGGCGAGTGGGATCCCTAGGTCTAGATTTGTTTCTAATTTGGAGTCTAGAATTACTAGGAAATATTCTAATGAGAGAGAGAGGGAAGGGGAGGGGGAGGGGGAGGGGGAGTGGGAGAGCTAGGGAGAGGGAGGGGGGAGGGAGAGGGAAAGGGAAAGACAGAGAGAGAGAATGAGAGAGAGAGGTATGGTTCAGCTGAATTGGTAGGCAGGTACAAAGGACTTTTCCTTTCTTGAGGGGTAATTGTGATGATTTTCAAAAAGGATCTCTGGCTAGACAGAGATCTAGACAATCTAGGACCACCATAAAGGAGTGAGTCACCTACCTGTGACACAAACAAACTGTACTTTTATGTGTGAGGTGATAGTCCTGCATCATGTCTATAGCTCCCTGTCTTAATCTATTCAGTTAATTCCCAGACCTTATGTATAATTTATTTTCCATTTTTCTGGCACCACTGAATGAGTCTATATTTGCCTTTGAATGGACTGATCCAATGCCCATTGTGTCTAGTCAACAAAACTTGACAGGAATTTCCTAAAGGTTCAAAATTGTTCCTGTATATTTTATAAAAGATTTTTAAAAATCCTTAACAGTAATCCAGGTGGCACACCTAGATTCATCTCTTCTCCACTATTTACATGATATTCTATTGGCATCAGTCAACACCACCACCTGTTTGAAAGGCACAAATGACTTGCTCTAACTGTTTCAGATGTTGGGATATAACATCTCCCATGATTTGCCAAACTAGTCTCATAGCTTGGAAATAAGCTTGCTCTAGATAGGAGAGCTCTCAGTGGCTGATACACAGGGTCACTTCTTTCCAGACCAAGAGGTAGGCATGGTGAATTCATTACAGTTCTGGATTCCTGGATTTGCTGAAATAGCCCTTCTTCCCCCTTATTTCTCCCAAGGTGGGAGACCATTCTTTGAAGTGGTCCCCTACCAGATGTCACTAAACGATTTCAGTCTTTCACTCATGGGACTCCAGGCATTATAATGAACATTTTGACTAAAATCTTGAGTCCCGGTGGCCTCTGTCCAGCCATCCTGTTTGTGCGCAATAACTAAAACTCCTATATCAGCCAGGGAAGGTAAGAAACTCACCTTGGGCCTGGGCCTCAATTTAAGGGATCTCCATGCTGTGGAAACACACCTAAGAGTGTCAAATTGGCACTGAGCTTCAAAGTACCACAAAAGTGTCTGCTTCTTGATTATCTCAGTCTTAAATTTGCAGGTGAATAGAATTTCAACCCTGTACATTGATAACTGATGTTATCAGGTTCCCGAGGCCCTCATTCATGACTCTAAGCTTGCATTTTTCAAAACCTACTATAACAACTGTACATAATGCTTTAATCTTCCTTCTATCTCACTACACACAATCTCACCTTCTCACTCCTCTTTTCTCTTCTCCTCTGCTCTCTCCTCACTTCCTTTCTCTCCCTCTTTTTCTCTAGCCTTTCTTTTCTCTCTCCTTTGCTCCTTATTCCTCTATGCCATGGCTGGCCTATCTCTCTCTCTTTTACCTTTTCCCTTCCCCCTAACTTTCTATAATAAAGCCCTAAAACCATAGACAAATGCTCTGTTTATCAAGGCCTGCAACACATGGAGGTTGGGATAAGCTTTCTCATAATGAGCCTTTTTTAATCTCTGGATGGAAGAACTTCATGTGCTCCAGTCAAGTCTGCACTTACTATGTGGAAACCTCTTCCCACAGCCCTCTCTCCTTTATTGCTGGGGCTATATTTTGTAGCACCATGACCTCCAGGTTGGGTGCTGCCCCTTGTCAACCCCCACTTTGTGAGTGTGTCAGAATCTTGGATGCCCATCCTGACCTGAGTGGAAAGTATCTGGCAGCCACCCAAGTCAGCCTGACCAGTGCATAGGTGGAACTCTGGATGGACATGGGCTATCCTCCCTCCCCCTCTTCCCCAGGCACTTTTCAGTTCCCACAGTCGAGAAATTAAAAAGAAAGTATTTTCTATATTAAAGTACAGAGAACATGGACAGGAGCCCACAGGGCACAGGAACTGTGGAGCAGCCAGGGACCTCCAAGAGAGAGCTGTTCTTTCAGAAGGCCAACACACCTAAGATTACAAGTTCCCTGGCTAACAGAAGCAACAAGCCCAAGTCAGAATCAGCAAGAGCAGGTCCAATGAGAGATAACCATATCTCAAGAGCCAAGGACAAGAATCTAAGAAACAGAAACCAAGGCTACTTGGCATCATCAGAACCCACGTCTCCCACCACAGCAAGCCATGAATACCTGTCAGGGCACTCTGGTGGAGTCAGCTTGTGAGGCAGAAATGCCAAAAAGCTGCTCATGAGAAATGAATTTCTAGGACTCTCCTCCTGGATATTCTGGCGAAAGCCAACTCTCCAGTTTGGATCAGTTTGTCAGGCGAAAAGCCTGGAAGCTGTTTCACGAGGATAAGAGTCCAGGGAAATTTTCCTCCCAGAGTTATGGCATCTCTTTCCCTAACCCATTATATTCAAATTTCCACCACATTAATCTAGTGTATAGATTCACGTGCACTCTATATAGCATTACCTTATAGTAAATGCCTTTTAAGATTGTATTCTAACATAGCTAAAGCCTTTTTCCAGTGTTCTTAGATTCCAGATAGCAGCAAGGAGCTTAACCTATTTAGTAACTAATTAGCTGTATCATAAAACAATATAAACATCTGTCATTTACTCAGCTGTCTGTAGATAGAGACTAAAAGTCTCACTGAGATAGAAATCTTTTACTACAGGCTACATTCTATGTCAAGTATAAGTTGATAAACTACCCTGATAAGGGAGAACTCTCCAGACAGGATAAGTTTTACTAGACCTAAGAATTTAGAGCTGTGTGATAACGCATTACTCTTAAGGCCTGTCAAGAGTTTACAACCCCCTGATGCTTTTAACCTTAAAGTGTGAAATTCTTGCCTGGCATTAGGCTGATCCTAGGCAGGGCTTGTTATCCCTAATGTAAACATTTAATTAGTCCCTGTAAATTCCTTTCTGCTGTAACTGGTGAATTTAAGTGTATCTTGTCTTTTTGTGATTTGTATCCTCTGATAATTCGTTGTAATATAAGTCTGAAGCTCAACCAGAACATTACATTCAGATCCAACACGATTCTCTGTGTTCGACTGTCTGTCACTACATCTAATCTCTGCCCATCTACTCTAGAGACCCTTTCTTAAGCAGGCACAGGGGACCAGAGGGCCTGTGGCAGATGGCGCCTTCGAACAGGGACACCAGAGTAGATTAGTCTTTTCTTTTCTTTCTTTTTTTCTTTCTATTCTTTATTTTCTCAGGCAAAGATAGGACCTCGTCAACTGCGCTGCAGACGGGCTGATACGTATATCAGTTAAGAAACGAGTAAGTTTTTATCATGGGGCAATCAAAATCAAAAGGGAATATTAAAGCGTGTATAGATGCCTCACTGGCTGTAATGCAAGAATTAGCTTACGCCACAGCAAGGAAAGGGAAGAAATTCGTTGCTACGTGTGGAATTACATGTTTCGGTTGCAAGAAACCGGGGCACCTGAGAAAAGATTGTAAAAATCTCTCAGGAGACAAGAAGAGCATTCCGTTGGGTCCCTCCCAGTGTTGTGACAAGCACTGGAGAAGTGAATGTAAATCAAAGTCCCATAAAGATGGGACTCAGCTCACTAGAGAAGCTGGAAAGACAAAGAACTATAGAACTGCATGTTTAGGTTGTGAAAAACCGGGGCACCTGATTAAGGATTGTAAAAATCCCTCGGGGAAACAAGAAGGGCCTTTCTCCAGGTCTCTGTCCAGGCTGCGATGGAAACGTTGGGGAAATGATTGCAGATCAAAGTCCCATAAGGATAGGACTCTGCTCACTAAGAAGCAGGTAAGGCGAAAAACTAAAGGGGCAGTCTCTTAGCCCTGTTCAGAAACTGTGGAGCTCATTATAGGACACAGCTCCAGTTATAAGAAAAACTTCAAGTTGTGGATTCTGATACTTTAGGCTAAATTAAAAGTTATGGTTAAATTATGGTCAAAGTATAAAAAGAGACTTCATAAAAGTCAAAATATAGGTCACTTCTTACTGTTATCTTATTTACAATTTCCCAATCCTACATTGTACTAAAAATTCATAGAAAAGGTTTTATTGAAAGTTAAGTCATCTCCTAAAACATATATAATTCGTTCCATAAATGGTATTTTTGTTGGTTGCTGAAAATAGCGTTTTTGCAGGTGACTATAAAATATATGACTAAGTGTGGACTGATGATGGCTTTAAAAAGATTCAGCATGGTAAACTTTTAGGCTATTTGAGACATTTAGCGTATAGAGATTGTGTGTTTTCTCAAAAATTTGCCCTCAGATTAAATAAATTAGAAGTTTGGATGCTTGCCAGAGCTGTTAAAAAAATTTATATTTTAATCTTGATTTGACAACCTGTCTCTTACAAGCAGGAAAGGAAAAGAAAGGGATAAAAGAAAATGGATTTTAGAATTCTCCCAGGGACAGAGAGAAATCGGGGGACGCCCTGTTTCATTCTCTCTGGCCCCTACAGGAGAAATTCTTTACCCCCTATATGTATTGTCAAATATTCGGTGCACCAATCATGTCAATTCATGTATGTCGTTTGTTTCATTGTCTGAATGATTGTGTCGTTGTCTGAATGACTGTTTTATGTTTCATGTTGAAAAAATAAAACAAAAATAATGGTTAAAACTTTACCTGCTGATTCACTCTCAGTTCGCACAAAGGAGGCTGAGAGAGAGCCTTCACTATAGCCATAAATCAAGCACTGCAAGAGAGGCCCTGCTAAAAACTGTTTTTAAAGAAAAGGAATCTGCAACCTCTTAGTTCTAAGGCAAATAAGCTGATAGTTGTTTTTTCCTAAAACTTTCTCTGCAAGTTTGTGATCATTGTGTTTAACAAATTACAAATTGCTTTTTTATCTTACAAGTATAGCTATAAAAGGTAAAACTCTTTAATTGATCTAAATTTATAAGATTCATGTAGCCACTTCATTTGGTTTTTAATTAGTCTTAAAGGTATAAATATGATCTAACGTGTCTTGGTCATAGAGAATTGGTTTATAAGTTATTTGGGTATAATTAAAAAGATGTAACACTGTTTACAAAGTTAACTTAAAAGTAGTAGCTCACAGATAGAGTCATTTTCAAACAAAAGCACCTGGCATAAACCAGCCCAGAAAACTAGTCCTCTAAAGATACTTCTAAATTAAGATAACATTTTATGTAATTCTTATCCTAAAAGATAGACTTATAAAGATAAGATTTTAAAACAATGTCTCTTTAATGAAACATTAAAATTTAAACTGTCATACATTAATGAAAATTTTGTAATGTGGTAATGATGTTTTTAATATTAATTTTAAGGAGAACAAATTGTTTAAAATTGGGTCTTGCTTTCCAAAAGTTATAGATATGTTCTAATATTGCAACAGAAACTTAAAAATTCTGGTTAAAATTGCCATTGTCCCATTGACTACAGTTTGCAGTTTAATCAAAAGCTTAAGACTTCTAACTCATCCATACTTAAGATTATTACTAGAATAATCAACTTATAAAAGTGCTAATGCTGCTCACTTGAGACATTCAGTCATACAAGACAAAGTAAAATTAACTAGATATATTCATCTTTGTGCAGAAATTAGACCCTCACACAATCAGTTTGACTATGGTTGCAGCATTGCAGGACCATAAAAGGTCATAAAAGAAAATGTTTAAGGTATAAGTCATCTTAAAAAAGATTGTCCAAAATCAGAGGCATGGACAAACAGTTAAATTGCTCCTCTAGAATCTGTCCTCATTGCAGGAGGGCAAGATGCTCAAATTAAAAAATATATACATTTGGGTTAATACAAAGCTTAAAGCAGCCTCAGAGAAGCTTGTGCAAAGTTTCTTGCGTTTTACAGTTTGCACCTAAAAAAGTTCTTAAAACTTCACCCTCCCTGCCTACAGGGAAAATTTCTTTTAGCTAAACAACATTTTTTCTTTTCAGATCTACCCAGGTGTTGTTCATAATAAAGATTAAATTAAAGATTTATAAAAGGTCAATCAGGCTATAAAACTTACAAAGGCATTACAAAATAACTTGCCTACTTCATGTAAAATGATTATAGATTTAAAAGTCTATTTTTTCCATTTATAAAGAGTTTATTTCTAGTAAACCGGTAACCATTAAAGGTTTTTACCCCTAGGTAGGGCTAATATAGTCTTATATTATGTAAGAAATTTTCATTGTCCAGGCTTCAATACAAGAAGCAAAAAAAGTTTAAATCTTTCAGTATATATTGTTTCCTAAGTGGAAAGTATTTTATTAACTAATGTCTCTAAAGAGAAGTTTAAAGTTCTAGAAAATAGTTGTTGCTTCATAAGATTCAGAGGCAATATATTTTTTAATATCTAGGGTTTTAGTTATATTGGAAAATTGGTACAAATTTGCTTCAAAATTTTATTTTCAAAAGCTTCCAGAAAATGTTAATTGGCTAAGACCTCACCTTGAATTCACCACAGGAGAACCTAAGCCTTTGTTAAGTACTATCAAGTGAGATTCAAATTAACTGGAGAGAACTAAAAAGGCTTTAACAAAAAGTAGAGAAAACTTCTATAATATATTAGTATCGATTGTAATTGATGGTAATCAAATATTAGCTACATATTCTAGTTATTGTTATTAAATGTGTCCACAGCTATTCTTTAACAAGAAAAAACATTAATGTAAAATCATCCTTCTTCACCTCAAAGTTTTAACATCCTATTATAAGGCTGCTGTGGTGCTAATTTAGAATTAAAAATTCCTTGTTCCAAACAACAATTAGTTATTACAGAATATTGATATTTGACCTATTGCATACCATCATTTTAAATAAAATTGATACTCATCCTAAAAATAAGTTAAAAATTGCTTATATACATGCATCCTATTTACTGTATTTAAAACAACCCTTCTATGAGAGAAAAAATATATGTAAATTGGATCACATGTTTATTCTTTTGAGTTTTTACCTACTTCAGCACAGATAATTAAATTATGTGCAATAGATGGTGTTTTAAAATGTTAAAGATTGCCTGGTAAAAACCTCTTAAGGCAATGCCACGCTAGATTTATATCCCAGATAGATTATAGATCTTATAAAAAATAATTGCCATATAATCTCATTCTTTACATCATCAAAATGGTAATGGCTTAAGATAATAATTTGGTATTTATAATAATTAATTAATTAATTAATGTGCATGTCATATTGTAAAGATTTGATCTCAGTGTCCTCAGTTTCTACCTGCTCCACACATTGGTATTAATTCTCGAGGACGTATACTTAATCAATTATTACAAATAGATACTTTTTAATTTTACAAAAATAAAATATGCACATGTGACTATTAATAACTTTTTAATCTTTCTAATTACAACTGCTCTAATAAAATAGCAACTAAAAATATAGTTGCCTGTGTTGATTTTTCTTAAACTTGGTGTTCCAAATCAAAATTAAAACTGGCTATTACAGCCAAGCATTTGAGATGTTTTATCAACAATTTAATGTTATCCATGTTACTGAGATTTTTATAATTCCCAAGGAAACAGTACTGTGGAACTTTAAATCTATATCTTTTAAAAATTTAGATGTCAAAAATCTCTCTAAGTGTCAATGGCACCCTACAATCAAGCATACTCATGAGATGAAGGGATCTACTTATTGGTACATGGCATGATCCTGTTCAGATACTTAATATGGGGGAAAAGGGGCAATATTTCTGTTTTTTCCACAGAATGTTACAAGAGTGTGCTAGCTCCCAGAATGATTCATGTGACAGGCTAACCTGTGAGTTCCTGAGTGCCCTGACAGTGGTGACCAGAAAGCTGTATTGAATGCACACAGAAAAAAGAAATCAGAAAGCAGCCACTCACAAACAAGATAAAGAAACTCTTCCTATCTCCGACATGGACTACAACAAGGAGAGCAGACCTGGTGTCAACTTGGAGACAACTAAAACAGCTGACTCGTGAAGTGGAAGGACTGCTACTAAGTATTGGACAAGATTTCATCAGAGACTGTTTTTGGCCATTCAGGCCAACTCCCCTATAGCTGTAAAAGCTTGTGTACCTTACCTGTATGCTTATTGTTAAATGATTTTAAGAGTTAAGATCACCAATCTTGGCAAGTCTTTTCATATACATTGTAATTCCTGTCATTTAACTAATTGTATAGATCCTAATTTAATCAAGGAATCTACTGTTATGATTTTGTTAATAAGATTCTGCTTATGTTTTGCTGCATGTAGAGTTAAAAATGCTTTTTGGTTTTAGAACTCAGGATTGCAAGCTTTAAAAAGACTAAACGAACTTATTAGACCTAAGAGATTTGTAACAACACTAATCTTAAGAATTACAGCCTTAATTACAATCTTAAATTCCTTTACATTATCCACCACAGCCTTAATACAGCAACAACATACTGCTCATTTTTGTTAATGGCATGCATAAGAATATCTCTGTAGCTTTGTCAGAGTTGTATTTTATAGATAAAAAATTGGAAGCAAAGGTTAACGCCCTAGAAGAAGTCGTGCTGGCAATAGGGCAAGATATTGCTAATATCAAGACCAGGTTAGCTACTAAATGTCATGCTTCTTTCCAATACATTTGTGTCACGCCTTTACCTTACAACACGACCACGGATTGGAAAAAGACAAAAACTCATTTACAGGGTATATGGAAAGATACTGATATTTCTCATGACTTAGAACAGTTAAAGGTAAAAATTTCAGATATTAGTAAAAGCCATCTGGACACTTAGAACATTGATGAATTGGCTAGAGATTTGAAAAATAACTTAAGTGCATTGAACCCCCTGAATTGGGTTCAATGTATATTCCTACTTGTTATTATCTTTGGCATTACTTTATTAGTAATCATTGTGTTTCCACTCATCTTTAGAGTGCTCCTAAAATCTATAGCTACGACGAAGCGGGACATCCTGGAACGTCAGCTGAAAAATAAAGATAAATTAAAATAAAGAAAGGGTGAGAAGTCAGGGCACTCTGGTGGAGTCAGCTTGTGAGGCAGAAATGCCAAAAAGCTGCTCATGAGAAATGAATTTCTAGGACTCTCCTCCTGGATATTCTGGCGAAAGCCAACTCTCCAGTTTGGATCAGTTTGTCAGGCGAAAAGCCTGGAAGCTGTTTCACGAGGATAAGAGTCCAGGGAAATTTTCCTCCCAGAGTTATGGCATCTCTTTCCCTAACCCATTATATTCAAATTTCCACCACATTAATCTAGTGTATAGATTCACGTGCACTCTATATAGCATTACCTTATAGTAAATGCCTTTTAAGATTGTATTCTAACATAGCTAAAGCCTTTTTCCAGTGTTCTTAGATTCCAGATAGCAGCAAGGAGCTTAACCTATTTAGTAACTAATTAGCTGTATCATAAAACAATATAAACATCTGTCATTTACTCAGCTGTCTGTAGATAGAGACTAAAAGTCTCACTGAGATAGAAATCTTTTACTACAGGCTACATTCTATGTCAAGTATAAGTTGATAAACTACCCTGATAAGGGAGAACTCTCCAGACAGGATAAGTTTTACTAGACCTAAGAATTTAGAGCTGTGTGATAACGCATTACTCTTAAGGCCTGTCAAGAGTTTACAACCCCCTGATGCTTTTAACCTTAAAGTGTGAAATTCTTGCCTGGCATTAGGCTGATCCTAGGCAGGGCTTGTTATCCCTAATGTAAACATTTAATTAGTCCCTGTAAATTCCTTTCTGCTGTAACTGGTGAATTTAAGTGTATCTTGTCTTTTTGTGATTTGTATCCTCTGATAATTCGTTGTAATATAAGTCTGAAGCTCAACCAGAACATTACATTCAGATCCAACATGATTCTCCGTGTTCGACTGTCTGTCACTACATCTAATCTCTGCCCATCTACTCTAGAGACCCTTTCTTACGCAGGCACAGGGGACCAGAGGGCCTGTGGCAAATACCCCCTCACACTGGAAAAGCAAGATTCTGGCTAAAAATCACATCTCTTAATGAAGATAGAGGACTTTAAAAAGGACATAAATGACTACATTAAACAAACACAGGAGAATACAGTTAAAGAAAGAGCTAGAAGCCCTCAAAGAGGAAACAATATATATATATATATAGGAAAACACAACCAAACATGTGAAGGAACTGAACAAAAAACATCCAGTACCTAAAAATGGAAATAATAAAGAAATCACAAAGGGAGGCAATCCTAGAGATAGAATACTTCCTCAGAGTAAAAGGCTATTAAAAGAATCTCCAGGCAAATGGTTTCAAGAAACAAGCTGGCATAGCCATTCTAATATCCAATAAAATCGTTATTCAACCAAAATTTATCAAAAAAGATAAGGAAGGACACTTCACCCTCATCAAACATGAGATCTACCCAGATGAACTCTCAATTCTTAACATCTATGCTCCAAATGCAAGGGCACCCACTTCATAAAAAAACTTTACTAAAGCTCAAAGCACACATTGTACCTCACATAATAACAGTGAGATACATCAACACCTCACACACATCAATTTACAGATCATGGAAACAGAAGCTAAACAGAGAAAAAAAATAAAACTAACAGAAGTTATGAACCAAGTGGACCTAACAGACATCTATGGGACATTTCATCCTGCAACAAAACTACATACCTTCTTCTCATCATCTCAGCCCCCATTTATCCACTCCATGATAACTGGTAAGTGTCGCCACAAGGAATCTTAAACAATTCTACCTGGTGTCATTATTATGTGCAATGACCACTGGAAATGATTTTTAAACGTTTTCCTCTATCTATAATTTACCATTATGTGAAGGATGTATTGCTGGCTGATTCAGATACAGGTATCTTACAAAAAATGTTTAATGAAATAAAGAGAATTTTGTCTTGTTTGGGTTTACAAACTGCTCTTAAAATATACAACACAGAGGTTCTATTAATTATATAGGATATAAGATAGGTCTGCAAAAAAGTAGAAACCTTTAGTGATTTTTTAAAAAAATTTGTTAGGTGATATTAATTGGCTGAGAGCCATATCTGAATTTGGATTGACTACTCAAGACCTAAGTAATTTAATTATTGTAATATTTGTTTATATCTTATGAGGTGATTTTGTCTTAAATAGTTCAGGAAATAAATGAGCTGAAGCTATAAAGAATTGGCTCTTGTAGAAAAGAATACAGGATGCATATATGGACCATTTGTTTGCAAAGCAGAATTGTATCTTATTTATTTTGCCTTCTACATACTTTCCCACAGGAATTCTCATGAAGAAAGAAGTTAGTATCTTAGAATGGATAGTCTTAGCATGTAAACAGAATAAAAAATATTCAGAAAGGTTTTCTGATTTGATTGTGAAAGGGAGGATAATACTTCATCAATTAGCAGGAATAGATCCAGCAGAGATTGCAGTGCCATATACTCATGCTCAATAATTACCTCATTATGGGTAATCAGTGAGGAATGGCAAAGAATTTGAAGTTACTTGGGGGAGGGGATTAACGTCAAATACCCCAAAGGCAAGCAACTTCAGTTTATCAAAAGAACTAATTAGATTCTTCCTCATATAGTAAGAGAAACACCAAAGCCTAAAGATCCTCCTTTAATACATATACCAATAAATCAGGAATTGAAGGTTATAAGTCAGAAAGTACAAGTAAAATAATACAAAGTCCACATACTTCAGTCCAGAAATCTGAACTATATGCTATTCTCTTGGTTCTATTAGACTTTCCAGAACCTCTTCATATAGTAACTAACTCTCAGTATGCAGGGAGTTGTTTTGCTAATAGAAACTTAGAAACTGCTGAACTTTTTCCAGGTGATTTCTATGTTATGTAAACAACTACAAGTAATTCAGATAGAGAGCTCATCCATAATATCTATCCATCTATCTATCTATCTATTTATCTATCTATCTATCTATCTATCTATCTATCTATCTATCTATCTATCTATCTATCTATCTATCTATCTATATCTATCTATAGTGGTATAGCTGGGTCATAAAGTAGTAATATGTCCAATTTTCTGAGGAACCACTAGATTGATTTCCAGAGTGGTTTTACCAGCTTGTAATCCCACCAGCAATGGAGGAGTTTTCATCTTGCTCCAAATCCTCATCAGCCCTTTTGGCCAACTGAGTTTTTGATCTTAGACATTCTGACTGGTGTGAGATGGAATCTCAAGGATGTTTTGGTTTGCACTTCCTTCATGACTAAGGATGTTGAACATTTCTTTAGGTGCTTCTCAGCCATTCAGTATTACTAAGATAAGAAATCTTTGTATAGCTCTGTACCCCATTTTTTAAAAGGGTTATTTGGTTCTCTGGAGTCTAATTTCTTATGTTCTTTGTTTATATTGGATATTAAGGCACTACCAGATGTAGGATTGCTAAGGATATTTTCCCAATATGTTGGTTGCCATTTTGTCTTATTGACAGTTTCTTTTGCCTTACCGATGCTTTGCAGTTTTATGAGGTCCCATTTGTCAATTCTTGATCTTAGAGCATAGGCTATTGGTGTTCTGTTAAGGAAAATTTCCCCTGTGCCCATGTGCTCCAGGATCATCTGGAGTACTTATCCCAATTACATTAAGGAAGTGTTTTCTTCCGAAGTAAGTCAGGAAATGTGATTCTTTGGGGGAAAATGTAATCTTTCTAATCCACAGAAGGAGCAAAGCTTACTTCTAAATTGATAAAGATTTAATTTAATGGGAAAGTGTAGTATTTTGTGTTTTCATTCTAATTGTGTTACCCAAAAACATATTTGGGGTATCCAGCACATATACTAAAGGAAGCCTGATCCAGTTGTTTCTAATTAGGAAATAAAGTTGCCAAAAGCCAGTGGAAGGGCAGGGAGACAGAGGCAAGACTTTTTTTTTCATGTTTCCTGTCCATTTCAGTTTATTTGTAAGCACATGTAAAAACTGCAAGGGATAAATTTTAAGTAGTAATTGAAGACAGATTAGATATACACTAGACTTATCCACTGAGACTTAAAAATCCAGAAATGCTTGGGCAGATGTCTTACATCTCTAAGAGATCACAGAATGTGAGCCAAGAGTTCTGTACCCAGAAAAACTTTCAATCACCATAGTTGATATCATCCTGAAAATATCATCCTGATTGAGGTAACCCAGACTCAAAAGAACATGCATGGTATATACTCACTGATAAGTGGAAAAAGTACAAGAAAAGTGCACTACATTTCACAGACACAAAGATGCCAAATAACAAGGAAAGCCCAAGGGAGTCTGGTTGAATCTTCCTCAGAAGGGGAAATAAAATAGATATCAGAGGTGGGTAGAGGGTATAAACTCCTTAGGAGAGGGGATGGGGAAGGAAGTTAAATGTAAAGATAGTAATAGAGAAGGTAAATCCACAGTGGACTGTAGTGGGGGGGGGGAATCTAGGATATTTCAGAAACCAGGGATGGGGGAGGCTCCACTGCTATAAGTTGACTTTAGGGGAAACTTCTAGCAGTTTTGATATGGATCCTGAAATGATAATTTCCTCTAGCTAGTTATTACTCCCAGTGGAAGAATAAAAACAGCAATCAATCCACAAAACTTAGAACATAAAATATATGCGGCTTACAAAATGGTCAGGAACAAAGTAGAAGAAAAATGGAGGGAATTCCCAACCTATAACTGCCCCAAATTGAGAGCCATCCCCTGAGCAAGATCCAATCTCTGACACAATTACTAATGCTCTGTTTCGTGCAGACAGGAGCCTACTATAACTGTCTCCTGAGAGGCTGCACCCAGCAGCCAATAGAAACAGATGTAGAGATCCACAACCAAATATTGGAAGGAGCTTGAAAGGTCTTGTGGAAGAGTTGGAGAAATGATTGTAGGCCCCAAGGGGATAGGGACTCCACAGGAAGACCAAAATAGTCAACTTACCTGGACCCTTGGGACTCTCAGAGCCTGAACCACCAACAAAAGGGCAAACATGAACACACCTGGACCTAGTCCCCCTGTATATATGTAGCAGGTATGCCAACAAGTAAAATGATGAAATTATTAAAATATTAATGCAATAAGATAAAATTTAATACCGCATCAATGAAAAGAAAATAATACCATTCAAAATATCATTTCAAAGTTCTAAGAAAAATAATAATTTGATAGATTAAAGTCACAAAAGAATGTTACAAAGAAAAACCTCATGGAGTTTGGATACTTTGGAAGCCTCTATTCCTTTGTCAAACCATATTTATTTCCTGAGTTGTAGAAATAAAAACATAAAATATTCAATAAAAAATAATAATGCAAGAATAAATCCAAAGCCCCTGAACAACAAACTATATTAACTATTTTGCTTCCAAGTAACTAACAAAGTACAAAGGCTGGATCTAGGCCTCTCAGCTCAAAGGTAGTAGATGTACAGCTTGGTATTTACATGCGTCCAGATGAACTAGATTTGGGGTTTCCCAAAAGAAAGAACAAATTGCAAATTCTTTGGGAATAACAAAAAAGCTAGGATAGTGAAAACTATTCTCAACAATAAAAGAACTTCTGGTGGAACCACCATTCCTGACCTCAACTTGTATTACAGAGCAATCGTAATAAAAAACAAAAGCAAACAAACAAAAAAAACCCTGCATGGTATTGGCACAGAGACAGGAATGTAGATCAGTGGAATGGTATTCAAGAACCAGAAATGAATCCACACACATATGGTCACATATGATCTGACAAAAGAGCGAAAAATAATCCAGTAGAAAAAAGACAGCATTCTCAACAGATTGTGCTGGTTCAACAAGAAGTTAGCTTGTAGAAAAATGCAAGTTGATCCATTCTTATCTCCTTGTACAAAGCTCAATTTCAAATGGATCAAGGACCTCCTCATAAAACCAGATACATTGTAACTAATAGAAAAAAAATTGGAAAAGTGCCTTGGGCACATGGGCACATGGGCACAGGGGACAAATTCCTGAACAAGTGTTAACAAATGGGACCTCATAAAATTGCAAAGCTTCTGTAAGCCAAAGGACACTGTCAATAGGACAAAATGGAAACCAACAGACATTTTAACAATCCTACATCCAATGGAGGGCTAATATCCAATGTATAAAAAGAACTCAAGAAGTTAGATGTTAGAGAAACAAATGTCCCTATTAAAAATGGGGTACAGAGCTAAAGAAAGAATTCTCACCTAAGGAATATCAAGTGGCTGAAAAGCACCTAAAGAAATGTTCAACATCCTTAGTCATCTAGGAAATGAAAATCAAAACAACCCTTAGATTCCACCTCACACCACTCAATATGGCTAAGTCCAAAAACTCAGGTGAAATCAGATGCTGGCGAGGATGTGGACGAAGAGGAACACTCCTCCATTGCTGGTGAGATTTCAAGCTGGTACAACCACTCTAGGAATCAGTTTGGTGCGTTCTCAGAAAATTGGACATAGTATTACCTGAGGACCCAGATATACCATTCCTGTGTATAAACACAGAAGATGCTCCAATATGTAATAAGGTCACATGCTCCACTGTGTTCACCTCAGTCTTATTTATAATTGCCATAAACTGCAAAGAACACAGATATCCTATAACAGAGGAATGAATACAGAAATTGGGGTATATTTACACAATAGTGTACTTCTCAGCTATTAAAAATGAATTTATTAAAATCTTTGGAAAGTGGATGGATCTGGAGGATAACATCTTGAGGGACGTAAGAAAATCCAAAACAAATGATATGCACTCACTGATAAGTGGACATTAGCCCAGAAGCTCAGAATGCTCATGAAAAAATTCACAGAACACATAGGTATAAATGAAAATGAAGAATTTCAACTTAAAGATCAACCAAATATCTTCAACAAAATATATAAGAAAACTTGCCATACCTAAAGAAAGAGATGGCCACAACCATACAAGAAGACTACAGAACTCTAAATAGACTGGACCAGAAAAGAAATTCCTCCTGACACATAATAATCAGAACAACAAATGCACTAAATAAAGAAAGAAAATTAAAAACAGTAAGGGAAAATGGTGAAGTAACATATAGAGGTAGGCCTATGAGAATTAATCCAGATTTCTCACCAGAGTATATGAAAGCCAGAAGATACTGGACAGATGTTATGCAGACAATAAGAGAATACAAATGTCAGCCTAGGCTACTATACCCAGAAAAACTCTCAATTACCACAGATGGAGAAACCAAAGTATTCCATAACAAAAACAAATTCACACAATATCTTTCCATGAATCTAGCCCTTCAAAGGATAATAATGGGGAAACACCAACACAAGGATGAAAACTTCACCCTAGAAAAAGCAAGAAAGTAATCCTTCAACAAACCTAAGAGAAGACAGCCACAAGAACAGAATCCTAACTTTAACATCAATAATAATAGGAAGCAACAATTACTTTTCTGTAATTTCTCGTAACATCAATGGACCCACTTTCTCCATAAAAAAAAATAGACTAATAGACTGGATATACAAACAGGTCCCAACATTTTGCTGCTTGCAGGAAACCCAGCTCAGGGACCAGGACAGACACTACCTCAGAATGAAAGGTTGGAAAACACTTTTCTATGCAAATGATCCAATGAAAAATGCTGGAGTAGCCATTCTAATATCGAAAAATATGATTTCCAACCAAAAGTTATTAAAAAAAAAAAAAAACCAAGGAGTGGCACTTCATACCCATCAAAGGTAAAATCTTCGAAGAGGAACTCTCAATTCTGAATATCTATGCTCCAAATGCAAGGGCACCCACATTCATAAAAGAAACTTTAGTAAAGCTCAAAACACACATTGCACTGCACACAATAATAGTGGAAGACTTCAATACTCCTCTTTCATTAAAGGACAGATTCTGGAAACAAAAACTAAACAGAGACCAAGTGAAACTAACCTAAGTTTGGAAACCAAAGGATTTAGTTGATCTCACATGCACTATTGTCTCGCCAGCAAGAACACACGTGTGTGAAACCGGATCCTTCTGCAGAAATTTTATTACACCAGTTTCAACATGAAGAGGAAGACCCCAAGCACCAAAAAGTCGCTGCTTATATACACCTTAGTGCGGCGTGTTCACACCTGATTGGCTGCTCTCACAGAGCCTCAACACCACGCCCCGGGATGGACTGTGACTTTGCTTGAAAATACTCTCGCACATGCGTACATTGCTTGTTTACTAATTAGGCCATGCAGGCACAGCAGAAACTGCTTTCCACATCTCCCCCTTTTTGTTTTATTAAAATGAGACTGGTCAAGGCCTCTGCAGTTACGTTCATCTGCTGTGGCCCCTGTTTTAGGTCGTTCCTCTAATGTCACAGCCTTACCTATACACCTGCCCAGCTCTCCTGTCTGCTTGTGGCAGGTGCATCAAAAGGTCAGGATGTTGATTAATCTATGGCCAGATTTTGATTGCTTCAAATAAGCCTCATGGGTGAAGGTAGAGGTCTGATCCCCATTGTGCAAGCATAGGGGCCCTATACAAAACCATCCGTTGAGCCCATCACCCAGAGAGGTCTTGGCCAGCTCCCGTGTTGTTTTTTCCTGGGGGAAGGAAACTAGGACACTGAACCTTCATGCAATCAGACGTGCCTTCCACGGGATGCCAACAGCAAGCTATCCTCTGTGCAGTGCTTAGCCTCGCAACAAATGGCATAACGCAGCATTATAGGTTGGTCTGTACACGAGGAAAGTTGCCCGTCTCTGGAAACTACAGTGCTGTATGACAATAACTGCTAGATGGTCTAGGGTGAACTCTACAAGCAAGGCCAGCCAGGTTTTAAGGAAAAATTTTAGTGGAGAAATCATGATCACCCTGTCATGTGCAATGAGGAAACCTCAGCGATATGCAAGGGCTGATCAATGATCATTAAGTCTCTCTCATCCCAGTGCAATGGATCCGCAGAACCATGGGGTGCAAAAGCAGAGAACTCAGATGCCGAAACAAATTTCAGGGGAGACCCCTTGTTCAATGGCCACAAATGCTTGAGTGGTAACAACCTTGTAACGTTTCTTTTGAGATCTGAGTTTGCAAACCAACCATAGCATAAACACTATCCCACAACATAATGCTGCGCCAAACAATACAGCCCCCACCCACTCCTTAAAATAATAAAATACAGAGACGAGCCAAGAGGTAAAATCTCCAAGCGTCACTGGTTTCCTTCTGGTCACATTGAAGTTCAGGATCTGTATCTGCAGCCGTGTCTGCAACCTTTCCAGCACCTGTAACCTGTTCCCCTTCACGTGATTTGATAGGTCTGTACTATTAATAAAAGAATCATTAATAGACTTAACCGGAGTAATGCTCAAATAAAGATAATCTACTCTTATACACCCGTGGCTCTTGAGGAGTTTATCGTGCATAAGGCACATCAAAAATATTCCTTTGCAACAAACAAAGGCAAGGTAAAAGAATTGGAATGTACAGGTAAAGTTACAGGTCATGATCTTACTATGGCCCACAGAGGTACACTTATCATGGTCTCAATCATCAGGAGCAAGAGGATCATCTTGGGGTTCATCTTGCTCTTTCACAGTCCTTGTCAGTAGCATCAGGACCCAAAGTGAATTTTATTCACCCTGTGGAAAAACACAAATAGCTCCCTGGGATCTGATTAAAATAGGATCCGGGCCATAAAATTTATTATCAAGGACATTTTTCCATTTGACCATTTCCTTTGGTCTATCGGGCTCCGAACTATGACGATCAGACATAGAGTGACCATGCTCATCAAGATTTAAAAAATTAATAGTAAAGAGTGCCATGGAAACAGCTACTCTTGGTACTGAGAATATCGTGTCTTCCACAATTCGCCTTCTTTGTTTTATTAAATAAGCTTTTATAGTGCAATGAGCACATTCCACAATGCCTTGTCCTTGTGGATTGTAAGGAAGGCCAGTCAGATGAGAAACATTCACTTGATGGAAAAATTGTTGAAACTAATTAGAAACATATGCTGGCCCATTCTCAATTTTTTGAATCTTAGGTTTACTCCAAGCACTCCATGCCTCTAGGCAGTACTGTATTACATGTGAGGCTTTTTCACCTGTCAAAGGTGTTGCAAACATGATGCCAGAACAAGTGTCAATTGCCACATGTAAGTATTGACTTCTTCCAAAAGAAGGAATATGTGTGACATCCATTTGCCAGACCTGTAATGGTCTTATACCATGTGGGTTTATTCCCACATGAGGAGTAGGCAAAAATCCACAGCAATTTTGGCATTGAATGACAATTTCCCTAGCTTCCGTTCTAGTCAAATTAAATTGGCGGCATAAAGTTTCAGCCGTCACATGAAAGCATTTATGAAATTCTGTTGCTGTTTCTAACTGTGAAGACAATGCTGCGACTATAAGCTTTGTTGCTTCATCAGCCAAGTCATTCCCATAGGACATTGGACCTGGGAGGTCCGAATGTGCCCTAATATGGGTTATGTAGACAGGATGTCTTCTATTAATTAAGTCAGACTGTATTTGTTGGAAAAAGTTAGCAACTCTGCTAGAGGATTTTATTAATCCTGCTGCTTCAAGAATATTAACTGCATTCACCACATAAGCAGAATCAGACACAATAGTAAAAGGTCCTTGTATAATCTTTGTCAGATGTCCTCCTGCCTCTCCTGTCCTTGAAAGTACTTTCCTTGCCTTAATGGCAGCAGCTGAAACCTGAGCGTATGCTCCCCAATTATAATTTGTCTGATTAGCTGCATATGGTCCCTGACCTGTCAGCAGATCAAACGTCCAATTTCTCTGATCACCTTCAGCTGCGGCATTAGCCCTTGCTTGCATTTGAGAGATGTCATACCATAAGACTTTCCATTCTAAATACTGTTGCATATTAGTGAGCACAGCCTTTGCCACCATTTGCCAGTCTCCCAGAGTCATGGCCAAAGTAGCAAGTCTTTCAACTTGAGATAAAGTAAAATTGGCAGTATTTCAAAATTACGGACCGACTCAGCAAGTTCTTTGATCTGTATGTGCTCCACAGACATGTGAATGTGTCCTCCATCTGCTGCCTCAAAGATAGGAAGCATCTGTTGTAATTTTTGCCTCTCATCTCGAGGGATAAAAGAATCTGAGCAGAAATTTTCTGCATAAGGTGGAGGGGCGCTAGGGCCCAGAGACCGAACCATGCCCTGACTTAAACCACCTTTTCCTTTTAACTTCCTCCTTGGCTTGCTATTTCTACCCTCATCAGGGTGATATCTTTCTTCCCCATAGTGGGCTGTTTCTTCCTCTAAGTCTTCTTCCTCTGAGGGACTAAGTTCTTCACTTGAACTTGAGCTATCATGTCCTAAACCCTCAATTTCTTTTAAAGAATAAAGGTTCTTCCTCTCGGGGGACTCCTTCCCCTACTTTTTTCTCTTCTCCCCTTTATAGTTCCTCCTTTTTCTCTCTCCCTTCTCCTCTTTTTTCTCCCAGGGCGTCCTTTCCCTTTTCTCTTCCTTCCTCGGATCCAGAATCCTTGGAAGGGTCTTGTTTCTTAAGTATACTGAAGGAATAAAAAAATTACACTGAACTCTTCTTCACCCCAGAGCCCAACCCCTCCCATCTAGAGATTGTTCCCGGAACACTTCTAAACTTTTCACCCCAAAATGCATTCCTGAACTTCTCACCCTGGAGTTCGAACCCTCCCAACTGAAGACTGTTCCAAGAACATTTTTGAGATAAGGGCCTCCTGGAACAACCTCAAAATGAACCGGGTACATTGCCAAATAATAGGACATGACCCCCTTAGTTAAGTAGATTCCTTTGGCAGAACCCCTTGTCCCTTGGCAGAACCCCTTAGTGATGTAAACTTGTACTTTCCCTGCCCAGCTCTCCACCCCTTGAGTTTTCCTATATAAGCCTGTGAAAAATTCTGGCTAATCGTCGATTCTCCACTACACCATACTAGGTGCATGAGTCTCGACCCCAGAGCTCTGGTTCATGTTCATGTTCCATGTGCTTTTTTGCTGTTGCTCTATTAAATCTTGCCTTCTACATTTTGAGTACGGTCTCAGTGTCTTCTTGGGTCCGCAGCTGTCCCGGGGCTTGAGTGCTTGAGTGAGGGTCTCCCTTCGGGGGTCCTTCAATACCTTTTTTTTCTTTGAGCTCCCAATCTTTTACCCCACTCTGTTTCTGACGTGCTGTCTGGAACCTCCTCCAGCACTCCCTGTCCTGCTTTCACTATAAGGAAAAGGAAAAGTGCTGCAAAAACAATTACAAAGGTTTCCATTGTCCCTTCTAATTATAGAGAAAGACCAGAACCAAACATGCCACTTAGAACCTTAAAAAAAAAAAAACAAACAAACCTGACTGCAGTTCTGAATCTGCCCAGCAAATGGAGGGCCTCCTCAGTGCCAGCAAGGGCAAGGCAGTTCCCAGGTTTCTGCACTAATTCTCACACAGGCTATTGTCTTACCAGCAAGAACTCACGCATGAGAAAACGGATCCGTCTGCATCAAATTTATTACACCAGTTTCAACATAAAGAGGAAGACCCCAAGCACCAAAAAGGTACTGCTTATATACACCATAGTGTGGCATGTCCACACCTGTTTGGCTGCTCTCCCAGAGCCTCAACACCATTCCCTGGGATGGGCCATGACTTGGCAGGAAAACATTCTCACACATGCGCACATTACTTGTTTACCAATTAGGCCATGCAGGCACAGCAGAAACCACTTCCCACAAGTTGATATCTATAGAATATTTTATCCTAAAACAAAAGGATATCCCTTCTTCTCAGCACCTCATGAGGCCTTCTCCAAATTTGACCAAATAATCATTCACAAACATGCCTCAACAGATATAAAAATATTGATAAATCCCATGCATCCTATCAGATCACCACAGACTAAGGCTCATCTTCAATTACAATATAAATAATAGAAAACCCACATACATGTGGAAGATGAACAACAACAACCTACTCAATGATAACTAGGTCAAGGAAGAAATAAAGAAAGAAATTAAAGACTTTTTAGTGTTCAATGAAAAAGAAGCCACAACATACCCAAACTTATGGGACACAATGAAAGCAGTATTAAGAGGAGAACTCACAGCTTTGAATGCCTCTAAAACGAAACTGGAGAGAGGATACAGGAGTAGCTTGACAGCACAACTAAAAGCTCTAGAACAAAAGGAAGCAAATTCACTCAAGAGGAGTAGAAGGCAGGAAATAATCAAACTCATGGCTGAATTCAACCAAGTGAAAACAAAAAGATGTATACAAAGAATCAACCAAACTTGGGAGTTGGCAGTTTGAGAAAATCAACAAGATAGATAAACTCTTAGCCAGACAAACTACTGGGCACCAGGACACTATCCAAATTAACAAAATCAAAAATGAAAAGGGAGATATACCAACAGAAACTTAGGCAATCCAAAAAATCATCAGATCCTACTATATGAGCCTATCCTCAACAAAACTGGAAAATCTGGATGAATTGGATAATTATCTAGACATATATCAGGTACCAAATTAAATTCAGGATTAGATAAACCCTGTAAATACTCCCATAACCCCTAAAGAGATAGAAGCAGTCATTAATAGTCTTCCAAACAAAAACAGCCCAGGATCTGATGGGTTTAGTACAGAATTCTATGAGATCTTCTGATGGAAGCTGGCCTGCGGCTCACAAGAAAAGGGGTACACCTGGGAGGCAAGCCAGGGCTGAAAAGAGAGTGGAAACTAGGACGTCAAGAGAAAGAATGGAGCTCAGTCAAGTTTCCTGATCAAAGCTCAAATGTTTAATGGCTAATGTGCTTATAAAGTGGGAGTGGTGAGGTCCATTGCTGCCAAAACATCCTTGGAGCCTGGAACCGGCTGCAGGTGATGAGTTGCAGGATAGGGTGTCATCTCCCGAATAGTTCAGTTTTCTCACAGTAGGTAGCAGTATCATGAAGGGGAACAGCTGCAGTGGCTGAACAATAGAGGGATCTAGGGAGGATAGCTCCACCCTAGGTAATATCCTTGGTGGCAGCAAGGTCAAGTTCTGACTCAGCCTGCTATAGGCTAGGGAGGTTACAATCTTCAAAGAAGACCTAGTACCAATACTCTTCAAAATATTGTGTGAAATCAAAAGATAAAGAACATTATTCAATTTGTTGTATGAAGCCAGAATTACAATTATACTCAAACCATACAAAGACCCATTGAAGAAAGGCAACTTTAGACCAATTTCCCTTATGAATATCGATGCAAAAATACTCACTAAAATTCTTGCAACCTGAATCCAAGAATACAACTAAAACATCATCCATCATGATTAAGTAGGCTTCATCCCTGTGATGCAGGGGTGGTTTATTATACAGAAATCCATCAACTTAAATTACTATAGAAACAAACTAAAGACAAAAACCACAAGATCATCTCCTTAGATGCTGACAAAGCATTTGAAAAAAAACTACATACATTCATTATAAAAGTCGAGGAAAGATCAGGGATTCAAGGCCCAAACCTAGACATAATAAAAGCAAGGGACAGCAAAGGGAGAGTCAGCATCAAACTAAATGGTGAGAAACGCAAAGCAATCCCACTAAAATCAGAGTCTAGACAAGGCTGCCCACTTTCACCCTACCCATTCAATATAGTACATGAATTCCTAGCTATAGCAATTGGAAAACAAAAGGAGATCAAGGGGATACAAATTAGAAAAGATGAAGTCAAAATATCACTATTTGTAGATGATATGATAGTATATATAAGTGACCCTAAAAATTTCACCAAAGAACTCCTAATACTTATAAACAGCTTCAGTGAAGGAGCTGAATATAAAATTAACTCAAACATATCAGTGGCCTTTCTCTACACAAAGGATAAACAGGATAAGAAAGAAATTAGGGAAACAACACCCTTCAAAATAGTCAAAAATAATAAATACCTAAGTGACACTCTATGGAAGTGAAAAATCTGTATGAGAAAAACTTCTAGTCTCTGAAGAAAAAAATTGAAAAACTCAGAAGATGGAAAGATCTCCCATGAGCATGGATTGGCAGGATTAGTATAATAAAAATGAATATTTGCTGAAAGCAATCTACAGATTCAATGTAATGCCTATCAAAATTCCAATTCAATACTTCAATGAGTTACAAAGGGCAATTTGAAAATTCATCTGGAATACCAAAGAAATAGTAAGATAGCACAAACTATACCAACAATAAAAGAACCTCTGGTGGAATCCTCATAGCTCACTTAGAGCTGTACTACTGAGCAATTGTGATTAAAAACTGCATGGTACTGGTATAGTAACAGACAGGTAGATCAATGGTATAGAATTGAAGACTCAGAAATGAACCCACACAAATATGGTCACTTGATCTTTGACAAGGGAGCTAAAACCATCCAGTGGAAAAAAGACAGCATTTTCAACAAATGGTTCTTGCACAATTGGCAGTTATCATGTAGAAGAATGAGAACTGATCCATTCTTATCTCCTTATACAAATCTCAAGTCTAAATGGATCAATGACCTCCACATACAAGCAGAGACACTGAAATTTATAGAAGGAGAAAGTGTTGAAAAGCCTCAAAGATATGAGCACAGGGGAAAACTTCCTTAACCGAACAGCAATGGCTTGTGCTTAAGATCTAGAATCAAAAAATGGGACCAGATAAAATTGCAAAGCTTCTATATGGCAAAAGATACTGTCAATAGGGAAAAAAGGCCACCAACATATTGGGAAAGGATTTTTCCCAATCCTAAATCAGATTGGGGAACTAACATCCATATAAACAAAAATCTCAGAAGGTGGATTCCAGAAATTCAAATAACCCATTAAAAATGTGGTACAGAACTAAAAAAGGATTCTCGACTGAGGAATACCAAAGGGCTGAAAAGCACTTCAAAAAATGTTCAACATCCCTCAGCATGCACTAGCATTTTCATGGCAGCCTTATTTATAATGGCCAGAATCTGTAAAGCACCCAGATGCCCCTCAACAGAGGACTGGATATAGAAAATGTGGTACATTTGAACAATGGAGTACTACTCAGCTATTAAAACAATGGATTTATGAAGTTCTTAGGCAGATAGATGTATCTGGAAGATATCATCCTGAGAGAGATAATCCAATCACAAAGAAGTCACTTGAAATGAACTCACTGGTAAGTGGACATTAACCCAGAAATTTAGAATACCCGAGATACAATTTGCAAAACACAAGAAAATCAAGAAGGAAAATAAATATGTGGATACTTCATACGTCCTTAGAATAGGGAACAAAATACCCATGGAACGAGTTACAGAAATAAAGTTTGGAAATAAGGTGAAAGGATGGGCCATCCAGAGACTACACCACCCAGGTATTCATCCCATAATTAGCCACCAAATGCAGACACTATTGCACATGCCAGCACGATTTTGCTGAAAGGACCCTTATATAGCTGTCTCACATGAGGATATGCCAGTGCCTGTCAAATAAAAAGTGGATGCTCACAGTCAGCTATTGGGGGACACAGGGCCCCCAATGGATGAGCTAGAGAAAGCATCCAAGGAGCAGAAGGGGTCTGCAACACTATAGGTTGAACAACAATATGAACTAATCAGTACCATCAGAGCTTGTGTCTCTAGCTTTTTATGTAACAGAAGATGGCCCAATCGGCCAACTATGGGAAGAGAGGCTCCTTGGTTTTGCAAACTTTATTTGCTGCACTAGAGCGAAATGCCAGGGCCAAAAAGTGGGAGTGGATGGGTAGGGTGGAAGGTATAGGGGACTTTCAGGATCGCATTTGAAATGCAAATGAAGAAAATATCTAGTAAAAAAATTCTGAAAAAATAAACAAAGAAAAAGAAACAAAATGAAAAGGAATACCCCTCACAAGAAAGCAGGACAAGTTATGACATAGGACAAAAGTGGTAAAAGAGAAATATGCAAATTAAAAAATATATCATTATGTGTGTTTGTGTGCGTGTGTGTGTGTGTGTGTGTGTGTGTGTGTTGGGTGAACATAAATTTAAACACACCACATGTATGTCCTGTACCTGAAGAGGCAAGAGGAGTGCAAATAAGTGCAAAAAACAGTGGTTGGAAAAATGACTCAGCTGTTAAAAGCAACTGTTCTATGCAAGTGACTGGGCACAAAGCACCCATATAGTGGCTCACAATTTATGCACAACTAATGTTTCAGAGAATCAGTGCACACTTCCAGCCTATGTAGGCAACAGAGTAATAAGTGAGAGAGAGGCCGTGCAGGGCCTAGCACACTCTTGTAATCAAGCTCAGTACTAGGAAGGTTGAGACAGGATGGTATCAGAATTATAGGGGATCTGGATGCTCGATTCTGATCTCTTAGGACAGAATAAACACTTGTGGTGTGCTTAAGTACATGCCGAAAAAGTCCACACACATTAAATATTATGAACATAAATAAATAGAAACCAAAATTGCGTACAAGAGCCTCTACAGTTGAAATAAAGTAGTGCCATTTGCAGTGTTTCATATGTTTCACATTTGTTCAAGTTTTTCAAGTCTGTAAGGGCTTATACATCTAGAAATTGTCTTAAAGCCAGTAGTAACTCATTCCCACCTCCTGAAAACTCCCTTAGAAGTGATGGTGTCTGGTACTCCATGTACGCATGTGCAGGGTATATTCAGCCAATCAGGGCAGTCCCTTGGTGAGACCTATATTTTCCAGCTGGCATCACAAAGGGTCCTCAGAATCCTCTGTCCGGGCATCGTTGTTGACAACGGTTTTTTACCATTGAGGAGCTGAGCGTGGAAGGGTGCAGTTGTGAAGGTGTTCACCTCTGAGATAACCTGTAAGTGATAATTGGCTCTGGTCAGGGTTGTTCGACAGTTAATCAAGGTGTGACAGGGCATCTCAGGCCCAGGAGGCCACTCTGTGGGGAAAAGCCTCCTCATCGCCATTTCTATGGCTTCTGAGGGTAAAATGAAGGTGGAGTACTGTATTAATGGCAGATGATTGAACAGCCCAGGGCCTTAGAGGATTGTGAACCCTTGGAGGACACAATCTTGGGGCCCCGGGATAGGATCAGAGAGCTGGCTACAGGACTGGCGGTCAGGGGAGCAGGGAGCCATTGGGTGAGGAGCCTTGGCAATTGTCCTGTGTGCTGTCTGAGAACCATTAGAAACAAACTGAGGATTCCTCCCTCTTCATTGTCTTCTCTATGGTGTGTTCCTTTGGTATAGACTGTATGGACATTGCAGACAGGGAAGTGGCATAGGAAGAATGAAAGAAAAGAAGAAGAGGAGACATTGAAAGAGATTAATAAGTAATCTGGGATGAACTCAGACCAAAGATTCTCCTATCTCAATCGCCCATGTATTGGGATTAAAGACTTGGACCACCAAGTTCAGCTTTTTCTCTCAGTTTTAGTTCCGTAGGATGGGATCTTCCTTTGTAGCTCAGGCTGGCCTGGCTTGGGCTGGCCTTGAACTTGCAATCTATAGATGTTTGAAATCCTGGGCTTCCACCAATCCCAAATTTCTCCAATATAAGAATTTTCTGTGTGGGTGGCGGTGGTGAGTGTTTGTTGTAGACTGAGCATTGGGGTTTCTTGACATGGATACATAGTTACCATGTTCGTTATCTTTCTGCATAGTACTGTGAGTTTACTTTAATACTGAGATACACTGAGAAACAGAATTGGTGATGTATTGTTTAAAAAGAATCTTTGGGGGATAGTACCAAAATTCAGATGCCTCAAAGGTTAAATGCAAACACGTTTTGCTCATTGTTTTGGTGGGAAGGGGAGGACTCACATCTTAAAGGCTAGGCTGTTTTTGCCTTTTTAAAACTGAGAAATGGCAGATTGTTAACTTTGGTTCTAAAGGATGTTTTTAAATAAGTAAGTTAAAGAAGGTTTTAAAACAAATTTGGGAGTCAGATGGACATGATAAATGGGATACATGGAGAAAACGGAAAGGGGAAGCACACACACACATACACACACACATATATATATACACACATATGCATACATGCATACATACATATATATACATGTACATACACACACACACACACACACATATATATATATGTATATATACGTATATATATGAAAACCGTATGGAATATGTATATAAAATGCTCTGATAAAGACAAATTATTAAAAATATAAGTGTTATAAAACAAAAGAAACAATCTTTCATTGGGCTAAGATAATTATTTGACTTTTTGACATTTTTAACTATTAAAATGATACCTTTGGATTCAGATAACTATTTTTTTTTTCTTTTTCCCTTTTTATTTTATTTTTTTTAACTAAGAAAACATCTGAGGGCTTAAGAGAAAAATGGCTCTTAAGAAACTGTTGGCGATACCAAAGGACGGTTACTTATTACTTCTTGACTGTGATGATGACGAAGATGACATAAATTTTTTGGAGGAGGCTCATTCTGAAGGTCTAGTATATCCAGTGTTGGGTATTGTGTCCTGTAGCTATTTAGACTTTAAGTTAATCACCTGAAATTGAAGAATTCTTTGCTAAGAGTTTTCATATACTTCATTTCTAATTTTACCTATATCTATATATTCCTATACCTGAGTTTTAGCAGCACATATACATACTCTTGGCGCTGTAGTCATAATATGTTTAGAAACAATAACTAGCTATGATTTTACCCCAGGAAAAGACCTGATGTCGTTCCTATATGTTAGCAGAAAGGGTATTTATTTCATAAAACGTGCAAATAAATTATTTCATTCCTTTTTTCTATCATATATTTTCTTTATTTACATTTCAAATATTATTCCCTTTTCTATTTTCATTCTGAAAATCCCCTCTCCTCTCTCCTCTCCCCCTGCTCTCCAACATACCCACTCACACTTCCTGGTCTAGTCATTCCCTAATACTGGGGCATAGGACATTTACAGGACCAAGGGTCTCTTTTCCCATTGATGACTGACTAGGCAATTCCTCTCCTACACAGGCAACTGGAGTGGTAAGTCCCACCATCTGTTTTATTTGATTGGAGCTTTATTCCCAGGGAGCTCTGGGGGTACTGCTCAGTTCATATTGTTGTTCCTCCTATGGGGCTGCAAATCCCTCATGTTCCTTGGGTACTTTCTCTAGGTCCATCATTGGGGACACTGTGCTCAGTCCAATGGATGTCTGTGATCATCCACTTCTGTATTTGTCAGGCACTGGCAGAGCCTCTCAGGAGACAGCAATATCAGTCTCCTGTCCACACGCTCTTGTTGGCATCTTCAATAGTGTCTGGCTTTGGTGGTGGTTTATGGGATTGATCCCCTAGTGAGGCAGTCTCAGGATTCCTTCAGTCTCAGCTCAAAACTTTGTCTCTGTAACGCCTGCCATGGGTATTTTCCCCATTTTAAGAAGGAACAATATATCCACACTTTGGTCTTCCTTCTTCTTGAGTTTCATGGGTTTTAAGATTGTATCTTGGTTATTCTGAGCTTCTGGGATAATATCCACATAGCAGTGAGTGCATATCATGTGTGTACTTTTGTGATTGGGTTATCTCACTTAGGAAGATATCATCCAGATGCATTCATTTGTCTAAGAATTTCATGAATTCATTGTTTTTAATGGCTATGTAGTAATTCATTATGTAAATGTACCATATTTTCTGTATCCCTTCCTCTGAAGAGGGACATCTGGATTCAGCTACTTGCTATTATAAATAAGGCTGCTATGAACATAGTGAAGCATGGGTCATTATAACAAGTTGGAATATCTTCTTGAAATATGCCCAGGAGGATTATTGCTGAATCTTCCAGTAGAACTCTGTCAAATTTTCTGAGGAAACACCAGACTGCTTTCCAGAGTGGTTGTAACAGTCTGCAATCCCACCAGCAATGGAGGAGTGTTCCTCATTCACCACATTATCACCAGCATGTGCTGTCATCTGAGCTTTAGATCTTAGCCATTCTGACTGGTGTTATGTGGAATCTCACGGATATTTTGACTTACACTTCCCTGATAATTAAGGATGTTGAACATTTTTAGGTGTTTCTCAGCCATTCAGTATTCCTTAGTTGAGAATTCTTTGTTTAGTTCTGTCCCAAATTTTAATAGGGTTATTTGATTTCCAGAAGTCCAGCTTCTTGACCTAGTTATATAAATATTGGATATTAGTCCCCTATCTGATTTAGTATTGGTAAAGATTTTTTCCCATCTATTGGTTGCTGTTTTGTCCTATTGACAGTGTCCTTTGACTTACAGAAGCTTTGCAATTTTATAAGGTCACATTTGTCTAATCTTAATCTTATAACACAAGCCATTGCTCTTCTGCTTAGGAATTTCCCCCATGTGCCCATATCTTTGAAGCTCTTCCCCACTTACTCCTCTATAAGTTTCAGTGTCTCTGGTTTTATGGGGTGTTCCTTGATCAACTTAGATTTGAACTTAGTACAAAGAGATAGAAATGGATCAATTCACATTCTTCTACATAATAACCGTCAGTTGTGCCAGAACCATTTGTTGAAAATGCTGTCTTTTTTCCACTAGATGGTTTTAGCTCCCTTGTCAAAGATCAAGTGACCATATGTGTGTGGGTTCATTTCTGTGTCTTCAGTTTTATACCATTGGTCTTCTTGTTTGTTGCCATACCAGTACCATGCAGTTTTTATCACAATTGCTCTGTAGTACAGCTTTAGGTCAGGCATGGTGATTCCACAGAGGTTCTTTTACTCTTGAGAACAGTTTTTGTTGTCCTAGGTTTTTTTTTTTTTTTAATCCAGATGAGTTTGCAAATAGCCCTTTCTAACTCAGTTAAGAATTATGTTAAAATTTTGATGGGGATTGCATTGAATCTGTAGATTGCTTTCCGCAAGATAGCCATTTTTACTACATTAATCCTGCCAATTCCTGAGCATGAGAGATCTTTCCATCTTCTGAGGTCTTTGATTTCTTTCTTCAGAGACTTACAGGTTTTATCATACAGATCTTTCACATCCTCACTTAGAATCACATCAAGGTTTTTTATATTATTTGTGACTATTGTGAAGGGTGTTTTTCCCTAATTTCTTTTACGTCTTCTTTATCCTTTGAGTATAGAAAGGCCACTGATAAGTTTGAGTTAATTTTATATTCAGCTACTGCACTGAAGTTGTGTATCAGATTTAGGATTTCTCTGGTGTAATTTTTATGTTCTCTAATACATGCTATCATATCTTCTGGATATAGTGATATTTTGACTTCTTCCTATCCAATTTGAATTCCCTTGATCTCCTTTTTGTTGTCGAATTGCTCTGGCTAGGACTATAGTGGATAAGTAGGCAGAAAGGGGGCAGCCTTGTTTAGTCCCTGATTTTTGTGTGATTGCTTCAAGTTTTTAACCATTTATTTTAATGTAGGCTACAGGTTTGCTCTCTATTGCTTTTATTATGTTTAGTTATGGGCCTTGGATTCCTGATCTTTCCTGGACTTCTATTATGAATGGGTGATGTATTTTTTCAAATGCTTTCTCAGCATCTAATGAGATGATCATGATTTTTTGTCACAGAATTTGTTTCTATTGTGGATAAAGTTGATGGATTTCCATATATTAAGCCACCCCAGCATCACGGGGATGAAGTGTACTTGACCATGATGGTTGATCATTTTGATATATTCTTTGATTCGGTTTACAAAGCTTTTATTAAGGATTTTTGCATCGATATTCAATCACTTAAAATCACTTTAAAATTCAGGCTGCAGCCCAGTGCTGAGTAGGTAGAAACAGCTAGCTGGCTAGCCAGGATAGTTACATTGGTGAGCTGCAGATTCAGAGAGACTATGTCTCAAGATTTAAGTTGGGTCAGGCAGTGGTGGCACATGCATTTAATCTCAGCATTTGGGAGGCAGAAGCAGGGGGATTTCTGATTTTGAGGCCACTCTGGTCTATAGGGTGAGTTCCAGGACAACCAGGGCTACACAGTGAAACCCTGTCTCAAAAAACAAATATGTGTGTGTGTGTGTGTGTGTGTGTGTGTGTGTGTGTGTGTGTGTGTAAGTTGGAATATGATTGAGAATACAGCCGATGTTCATTTCTGGACTCCATATGCACTCATATACTAAAATGTATACACATAATTTTTGCTGAATCTTTTTATGATTTACACAATCCATTAAAATTATGGTGTTTTTTTTTCTTTTTCTGGAAATAGACAATATTAGGAAAGTGTCATGTTTTTATAATGTCCACTGTATAGTAAAAATAAACACCTATTGAGAGAAATGATCCAGCATACCTTAAAACATGCACAGGACAGGGATGGAAAGATGGCTTAGAAATTAAGAGGATTTGTTGCTCTTGGAGAGAACCAAGGTTTAGTTCCTAGGACCCACATAATGGCCCACAGCCATTTGTAATTCTAGAACCAGGGGATTTGGCATTCTGTTCTAGTTTCTATGAGCACAAGACATGCATGTTGTACAAATACAAACATGCACAATCACGTTAGTTTAATAATAAAACAAATCAGAATTGCACACAACAGCCCCTTCAACTGAAACAAAGTAGGAGAGTCTTCTTTGGGGTTCATTTTATTTTATCTTTCAAGTTAGTATTGCAACCTTTGAAAAAGGAAGGCTTCTGGGTAGCAGTGGCAGCTAAAATACTAGCTCTTTTTTGGCTGGATCAATGACAGATGTCTGATAGAGCCTCTCTCACACTGAGTACGCATGTGCTAAGAGAGCCAATCAGCAAGGGGCATGTCTGAGATTGTTTTCCCACTGCCTAAACCCTGTTACCCAGTATGCTTTGTGTTGGCCACCATGACTTGTTCTTGAGGAAGCATAGTAGGGAGAAGTCTCTGTGGAGGTAGTCAGTTACCTGTTGAAAGTTGGTTAATCCTGGTTCAGCGGTTAAGGGGCAGAGGTGTTACTTCAGGAGTAAGGAGAGGAGGTGAGCCTCACTGGACCCTGGATGATACCACTTCTGGCTTCACAATCGACTTTACCCACAAAGGCCTCTGTGGAGAAAAACGGAGAACTTCGCTAAGGGCAGGAGTTTAAATGGACAGCACCTAGCAGAAAGCAGGAAGTCCAGGGAATTGGAGACCCTGAATGTCTTTTTGGGGCCTGGGGATGTGAGGTGTGAGTAAACTGGAGGTCGGTTAGTGGTGGAAACAGACTAGAACATTTTCTGTGTTGTTGCTGCTGCTGCCTGCCAGGATTTCATGAAAAACAAACTGAAGACCAGTCTTCATTTTCCTCTACCTGGTATTGAAAGACCAGATTGCCGAAATTTGTATATATAGGCTCCAAATTGCCTCCATAACCAGAGGCTCCTCTCAGCCTGAGAAGTTCTGGGACTTCAGACATAATTCAGGCCAGGCTCTGTTTATTTATGCAGTGTTTTGATTTAGGGAAGTGAGCTCTAACTCTGTATCTCAGGAGTGTCAGAAACCTCATGTGCAGCTTGGACTTGCCTTGAAACTGAAGTCCTCAGCCTTACAAATGTACTGGGGCCTGAGGAAACATGCCTGTTTTATTTTTTTATTTTTAATTTTATTTTCATTGTTGAAGATTGAAACCAGAGCTTCTTGCTGTAGCAGTAAAATATATGTTCAGCCAGGCAGAACTTTATGATTTACATTTGCTTTAGATTTGTATTGCAGTGAAAAAATTGAGGAGCTTGCTTGTGATAATAGGAACTCTGATTTTATTTGGAGATTGAAATGCAGACAAAGTTGCTCAATTTTATCAAAAACCTGCAGGAATCGGACCAAAATGCAGATCCTCCTATGATTAGATATAAACCAAATTGAAGTCACAGTTAAAGCCATCATAGCAAGTGTGTGAGAGAGAGATTGAGAGAGAGAGAGAGAGAGAGAGAGAGAGAGAGAGAGAGAGAGAGAGAGAGAGAGAGTTTTTAAACTGAAAAATAACAAACTCTTAGTCCTTTATAGTAAGGAAGCCCAAGATACTTTATTCAACTTAAATAAGTCTTTGTAAAAAATATGTACATATTAAAGACAAGGTTAATAATGGCTATTTTTGAAGGCAACTATTGTGTTCCATATTTAAATACTAAAGTCTTTAGGATTAAATAAGAGGGTAATAGAAATACGGTTTTATCTTTAAACCCTTCATGCAATTATGAAGTGTTGTTTTTATAAAAATCATTCCTTAATGTTATTTTATATTTCAATTTTATTAGTTTAAATAATTTTTTGGACTCAAATGGCTTGAGAAAATTTATTTATTTATTTTTATTTTAAATCAGAAAACGAAAGTTTCTCAGTGGAATGGCAGCGTTTTGCAAGTTCTGTAGAGACACCAATAGAAAACAGGAATTTGTTAAGTGGTGAACAGCAAGATGGGAATGCTTCAAAATTGGACCTTATGGAAGGTACCAGATATTTAATGTTGGGCATTGATGTTACACTTCGTTTTTTTCTCAGTTATTCTAATTAGGCTTGTAAAGGAGATCGAAAATCTCATATTGTATCTCTTGTCTTTAAACACAACATGTAAATAAAGAGCTTAAACATATTTTTAGATGACAATTAGACATTACTTCATTTTGTTTAAGTTCTAGACAAATAATAGATCTGTTTGAAACCTAATGTTGGCACTATGCCTGAATGATCACAAAGTATTTCATTAAAATTTGCAACATAAAATAATTGTTTTAATATCTTGTTTTATTATCAACCCAGTACAGAATCCAGTAACTCATGATGATGAGAATGAAATTCCTGAAGAAATAGTTGGAGATACACGGTAATATGTTCAAACTTATTATTTCCTTCTTAGTGTAAGTACTTCCAGAAAATTTTAATTGATTGTATAGCAAGTAATCTGTATTAATAATTGGATTGTGCTGTATATTACAAACAATATTTCCGTAAGATTAATCTGTAATTTGAATGGTTTTCTTAGAGGGTGTAGTGCTGTGGGTCAAATTCTCATCATCCTGCTTGTAGGACAAAAGCTGAGCCATCATACTGTATCCCCATCATTCTTACTTTTTAGAACTTGAATTATTTCACAGATATCCAGTACAAAATATTCTGGGAAAATTTGAAGCTACATTTTAGACATATAATTTGTTTGAAACTATATAGTATTAACATAATTTACATATTAGGAAATATTCGTTAATATACTATATTATATTTTAATGAGTTATTCCTATTTTTGTAATTATTTTTATTTTAATTCATTTTTATTTTTATTAGATATTATCTTTATTTGCATTTCAAATAATAGCCCTTTCTTGGTTTCACCCCAGAAACTACCTATTCCATTACACCTCTCTGTGCTTCTATGAGGGTTTTTCCCACCCACCAACTCCCACCTCCCCAAACTGGTATTTGCCTACACTGGGGCATCGAACCTTCACAGGACCAAGGACCTCTCCACCCACTGATGTCTGACAAGGCCATCATCTGCTATATATGCAGCTGGAGCCATGGGATCACATCTTTGGTTAGTGGCTTAGTCCCTGGGTGCTCTGGGGTGGTCTGTTTCTTTCATATTGTTGTTCTTCCTATAAGATTGAAAACCCCTTCAGCTCCTTCAGTCCTTCCTCTAACTGTTCCACTGGGGACCCTATGATTTGTCTGATGGTTGGCTATGAGCATCAGCCTCTTTTCTCTGACAGAGCCTCTCAGGAGACAACATTATTAGGCTCCTGTCAGCAAGTACTTGTTGGAATCCACAATCGTGACTGGATTTGTTGTCTGTCTGATTATGGAATGGATCTACATGTTAGGCAGATTCTAGATGGTCATTCCTTCAGTCTCTGCTCTGTATTTTGTCTCCATATTTCCTCCCAGGAGTATATAGTTCCCAATGCTAAGAAGGACTGAAACACCCACACTTTTTTTTCCTTCTTTCTGAGCTTCATGTCTTCTGTGAATTACATTTTGTGTATTCTGAGCATTTAGGCTAATATCCACTTATCAGTGAGTGCATGCCATGTTTGTTCTTTTGGGATTGGGTTAGCCTCACACAGGATGATATATTTTAGATCCATCCATTTGCCTGTGAATTTCATGAAGTCATTGTCTCTGTACCATTACCATACATTTTTCTCACTATTTCTCTATAATACAGCTTGAGGTCAGGGATGGTTCCCCCTGAACTTCTTTTATTGTTGAGAATATGTTTTTTTTTAATATCCTGGAATTTTGTTATTCCAAATGATTTTTCAAATTCCTCTTTTTACCTCTATGAAGAATTGAGATTGAATTTTGATGGAGATTGCATTGAATCTATAGATTGCTTTTGGCAAGAGGGCCATTTTTAATAAATTAATTGTGCCAATCTATGATCATGGGAGATCTTTCCATCTTCTTAGATTTTCAATTTCTTTCTTCAGAGACATGAAATTCTTGTCATACAGATCTTCCGCTTTCTTGGTTCCAGTCACACCAAGGTTTTATAGTTTGTGACTATTGTGAAGGGTGTTGTTTCCATAAATTCTTTTTCAGCCTGTTTATCCTTTGATTAGAGGAAAGCTACTGATTTGTTTGAGTTAATTTTAAATGTAGCCACTTTGCTGAATTTCTTACTGCTTTTAACATTCTATCTTACTTTATTGCATTTGTTATTCTGATTATTATATTTGGGGAATAATTTCTTTTCTGGTCCTGTTTATTTGGACTTCTAATATGTTCATGGGCATCACTTTCTTTAGATTTGGGAAGTTTTATTCTATAATTTTGTTGAAGATATTTGCTGGACCTTTGACTTGTGAATCTTCTCTCTAGTCTATACCTATTTTCCTTAGGTTTTGTCTTCTCATTGTGTCCTGGATTTCCTTGATGTTTTGGGTTAGAAGATGTTTGCATTTTTCATTTTCTTTGACTGTTGTGTCAATGTTTTCTATGGTATCTTCTGTACCTGCAATTCTCTATTCTATCTCTTGTATTCTGTTGGAGATGCCTGCATCTATGTCTCCTAAGTTTTTTTCTTTCTCCAGTTTCATCTCTTTGTGATTTTTTATTACCTCTATTTCCATTTTTAGATACTAAATTTTTTTTTGTTCTATTCCTTCACTGTTTTATTGTGTTTTCCTTAACTCTTTGAGGGACTTTTGTGTTTACAAATTAATGGCTTCTAGCTGTTTACCTGTGTTCCCTGTATTTCTTTAAGGGAACTATTTTTGTTCTTAAAGAACTCTATCATCAACTTGAGATGTGATTTTGAATCTGAATTTTTCTTTTCCAATATGTTGGGCTATCCAGGACATGCTGTGGTGGCCAAACTGTGTTGTGATGATGCCAACTAGTCTTGGTTTGTATTGCTTATATTCTTGTGCTTACCGCTCACCATCTCATTTTCTTTGGTACTACTTTCCCTTGCAGTCTCTGACTGGAGCTTCTCCCTCCTGTAACCCTGGTTGTGAGAGAACTGATCAGAGTCCAGCTGTCTCTGGGATCCAGGGATCCTGGGATCCTAATATTATGGGTGTGTCTGAGCTCCTGGAAGTCAAGCTGCCTCTTGGATCCTCAATACCTGGTATAACCAATCTCCTGAGATCCTGATGTGTCAGAGCTCCTGGGAGTTAAGATTTTTCTTGGTGTTGCAAGATTTGGTGGGGTGCCAGTTCACTGGGTTTTCTCTGGACAGAGATGCAAGCTGCAAGGAACCCATGCCTCTGTCTGGGAGGGTGTTTTTGTTTCCCTGGTTCATGTAGGGAGTTTCAGATACACAGGGTGTTGGGAACGATGTTGTGACATCAGCTGTGATCTTCTGTCAGAACTCCAGTTTCCCTTGGTGTGTCTGATCTCCGTGGAGTCAAGCTTCCTCTGTGATCCTGTGATCTTGGGCATTTCAGATACCCGAGAGTTGAGCTCCTTCTGGGTGTTTTAAGAGTGGGTACAAAGGCAGTACCCCAGGTCTGATCCAGGTACAGTTTCAGACCAGAAGGGAACCATGCCACTGCCAAGGCAAGACTGCCTGTGTCCCTGGATCCTTTAAGACTGAGCTACTCCAGATCTGGCAAGGCAGGAGTTCCTGTGTCCCTGGATCCTTGGGGACTCAGTTTCTCCTGATGTTAAAGCCATTCTTGTGATCTTGGGAGTGCTAGATCACCTGGGAGTTGAGTTTTCTCTGGTATTGTGAGACTAGGTGGAGAGTCAGCACACAAGGTCTACTCATGACACAGACTCTTGCAAATATTTTTGATTTAGCCCCATGGACTTATTTTTTCCTATGGTACAGAGGTGAAAATGGTGCTTTTTGAAGAGGTGTGACATTAATGAAACTTCATTTTTATTTTATTTTTTTTTTGCATGTTTGTGTCTGTGGTTCATGTATACACATGTGGAGGGCAGAGGAGATTGTTGGCTGTTGCTCTATTCCTTTCTACCTTATTCCCTTAAGACAGGCTCTGTCACTGAACATGCAGCTAGACAAGCAGCCAGCAAGTCCTAGGAATTCTCACTCTGCCAACCACAGTGCTGCTATTGTAAAATCAATGGTTGCTTTTGTAGATGGGTAGTAGATTCAAACTTGCCAACCTGCTCCTTTCAGAGTAAACCCTCTTAACTACTGAGGCATATTTGTAATTGCTTTTAAGGGATTTTTACGGGAACAAAAATGATGTACACATTTTTACTGTTCCATGTATTCAAAGATAAGTGATATGTATACTAATTCTGTACATGCAACAGTTTTTAAGTGATCAAGTGTTAATTTTATTTTAAGTCAGTTTCTTTTCTAGGACTCCTCTGTGCTTCTTTCTTTATATGGTACAGTGCAAAAGAGAATTATTTAATGGAACCCTTATTACTTTTTTAAAAATTTTATTTTATGGGTATGTTTGTTTTGCTTGCATGTGTGTATGCTCACAGCTTGTATGTCTTGTAACTGAGGAGACCAAATGAAGGCATTGAATCCCCTGGAACTGGAGTCATAGGTTGTGAAGAAACTTAGAGGTGCTGGGAATCTAATCTCAGATCTATGGAAGGGAACCAGTGCTCTTAACTGATGAATCATCTCTTCAATCCCCTCACTGCTTTTTTTGGTTTTATTGTGTTTTTTTATTTTATTTTTTGTTTTTTTAAATGAATTACATAACTGAAAGTGAAAGACAACTTTACTAACCAGTGAGAGATTGATACTCAGATCTCAAAGAATCTGTTTTTAAATTATATATTTTTGAATGTTACATGAGCTTTCTTAAAGACAATAATTTGTCTTTGAGATATGGTCTCACCATGTAGTTCAAGCTGGCCTGAATTTTGCTATGTAACCTACATTGTCCTATACACTGGATATATCCTGCTTAAGGTTCCTAAACTAGGATCATAGACCCAAAATGTCTTCCATGACTTAGGAAACAATGTTCTTAATACCTATTTTTTAGACTTATTTATGTGTATTAGTGTTTTGCTTGCAGGCATGTATGTGCAGCACATATGTGCCTGTTGCCCATAGATATCAGATGATTATTTCAGATACCTTGGACCTGGAGTCACATAAAGAGAAAACACATGGAAACTTATATCAAAGATTCTTTCAAAGGAAGCAACCAGAAGTTAGAACAACTTTGGCAAATGAACCAAAGGGAGAGGTAGAGTTGTTAGTTTGTAGGGTCACACTTGTATTTTTTAAAAATTATATGTGGCTGAAGTTTAAAAAAAAAGTCATGTCTTAGCCTTTAGTAAAAATGTGTGACTTTGATTTTGTCTAAGCAGTTAAACTTATAACTTCATGCATTCAAGGAAACTATATCTAACTCTTAGAAATCTGTGAAAATTATTATTTTCTACTTTAAGAAGCTGTTAATGAGATTTTAAATTTTGATTAACATTCATTGTGGAAACAAAGAAATCTTGCACAAAATCTTAGAAATGTAATGTATGGTTTATTATGTTTAACAATGTGGAAAAGGATCAATTATGTTTAACATTATGGAAAAGGATCAATTACATATGCAGACAATTGGTATATTTTAATTGACTTATGTTTTGCACAAATTCTTAACTGAATCAATATAGGAAAATAAATTAGACCTTATATTTGGTAGAAAATAATGAAAAAATACTTTGAAATACAGTCAATTTTCTAAAATAAGATATATATGTATTAGTACGTATTTAATTTTGTAAAGCTGGAACATAAAATAAGACTTCTCTGATAATCTTTTAGGGAAAATTCTATGATGATTTCTCATTAGATAATTTTATACTGCTGTTTTTTCTTTTTATACTATGAAATGATCAATTTAATTTGTTTTAAATGTTCTTTTTCATATTGGTTTGAAATATGATTGATTTCATTACTTTGTTTTACAGGGAGATGATCAACAGCAAGTCGTGTGAGCAGTATAAAACTACATTTCAGAAGTTTGATATGGATGTCCATAATTTCAATGAAGAGCAAGAAAAATCAGTGGTTTGTATAATAACTACCTTTATAATTAACCTAGTATACCTATGTATCACGTAGGGATAGAGAAACTAGCCTTTTATTGGGCACACGAAACTAAATCAAGTTTCATTATCTATCCTTGGCTCTGATCTAGTCCTACTGAGTTGTAAACCAGAGAGATATGGTCACATACTATATAAATGAAAACCACTAGGCACTTTATGGTAGACCATATCTTAAATTTTCAAGAGGCAGACATTTGCTGAAGGATGAGGAGAGGATTACCAGTTTCTACAAAAAGAAGCAAAATATGTCAGCCTCAGGTACAGTCGAAAGGAGAGAGAAAGCTTTCTTACTGGTGTCATCTGGACTCTGTTATTAATATTAGAAAACCAAATCAAACTGGAAAATCAGTTCTTACAATCCTAAACTTAGTACAAATTTAGTAACAGCGGTGGATGAAAACAACCTTTCTCAACAGCCCTGGCAGAATATTCCTGTGGAAGAATATCACTAACTATTTTAAATCATCTCTTCCATTAATGTACCAATTACTTTAGTCATCACATGGTTTCCAAGTAAGATCTGAGATGATGACCATAGTAACTAAATTTTATTTGATTGATTAATAGTTTGGGAAGTATTCAATTTGAAATGAACAGGAGATCCATTCCTGCCTGAAAAGTCATTGAGTAAGCCGCCATTATGAGTCAGTTCAGGAAAGAGATAGGGACTAAAGATTGAAAATAAATAAATACTCCAATTGAAGGCAATTTTTAAACCTTGAACTCTGGATAAAATTTCATGGTGTGTGCTCATCTGTGTAAATGAGTAGTCTAAAGACAGACCCCCAGAGTATTTCAATATTTGTAATTCTGCATGGTGGGGGGAGATAAGAGGGAACTAGTAAAGGAACATAATAATTGGTAGAAAGAAAACTACAATGAGTGAAAGAAAACTTTTAAGGAAGAAAAGATTATTACCTGTGTCATATGCTACAAATAAGCCAAATAAGATAAATTTCAGGGATGGAAGATGGTTTAGTTGGTAATCTTTTTCACTGTAGGCATGGAGTCCCGAGCTTATATTCCCTGAATAGGCATGAACACACAAACCACCACCACTACCAGCAACAACAACAAATTAGCAAAACTAAAAACAAACTACCACAAAAATAAAAGTTCATTTGGTGGTGAGTATTTCAGAACCACCAAACTCAGATTTACTTCAGAGATAAGAAGATTCCCAGAGCTTCGTAGCCACCAGGTGTAGCCTAATGGATGAGCTCTAGTTTCAATGAGACACTTTCTCACAACAGTGGGGTTCAACAAAAGAAGACACCCAATATTAATCCTTTGTCTCATTATGTCTACATGTGCACGTTTTTTAAGATAAACTTCACAAATTGGAGGTCATTGTACTTAATCAGAATGATTTGAGTGGAAATGTGAGGTACAAAACTGATCACAGTGAATAAAGGAAAATAAAGGAATGTAGTAGCCCAGGGAGAAAAGGTGTAAAGGGCTTGTCTTAATTTTTTAAAAATGCAAATTACCATGGTTGTGTGCCAACATAAAGTGTACAAAGAAAAATTTATATTAGTACTTCCCTGTAATACTGAGTTTAGAACTTAGAGAAAACCAATCTACCACTAAACTTTGTCCATAGACATTTTTTTACGCTTTATTTTGAGGAAGGGTATCTTTAAGTGATCAAGACTGTTCATGATCTTGTGATCATTCTAACTCAAACTTTATAAAAGTTAGTTTTATAGGCATTATACTGACAGCAAGCAAGAGTCATATATTTAAAATAACAGTTACAATTGCTGAAATTCTTGACAATAGTTGAGACAAGTGAAGACATTGGACATAGTAAAGAACAAGTATAAGGCATCCTTAAGAAAGGAAGAGAAAGTAGAAGACATGGCACATACACCTTAGGTGGAGGGTATATACAGAGATGAGGTAGTGAACCACCTCCTGGGATTTCTTCTGCTATTAATTAAAAGGAGGTAATCTTATGGTAAAAGCATTAACATTACCTAGAGTTAAACTACCCGAGGCTAGGATTTTACCAAGTTCATATTTACATCATGCATGCCTATAAACATAAGAACTTGGGGAGGCAAAGACCAACATGTGTAGCACGGCAAGCATATTCTTATAAAAATAAAAAAAAATGTTACCCCAAAATTTGTAGTATAATTTCATTTAATGTTACTGTAAAAATATTAGTATATTTATTCATAATATTTGTTAAAGTGTAAAATCAGGTGGAAAACTATTCCTTTTAAGTTTCATATGGAGTTATTTTTGCTCATGTAACATTTTAATATTGGAGATACATTAAACGGTTGACTGTTAGTCTAGCGTTCATGCTGCATGGCAGTAACAACAAAATGAACAGAATTGTTATAGTTATGTTTTCCTTTTACATTTGGAGAACAATTATCAAAAAGAAGAACAAGCATTAAAACTGTCCAAATGTAGTCAGAGCCATTCCTTGGAAGAAATTAAAGACATGCATGAGAGGTACATGAAGGTATTTTGCTCATGGTCCATAAAATGTCCTTAGGAAACTAAATATGTTTTGGGAATCATAAAGTTTAACTACTTATTATTTTCAATTGTTTCTGTCTGAAGTGACAGATATTATCTGTAACATCCTTATGGCTTTGTAGGAATTATTCAAGACCTGAAATGATCAATTGGGAATTTGACCTCAGTTGTACCTCATAGTTTATTAACACTATAATTATCCTGCTTAACTAAACCTAGCATGTCTAGACATCATTTGCACAGAATCTTTCATATTTGTATCCTTGGGAGTTTGTTTAGTAAGAAGTGCTTTTCTTTTTTAGGGTTTGATGAACTTGGAGACCAACAACTACGATATGCTTTTTGATGTAGATGATGAATTGAGAAAATGAATGTCTGTGTTTAAAAGAGATATCATGAAGCATACTCTGAAGTACTCTTCTACATTGCCATCTTCAGACTAATGAAGCATGCAAATTTTTCACTTGATGGTACATTTGTAAGCAAATAAAAAATCGCTAACATTTGTCTCTTATGAAACAGAGTTTGAAAGGCTCTTTAATCCTTGTTATTCTGATGATTCTAAGAAGGAAGTTAAACCCTACTGATGTGATTATAAATTTAAGTAGGTGGTATACATTTAGAGTCATAATAGAACTCCATTGTTTTTAAACATCTTTAATTGTTTTCTTCTTTAAGGGTTAGATATTTTTATATTAACTTCCAAACAAATTCTATATAAATGAGTGAGTGGCAAATAGTCCTTTTGTACCGAACTTCCACACACAAATGTAGTGAATTATTTAAAAATTATTCTTTAATCTTTTTTTAAAAGTTCAGACTTTATCCCCTCCCTTGTCCACCCTCTGACTGTTCCACATCCCATACCTCCCCCCCACCCATCTCCAAGAGGATGTCCCCCCCATCCTACCCCACTCCACCAGACATCCCTTCTCCCTGTGGCCTTAAGTCTCTTGAGGGTTAGATTCACCTTCTCTGACTGAATCCAGACCCGGCAGACCTCTGCTGTATATGTGGTGGCTGGCTTCATATCATCTGGTATATGCTACTTGGTTGGTGGTTCAGTGTCTGAGAGATCCTGGAAGGTCCAGGTTAGTTGAGACTGCTGGTCTTTCTACAGGTTCTCGCTCTTCCTCTGCTTCTTCCAGATTTTCCCTAATTCAACCACAGGATTTCCCAGATTCTGTCCATTGGTTGCTTGTACATTTCTGCATCTGACTCTTTCACCTGCTGGTTAGGTCTTTCAGAGGGCAGTCATGATTGTCTCATTTTTGTGAGCACATCATAGCATCAGTAATAGTATCAGGTCTTGATGCCTCTCTTTGTGCTGGATCCCAGTTTGGGCCTGTCACTGGATCTCCTTTTCCTCAGGCTTCTCTCCTTTTTTGTCCCTGCTGTTCTTTCAGACAGTAACAATTATGAGTCAGAGCTTTTGACTGTCGGATGGCCACCCCAACTTTCCACTTGATGTCTTGTCTCTCCACTAGAGGAGGACTCTATAAGTTCCCTCTCCTCACTGCAGGACATTTCATCTAAGGTCCCTCCCTTTGAATCCTGAGATTCTCTCAACTCCCAGGTCTCTGTTACATTCTAGAGGGTTTTCTCACCTCCTAGCTAACAAAGTTGCCTGTTTCCATTCTTTTTGCTGGTCCTCAGTGCTTCAGTCCTGTTCCCCACCCCCACAATACCTGATCATGTTCCTTTCTTCCTGTCCTTGTCCCCTTTTCCACCCAAGGCCCTCCTTCCCCCTGCCTGTAGTGATTTTTTTAAACTTAACATTTCTAATTGTTTTTATTCATAAAGATAATTGAAATTTTTTTGGATTCATTATCTTATTAGTTCCTGAAGGTACAAAATACAAATATAGAAGGCACATTGTTTTGGTTTTATTTCATTTATTTGATTTTTGAGATAGGCACTTAGTATGTTTTGTATGTCTAGGAAGGTCTAGAATGTTTAGGTTCAGCATTCCATGTAGGTGCTATACAGGTATGTAAGAACATACCTGGCTTACATTGTTCTTAAGAAAATAGTCCCAAAAATTCCTATAAACACTATAAAATTAACAGTGTCAGCTCTGAGAGATGAAAATATTTCCTGTCTACTTAAAAAATTCATTGACAGAAAGTATATTTGTTTATTGAAAGAAACTAAATTGTGGGCTGGTGAGATGGCTCAGTGGGTAAGAGCACCCGACTGCTCTTCCGAAGGTCCGAAGTTCAAATCCCAGCAACCACATGGTGGCTCACAACCACCCGTAATGAGATCCGATGCCCTCTTCTGGAGTGTCTGAAGACAGCTACATTGTACTTACATATAATAAATAAATAAATCTTTTTTTAAAAAAAGAAACTAAACTGCTCACCATGAGGCAGGATAAAAGGATTGACTAGCCCCATCTCACTGTTCCAGGCCCAGCCCCTTAACTCTGTTCCCATTGTTCTTCTTTCTGAGCTCTCTGTCTCTTTCTTTGTTTCCAGCTTCCCCTCTATCTGTTCTCTTCCCAACGTTTTCTTACCTAATGGCTTTGCTTCTGTCTGTGTGCCTCTATCCCTTCCCCAGTTCCTCGCTCCTCTCCCCTCTCCCAATAAATCCATTTTATACAAGGTCTGTTGCACGGTGTAATTTCTCAGGGTCACACCTTTCATGAGCCCACCAAAGGTACTCCTTTGACATGTTATATTAGATAACACTAACACATTGAATGCAACTGACAAAACCTATAAATACTAGTTTGAGACATGGATTTTTGTATTCCCATAAATGCATCAAAACATCATTTCATTGAACCTGGCCTTCAGATAAATGACACCTAAACTTACCTATTGATTAAGAATGCTTCACATGTGTCTTCAAACATAAATAATCAAGAATGCCTTCTATTTTAATGCTCAGCAAACATACAGAAATTTGATCTTTAGATTCATTCTTTTTAGTATTAGAATTTTATTTATTCAGGCAGATTCAACATATATATTATCCAACATGATATTATGTGTATTGAAAATATATCATAATTAAAACTCTCAAATACGAACACACTGTGTCAATATATTTAGATTCATTCTTAAGTTGTTAATCTTCATTCCTCATTACTTCAAATTTTCATTTATAGATAGAAAGAATTGAAATATGTTTTGCCAGATATTCAGTATTTAAACTTTTCTTTTAAATCAATCATATTGGTTTTCTAAACTAATTTATATGAATTAATCATTCCAGAGAAGCTGTTGAGTGACTTCCTCTATTTCTGTCAATCTTATTTTGAGATTGTTGTTCTCATTGAACCTGGAGCTGGCCTTGCAGCTACACTGGTACTTTAGCAAGCCCTGGCATGTATCTCTCTTCACTCATCCAGGGCTGGGTTATAGACAAGTGGTGGCACACTTAGTATTTATTGTGAGTGTAAGCACTTTACCCAGTTAGCCATCTTCCTAGCCCCTATTCAACTATTTTTTAATTAACATTAAACAGTTTTTATATCAAAGTAATATCCTATTTTGTGCACTGAAATACAGACTTGTTTTTCTCCTTGCAACAATGTAGGTCAATCATTGCTCTTTGACACATATAAATCCATAACCTTGCTCCAGTATCTAGAGCATTATTCATTTAATCCAAGCATAACAAAAGCAGATTCAGCAGGAGGAGCAGCTGCCCCAGGTCCTCTCAGGAGCTCTTGCATTTATATCCTCTCAAGAGTCCCTAGAATTTCAAACATAAACTATCTGCAGCTGGAGACAATATGAAGCAGCCCCTCATCCCACACATGAGATTAAAACAAAATAAAACATTGTAGTCATATAACATTCCTGTTTTTTTAAAGCAAATTACTCACATATTCCTTCCTATAAGGAGGATGGAGGATCCTACAACTCAGAACTAAATAAAACTTGAAAGTTTTAGGAAGCTCAGAAAGCTGTAAGGTTTGCTGGGCCCTCCCAAAGGCTGGAAAAGTTTAAAAGAATTGCTGGGGTGAATAGATAATCTCTTTGATATATCTGCATGCTAGTTGAGAAGGGAGCTCCTGGGCCAGAGGTCACATGAGTTAGCACTCATGATGGGGTTGCTTCTCTGTGATGCAGCTGCATTTAGAGTCAGCCATGTTCCTATAAAGAAATGTCCACCTACTAAAAAACAAACAAACAAACTACAACAACAACAACAAAAACAACTCACTGTTTCACAAGATAATATACTTAGGCAGAACTATATTTGTCACTGTTGCCCTATCAGGAGTAAATAGGAAGCTACCTGGACCTGTTCTTCTGTATTCCTCAGTTGAGAATTCTTTGATTAGATCAGTACCCAATTTTTTAATGGGGTTATTTGATTTTCTAGAGCCCAGTTTTTTGAGCTCTTTGTATATATTAGATATTAGTCACCTATCAGATTTAGGATTCCGAAAGACCTTTTCCCAATCTGTTGTTGCCCCTTTTGTCTTATTGATAGTGTCTTTTGCCTTACAGAAGCTTTGTAATTTTATGAAGTCCCATTTGTCAATTCTTGATCTTATAGTACAAACCATTGCTGTTCTGTTTAGGATATTTTTCCCCTGTACAAATATCTTCGAGGTTTATCCCCACTTTCTCCTCTAAATTTCAGTGTCTCTGGTTTTATGTGGAGGTCTTTGATCTACTTAGACTTAAGCTTTGTACAAGGAGATAAGAATGGATCAATTTGCATTATTCTACATGACAACTTCCAGTTGTGCCAGTGCCATTTGTTGAAAATGCTGTCTTTTTTCCACTGGATGGATTTAGCTCCTTTGTCAAAGATCAAGTGACCAAAGTTTTGTGGGTTCATTTCTGTGTCTTCAATTCTATTCCATTGATCTACATGTCTGTCTGTGTACAAGAACCATGCAGTTCTTATCACAATTGTTCTGTAGTATAGGTTAATGTCAGGCAAATATCAGGCATGGTGATTCCACCAGAAGTTCTTTTATTGTTGAGAATAGTTTTTGCTATCCTAGGTTTTTTTTTTTTGTTTTTTTTTTTTTGTTTTTTTTTTTTTTTTTTGTTATTCAGATTCATTTGCAAATTGCCCTTTCTAACTCAGGTAAGAATTGAGTTGCAATTTTGATGGGGATTGCATTCAATCTTAAAGAATTTAAAGAACTACAGTAAAACACCCAAACAAGTTGATGTAATTGAACAAAACCATTAAAAACAAAAAAGGGAAATAGAAACAATAAAAAAAAACCCAAAAGTGAGACAACTCTGAAGATAGAAACCCTACGAAATAAATCAGGAACCATAGATGAGAGCATCAGCAAGAGAATACAAGAGATGGAAGAGAGAATCTCAGGTGCAGAAGACTGCATAGAGAACATGGGCATAACAAACAAATAAAATGCAAAATGCAAAAATATCCTAACTCAAAACATCCATGAAATCCAGGACACAATGAGAAGACCAAACCTACGAATAATAGGAGTAGATGAGAATGAAGATTTTCAAATTAAAGGACCAGTAAATATCTTCAACACAATAATAGAAGAAAACCTAGCAAACCTAAAGAAAGAGATGCCCATGAACGTACAAGAAGCCTAGAGAACTCCAAATAGACTGGACCAGAAAAGAAATTCCTCCAGATATATGAAAATCAGAACAACAAATGCACTAAATAAAGAAAGACTCTAAAACAACAAAAATGCCAGCCCAGGCAACTATAACCAGCAAAACGCTCAATTACCATAGATGGAGAAATCAAACTATTCCATGAAAAACCAAATTCTCACAATATCTTTCCACAAATCAGGCCCTTCAAAGGATAATAAAGGGAAAATAACAACACAAGGACAGAAACTACACCCTAGAAAAAGCAAGAAAGTAATACTTCAACAAACCTAAAGAAGACAGCTACAATTACAGAATACCAATTTTAACAACAAAAATAACAGGAACCAACAATTACTTTTCTTTAAGTTCTTTTAACATCAATGTAATCAATTCCCCAATAAAAAGACATAGACTAATAGATTGGCTACACATAGAGGACACAACATTTTGCTGCTTAAAGTAGAGCCACTTCAGAGAAAAAGACAGAAACCACCTCAGAGTGAAAAGCTGGAAAACAATTTTTCAAGCAAATCATCTGATGAAAAAGTCTGGAGTAGCCATTCTAATATCGAATAAAATTGACTTCCAACCCAAACTTATCAAAAAACAAAAAGAAAGAAAGAAAGAAAGAAAGAAAGAAAGAAAGAAAGAAAGAAAGAAAGAAAAAGAAAAAGAGAAAAAGAAAAAGAAAAAAAAAGAAAAAGAAAAAGAAAAAGAAAAAGAAAAAGAAAAAGAAAAAGAAAAAGAAAAAGAAAAAGAAAAAGAAAAAGAAAAAGAAAAAGAAAAAAAGGAGGGGCACTTCATACTAACGAAAGGTAAAATCAACCAAGATGAACTCTTAATTCTGTATATCTATCTTCTGAATACAAGGGCAGCCACATTCAAGCTCAAAGCAAATATTGCACCTCACTCAATAATAATGGGAGACTTCAATACCCCACTCTCACCAATTATCATATATTTGAAATGAAAAGTAAACAGAGACACATGGACACTAACAGAAGTTATGAAACAAAAGGTTTTAATAGATACCTACTGAACATTTTATCCTAATACAAAAGGATATACCTTCTTCTCAGTGCAACATGGTACCTTCTAAAAAATTGACCAGATAATTGGCCAAAAAACAGGCCTCAACAGTTACAAAAGTATTGAAATTATCCCATGCATCCTATCTAGCCACCACAGACTAAGATTGATGTTCAATAACAACACAAATAATAGAAAGGCAGCATTCACATTGAAAGTAAACGAAACTCTACTCAAAGATTGCTTGACCAATGATGAAATAAAGAAAGAAATTAAAGATTTTTTAAAGTTTAATGAGAATGAAGCCACAACATACCCAAACTTATGGGACACAATGAAGGCAGTCTTAAGAGGAAAACTCATAGCCCTGAGTGCCTCTAAAAATAAACTAGAGAGAGCATACACTAGCAGCCTGACAGCACACCTAAAAGCTCTAGAACTAAAAGAAGCAAATTCACCCAAGAGGAGTTGATAGCAGGAAATGATCAAATTCAGGGCTGAAATTAACCAAGTGGAAAGAAAAAGAACTATTCAAAGAATCAACCAAACCAGGAGCTGGTACTTTGAGAAAATCAACAAGATAGATAAACCCTTAGACAGATTAACTAGAGAGCCCAGTGAAATTATCCTAATTAAGAAAATAAGAAATGAAAAAGGAGACATAACAACAGAACCTGAGGAAATCAAACCATCATCATATCCTACTACAAAAGTCTATACTCAACAAAACTAGAAAACCTGGATGAAATGGACAAATTCCTAGACAGATACCAGGTACCAAAGTTTAACCAGGATCAGATTAACAATATAAACAGTCCCTTTTCCCCAAAAGAAATACAAGCAATCATCAGTATTCTCCCAACCAAAAGAAGTCCAGGTCCAGATGGGTTTAATGCAGAGTTCTATCAGACCTTCAAAGAAGGCCTAATTCCAACTGTCCACAAGCAATTCCACAAAATAAAAGCAGAAGGTACTCTACCCAATTCATTCTATGAAACCACAATTACTCTGATACCTAAAGCACACAGAGATCCAAAAAAGTATAGCTAAGATAAAAAACTCAGGTGACAGCTGAAGCTGGTGAGGATGTGGAGAAAGAGGAACACTCCACTCTTGATGGTGGGATTGCAAGCAGTTACAACTACTCTGGGAGTCAGTCTGATGGTTTCTAAGAAAACCTGTCATAGTACTACCTGAAGACCCAGCAATGCCACTCCTGGGCATATACCCAAAAGATTCTCCAACATGTAATAAGGACATATGCTCCACTATGTTCATAGAAGCCTTATTTTTAATAGCTAGAAAACTGAAAGAACATAGATGTTCTGTTCCAATTCAACAAAGGAATTGACACAAAAAATATGATATATTTATACAACAGAGTGCTACTTAGCAATTAAAAACGATGAATTCATGAAGTTCTTTGCAAATGGATGGAACTAGAAAACATTATCCTGAGTGAGGTAACCCAATCACCAAAGCACATTTTTAACATTCTATTACCAATCTGTTGCTGTGTTAATATCAATTTGTAGAATGGAACCACAAAAGTCTTTAGGAAAAGAACCAGATGAAATATATATCCCTTATTCTAAACACCAATTAAATTGGTCATTGCAAAATATTGATATTTGGCCTATTGCATATGCAAACTTTTCAGTGAACATTGATAATCATTATACAAAAACTACTTTTTACAATTTGCCTCTATGCATGCTTTTGTATTTCCCGTAAAGATGTGCATGCAGCCTATATAAAATGTGCTTACTGTATTTCAGATGGCTCATCGAATGAGAATGGTGAATATGTAATTGTATAACAAGTTTATTCTCTTGAGGTTCCCCTGCTTTGGCACAGATTATTGAATAACATTCAGTAGCCACTGTTTTTAAAATCTGAAAAAAAAATCCAGCTTTAAATTTGCATACTGATAACCAGTATATAGCTTATTGTTTGCAATTGCTTGAAATTCTTCCCTTTTTAGATACTGCTAATTCTCAAATTTTGCAATTATTTCTGAAAATACAACTCAATTTAAGAGAACATACACTTCCTTATTTTTAGGACATTTAAGAGCTCATACTGGATTGCCTGTAATCCTTAGTGATTTCTATACCAGGAAGGTTATAGGCCTTACACAGGAACAATTAGCCAAACAATCTCATGCTTTACATCATCAAAATAGCAATAGCTTGAGACAACAACTTAGTGTTTCTAAAGAATGTACATGTCAAATTACAAAGACTTCTCCGCAATGTCTTCAATTTCTTCCTATAGCACATAATGGTGTTAATCCATGAACTTATACCTAATGAATGGTGGGAAATTGATGTTACTCATATTTCTGATTTGGGAAAATTGAAATATGTACATGTGACTATTGACACTTTTTCAGGCCTTTTAGTTGCAATTGCCTTAAGAGGAAAAGCAACTACAAAGGTAATTAATACTTTCCTATTTTGTTTTTCTAGGTTGTTTGTTGCACATTAGATTAAAATAGATAATGGAATTGCTATTGGAGTCAAGCATTTGTGTCTAGAGCCGCAATAACATTTACCATCTTAAGATGGCACTGGCTCCGCAGTGCCTTATGCCACCTAAACAAAGAACAAGCTATATGCGCATGTGCTAAAAGCAAAAACCTGCCAAAAGTCACCAGCCCATTTCCGGGGCACTGATCCATCCCACAGGGCACTAGCCCAACCCCTGGGGCGTTTAGCCTATCCCTAGGGTGCATGAGAATCTTAGGTGTTGCTACCAGTCCTAGTTTAGACACGTCACCAAAAAGTATTTAAGCCACACACTTTCTGAGCCTTCTTTGTCTACCTCACCATGTCATTGAAGTAAAGTTAACCACGGAAGAATCTGGCATCCTGTGTCTGTTTCTGCTGGCGGGAACAGGCTCAGGATAATTGGTGCACAAAAACCCGGGAAAATGCCTTAACAAAGTGCAGCACCAGAGGAGACCCTCCGACCAACCGGAGCAGATTCAGAACCGTGGTAGTGTATTTAGCTCCGAGAGGCACGGTATACCAGAAACAGAGCGGTGTGATAGGTTAAGAGCTCTAAAAAAGAAAAATGTGCACAAGAAGCAAAGCCCTTCCAGAGACCTTGAGTCCGAGGAAGTGAAAAGTTTGGGAATAAATTCTCGGGGAGAGAGAAGAAAAAGGAGAGACCTTTCAGAGCCCCACGGGCGAGCCGCAGCTTCTGCGGAAGTGGGGGAGAAGTGCCAAGAGTAGTGGGGACAAAAGAAGAAATTCATTAAAATTGGGTATGATTTCTGTTTAAGGATAGTTTGTGAGAAAAACATTGGTTAGTTAAGGTAAATAATTATAGTTTCATATAATAATAAATTAGTATAAAATACAGGATGAACCCAGATGAGACATCTTTCAAATGGTAGGAGCACATGTAAGAATAAATATTGGTAAGTAGAATAGAAAACATTGTCAGAATAGGGTGACTGGGAAATTCAACAATATGATTTTAGGGAAGTACATTCAGAAAGTGAAGAGTATGGGAGAGCCTAGTACACCCAGAAAAGGCAGGGGTTTTTATATGACTGATGGGCAATGAAGATGACAGATATTGTGTCATACAATGATTCTGCATGCTCTACTATAAGATTTCAAGCAGCAATGAACATAACCCAACCATTTATTCTAGTGTATGAATCCTTGAAACTTCACAGAAGAAAAAAGTATAATGATCCCCTAAATTTGTCTGCAGTCTAAGGTTCAGAATCAGTAAGATACAGTTTTAAGTACACAACTGAATTTAGATGGAAGATTGCATTAAATTTTCAAATGAGCAGACCTCAAAATAGAAAGGCACCTTCTGGATTATCTGTATGTGGCCCAGTATAATCACAAGAGTCCTAGAGAGAGAAAGAGAGCCAAGAAGTCAGAGTCAGAGAGACAGATAACTATGAAAGATTGATAAAATTATGTAAAATGAGAAAGGCTCTTCTATCCATTTTATGGTTTGATTACAAATCAAAGAATGTATGTAGCATCTAAAAGCTGAAAACATCATGAAAATACACTCTGTGTTAGAGCCTTTAGAAAGAAATACTGTCTTACTAATATCTTAGATTTCTGATTTTGTGGCTTTAATTTCTTATTCTTCTCATTCATTCATTCATTCATTCATTCACTTTGTACCCTGATTGCAGACCCCTACCTCCTCTCCTCCTAGACATACTCTCAAAAATCCCTCCCTCATTACTCCTTCCCCTTCTCCTCACAGAAGGGTAAGTGCCTCTTGGGTACCAGCCTACCTTGGAACATCTAGACCCAACAGGAATAAGTACATCCTAGCTCAATGGGGCCTAACCAGGCAGTCCAGTTAGGGGAAGGGGATTCAGTTCCAAATAATAGAGTCCACAACAACACCTGCTCAAATTGTTAGGGGACACACATGAAGACCAAGCTGCACATCTGCTACAAATGTGTAGGGGAACTAGGTCCAGACCCTGCATTGTCTTTTGTTGGTAGTTCAGTCTCCTTGAGCCCAAATAAACCCAGTTTGCTTGACTCTGGGTCTTTTTGTTGTGTCCTTGACCTCTCTGGCTTGCTCATTTGTATCCCCCAGTCTTCTAAAAGACTCTTAGAGCAGCCACTGATGTTTGTCTGTGAGTCTCTGTATCTTTTTCCATTAGCTGTTGTATGAAGCCTCTCGTGAGACAGTTATGCTAGGCTCTAATTTCATATTCTTAATATTCTACACTTCAAAATGAAAATGTTCTGTTGTTACTGAGAAGTTTATATTCATTTGTCCTTTTAGCAATACCAAAATAATACAGTGACCAACTATTTGTGTTTAAGAAGATAGAGACTGAAAATCAACTCTGAATAGAAAACTTAATTCTGAGAGTTTGCCATTGATAGAGATAGAAAACACAAGAAAATAATGAGGCTCAGGACCATTTGAATAGATAGAGCAAGGTAAGAAAAGAATGAATTTGTTTTTGACAATGATGATGAATGATGCTTGCTCCACGATAATGTTTGTTTGTTTATTTGTTTTGTTTGTTTGTTTTTTGTGATATGAAAACTACACTTATGAAATCCTGCAGATGGAGAACATAAGAAAGAGAACAGGAACTACACACATAACCATCAGTAATAAATATAAGAAATGGAAGAGGTAATCTGAGACATAAAAGATACCATAGAATGAATTGATATATCAGTCAAAGATAATAAATAGTTTCTAACACAAAAATATCCAGGAAAATTGGAATATTGGAACATTAAAAGACCAAATGTAAGAATAATCAGAATAGAAAAAAAAAAAAGATGCTGGGTAGTGGGGGCACACGCCTTTAATCCCAGCACTTGGGAGGCAGAGGGAAGTGGATTTCTAAGATTGAGGCCAGCCTGGTATACAAAAGCGAGTTACAGAACAGTCAGGGCTATACAGAAAATCCTGTCTCAAAAAAAAAGAAAAAAAAAAAAGAAAGAAAGTAAGAGAGAAAAAGAAAAAAAAAAAGACTTCCAACTCAAAAGCCATGAAAAAATGTTCAAAAAACAAACAAGAAAATTTCCCCAACCTAAAGAAACAAATAAGTATAAACTATAAACATACATGGAGCTTAGGGAACACCAAAAAGAATGAACCAAAAAAATCTTTCTGCCACATTTTAATCAAAAGACTAAATGTATAGATCAAAGAAAGGATATTAAAACTGCAAGGGATAAAATTTAAGTAGCAATTGAAGAGAAATTAGATATACACTAGACTTACCACTGAGACTTGAAAACCCAGAAGGGCCTGAGCAGATGTCTTACATCTCTAAGAGATCACAGAATGTGAGCCAAGAGTTCTGTACCCAGAAAAACTTTCAAACACCATAGTAAATATCAACCTCAAAATATCATCCTGACTAAGGTAACTCAGACTCAAAAGAACAAGCATGATATGTACTCACTGATAAGAGAATAAATTACAATATAAGTACACTAAAATTCACAGACACAAAGAAGCCAAATAACAGGGAAGGCCCAAGGGAGTCTGATTGAATCTATCTCAGAAGGGGAAATAAAATAGATATCAGAGGTGGGTAGAGGGTGTAAACTGCTTAGGAGAGGGGATGGGGAAGGAAGTTAAATGTAAAGATAGCAATAGAGAAGGTAAATTCAGAGTGGACAGTAGTGGGGGGAAATTTAGGCTATTTCAGAAATCTGGGATAGGGAAGGCTCCACTGCTATAGGGCGACTTTAGCTGAAACTTTTAGCAGTGTTGATAGGCATCCTGAAATGATAATTTTCTGTAGCTAGGTATCACTCCCAGTGGAGGAATAAGAACACCGATCAATCCACAAAACTTTCAACATAAAATATACCCTGCTTACAATATGGTCAGGGACAAAGTTAGAGCAAGATTGGAGGGAACTCCATACCTATAACTGCCTCAATTTAAGACCCATCCCCTGAGCAAGATCCAATCTTTGACCCAAATACTAATGCTCTGTTATGCTTGCAGACAGGAGCCTATTATAACTGTCCCCTGAGAGGCTGCTCCCAGCAGCCAATAGAATCAGATGTACAGATCCACAACCAAATATTGGAAGGAGCTTGAGAAGTCTTCTAGAAGAGTTGGAGAAATGATTGTAGGCCCCAAGGGGATAGGGACTCCACAGGAAGACCAAAATAGTCAACTTACCTGGACCCTTGGGACTCTCAGAACCTGAACCAACAACAAAAGAGCAAAAATGAACACAACTGGACCTAGTCCCTCTGTATATATGTAGCAGGTATGCAAACAAGTAAAATGATGAAATTATTAAAATATTAATGCAATAAGATAAAATTTAATACAGCATCAATGAAAAGAAAATACAACCATTCAAAATATCATTTCAAAGTTCTAAGAGAAATAATATTTTTGTGGATTAAAGTCACAAAGAATGTTACAAAGATAAAACTCATGGACTTTGGATATTTTGGAAGACTCTATTCCATTGTTAAACCGTATTTATTTCCTAAGTGGTAGAAATAAAAATATAAAAAACTTTAATTCTGTAATTTCTCTTAACATCAATGGATTCACTTTCCCCATAAAAAGACATGGACTAATAGACTGGATATACAAACAGGACCCAACATTTTGCTGCTTGCAGGAAACCCAGCTCAGGGACAAAGACAGACACTACCTTAGAATGAAGGGCTGGAAAACACCTTTCCAAGCAAATGATCTGATGAAAAAGGCTAGAGTAGCCATTCTAATATTGAAAAATCAGACTTCCAACCAAAAGTTATTAAAAAAGACAAGGAGTGGCACTTCATACCCATCAAAAGTAAAATCTTCCAAGAGAACTCTCAACTCTGAATATCTATGCTCCAAATGCAAGGGCATCCACATTCATAAAAGAAACTGTAGTAAAGCTCAAAACACACATTGTACTGCACACAATAATATTGGAAGACATCAACACCCCTTTCTCATCAATGGGCAGATTCTGGAAACAAAAACTAAACAGAGACACAGTGAAACTAACAGAAGTTAGGAAACAAATGGATTTAGTTGATATCTATAGAATATTTTATCCTAAACCAAAAGGATATCCCTTCTTCTCAGCCCCTCATGAGGCCTTTTCCAAAATTGACCATATAATCAGTCAAAAAACATGCCTCAACAGACATAAAAATATTGAAAAAATCCCATGCATCCTATCAGATCACCACAGATTAAGGATGATCTTCAATAATATTATAAATAATAGAAAACCCACGTACATGTGGAAGATAAACAACCTACTCAATTATAACTAGGTTAAGGAAGAAATAAAGAAAGAAATTCAAGACTTTTTAGTGTTTAATAAAAATGAAGCCAAAACATACCCCAAAATTATGGGACACAAAGAAAGCAATCCTATGAGGAAAAAGTCATAGCTCTGAATGCTTCAAAAAAGAAACTGGAGTGAGGATACAGGAGCAGGTTGACAGCACAACTAAAAGGTCCAGAACAAAAGGAAGCAAATTCACCCAGGAGGAGTAGAAGGGAGGAAATATTCAAACTCATGGCTGAAGTCAACCAAGTGAAAACAAAAAGAAGTTTACAAAGAATCAACCAAACCAGGAGCTGGTTCTTTGAGAAAATCAACAAGATAGATAAACTCTTAGCCAGACTAACTACTGCGCACCGGGACAGTATCCAAATTAACAAAACCAAAAATGTAAAGGGAGACATACCAACAGAAACTTAGGAAATCCAAAAAAAATCATCAGATCCTACTATAAAAGCCTGTACACAACAAAACGGGAAAGCTGGATGAATTAGATAATTATCTAGACACCTATTAGGTACCAAATTAAAATCAGGATTAGATAAACCCTGTAAATAATCCCATACCCCTAAAGAGATAGAAGCAGTCATTAATAGTCTTCCAAACAAAAGCAGCCCAGAATCTGATGGGTTTAGTACAGAATTCTATGAGATCTTCTGATGGAAGCCAGCATGCAGTTCAGAAGAAACAAGGTACACCTGGGAGGCAAACTGGGGCTGAAAAGAGAGGGGAAACTAGGTGGTTGAAAGAAAAAATGGAGCTCAGTCAATTTTCCTAATCAAAGCTTAAATGTTTAATGAAAAATGTGCTTATAAAGTGGGAGAGGGGAGGCCCATTCCTGCCAATTCATCCTTGGAGCATGGAAACAGCTGCAGGTGATGACTTGCAGCAGGGTGTAGTCTCTACAATAGCTCAGTGGCCTCATAGCAGGTAGCATTATCTTGAAGGGGAACAGCTGCAGTGGCTGAACAATAGAGTGATGTAGGTAGGAAATCTCCACCCTAGTTAATCTCCTTAGTGGCAGCAAGGACAAGGTCTGGCTCGCCTGTTTCAGGCTGGGGGAGGTTATAATCTTCAAAGAAGACCTAATACCAATACTCTTCCAAATATTATGCAAAAGCAAAAGCCAAGGAGCACTATTCAAAATGTTCTATGAAGCCAGAATTACAATTATACTCAAACCATACAAAGACCCAATGAAGAAAGAAAAATTCAGAACAATTTCCCTTATGACAATTGATGCAAAAATACTCAATAAAATTCTTGCAAACTGAATCCAAGAATACATCAAAAAGATCATCCATCATGATCAAGTAGGCTTCGTCCTTCTGATACAGGGATGGTTTAACACACGGAAATGCATCAACTTAATTTACTATAGAAACAAACTTAAAGACACAAACCACATGATCATCTCGTTAGATGCTGAAAAAGCATTAGACAAAATACTACTCTCATTCATAATAAAAGTAGAGGAAAGATCAGGAATTCAAGGCCCAAACCTAAACATAATAAAAGCAAGAGACAGCAAAAAAAGAACCAGCATCAAACTAAATAGTGAGAAACTTGAAGCAATTCGACTAAAACAAGGGACTAGACAAGGCGGCCCACTTTCTCACTACGTATTCAATATAGTACTTGAAGTCCTAGTCCTAGCCAAAGTAGTTAGAGAACAAAAGGAGAACAAATGAATACAAATTGAAAAGGAAGAAGTCAAAATATAACTATTTGCAGATTATATATATATATATATATATATATATATATATTTATATATAAATGTGTGTGTGTTTGTGTGTGTGTGTGTGTGTGATCCTAAAAATTCTACCAAAGAACTCCTAAACCTGATAAAGAGCTTCAGTGTAGTAGCTGAATATACAATTAAATCAAACATATCTTATAGCACAGCAATGGCTTTTGTTTTAAGATCGAAAATCAACAAATGGGACCAGATAAAATTGCAAAGCTTCAGTACAGCATAAGATACTGTCAATAGGGAAAAAAGGCCACCAACATATTGGGAATGGATTTTTACCAATCCTAAATCATATAGTGGACTATTATCCAATATAGACAAAGATCTCAAAAAGCTGGACTCCAGAAATTCAAATAATCCATTATAATGTGGTACAGAACTAAAAAAGAATTCACAACTGAGGAATGCCAAAGGGCAGAAAAGCACTTGTAAAAATGTTCAGCATCCTTCACCACGCACTAGTATGTTCATGGCAGCCTTATTTATAATGGCCAGAACATGGAAAGAACCCAGATGCCCCTCAACAGAGGACTGGATATAGAAAATGTGGTACATTTGAACAATGGAGTACTACTCAGCAATTAAAACAATGGATTTATGAAGTTCTTAGGCAGATAGATGTATCTGGAAGATATCATCCTGAGTGAGATAACCCAATCACAGAGAAGTCACTTGAAATGCACTCACTGATAAGTGGATATTAACCCAGAAACTTTCAATACCCAAGATACAATTTGCAAAACAAAAGAAAATCAAGAAGGAAAATCAATATATGGATACTTCTTACCTCCTTAGAATAGGGAACAAAATACCATGGAAAGAGTTACAGAGGTAAAGTTGGGAAACAAGATGAAAGGATGGACCATCCAGATACTACCCAACCCAGGTATCCATCCCATAATTATCCACCAAATGCAGACACTATTGCACATGCCAGCAAGATTTTGCTGAAAGGACCCTGATATAGCTGTCTCGTGTGAGGATATGCCAGTGCCTGGCAAATACAGTAGTATATGCTCACAGTCAGCTATTACATGGAACACAGAGCCCCCAATGGAGGAGCTAGAGAAAGCATCCAAGGAGCTTGTGCATGCTGCGAATCCAATCTCAGATCTCTGGAAGGGAACCAGTGCTCTTAACTGATGAATCATATCTCCAATTCCCTCATTGATTTTTTTAAATGAATTACATAACTGAACGTGAAAGACAACTTAACTAACCAGTGAAAGAATGATACTCAGATCCCAAAGAACCTATTTTAAATTATATGTTATTGAATGTTGCATGAGCTTTCTTAGAAGACAATGATTTGTCTTTGAGATATGGTGTCACCATGTACTTACGGCTGGCCTAAATTTTGCTATGTAACCTACATTGTCTATACACTGGAAATATCCTAATTAAGGTTCCTAAACTAGGATGATAGACCCAAAATGTCTTCCATGACTTAGGAAACAATGTTAATACCTATTTTTTAGACTTATTTCTGTGTATTAGTGTTTTGCTTGCAGGTAAATATGTGTACCATATGTGTGTGTGTTCCCCATAGATATCAGATGGTTATTTCAGATATGTTGGACCTGGAATCACATAAACAGAAAACACTTGGAAACCTTTATGAAAGATCTTTCAAAGGAAACAACCAGAAATTAGAACGACTTTGGCAAATGAACAAAAGGGAGAGGTAGAGTTGTTAGTTTTGTAGGGTCACAATTGTATCGTTTTAAAAATTATGTGTGACTGAAGTTTAAAAAAAAAAGTCATGTTTGAGCCTTTACTAAAAATGTGTGATTTTGATTTTGTCTAAGCAGTTAACCTTATAACTTCATGCCTTCAAGGAAACTAATTCTAATTCTTAGAAATCTGTGAAAATTATTATTTTCTACTTTAAGCAGCTGTTAATGAGATTTTAAAATTTGATTTACATTCATTGTGGAAACACAGAAATCTTGCACAAAATCTTAGAAATGCAATTTATGGTTTATTATGTTTAACAATATGGAAAATTATCAAATATGTTTAACATTATAGAAAGTGATCAATTACATAAGCAGACAATACTAATATATAATTGACTTATGATTTGCATAAAGTCTTAACTGAATCAATATAGGAAAATAAATTAGACGTTATATTTGGTAGAAAATAATAAAAAAATACTTTGAAATACAGTCAATTTTCTAAAATAAGATATATATGCATTAGAACGTATTTAATTTTGAAAAGCTAAAACATAAAAGGAGACCTCTCTGATAATCTTTTAGGGAAAAATCTATAATGATTTCCCATTAGATAATTTTATACTGCTGTTTTTGTTTTTATACTATGAAATGGTCAATTTAATTTGTTTTAAATGTTCTTTTTCATATTGGTTTGAAATATGACTGCTTTCATTACTTTGCTTTACAGGGAGATGATCAACAGCAAATTGTGTGAGCAGTGTAAACTACATTTCAGAAGTTTGATATGGATGTCCTGAAATTCAATGACAAAATAAGAAAAATCAGTGGTTGGTATCATAACTACCTTTAAAATTAACTTGTATAACTAAGTATCAAGTAGAAATGGAGAAACTAGCCTTGTGTTGGGCACACGAAACTAAATCAAGTTTCATTATCTATCCTTGGCTCTGTTCTATTCCTGCTGAGTTGTAAACCAGAGAGATATGGCCATATACTATATCAATGAAAACCACTAGGCACTTTATGGTAGACCAGATCTTAAATTTTCAAAAGGCAGACATTTGCTAAAAGATGAGGAGAGGATTGCCAGTTTCTACGAAAAAGGAAGCAAAATATGTCAGCCTCAGGTACAGTTCACAGGAGAGAGAAAGCTTACTTACTGGTGTCATCTGGACTCTATTGTTATTATTAGAAAACCAAATCAAATTGGTTAATCTGTTCTTACAATCCTAAACTTAGTACAAATTTAGTAACAACAGTGGATGGAAACAACCTTTTTCAACAGCTCTGGCAGAATATTCCTGTGGAAGAATATCATCAAACTATTTTAAATCATCTGTCCATTAATGTACCAATTACTGTAGTCATTACATGGTTTCCAAGTAAGATCTGAGATGATGACCATATTAACTAATATTTATTTGATTGGTTAATAGTTTGGGAAGTATTCAACTTGAAATGAACAGGAAATCCATTCCTGCCTGGGAAGGCATTGAGGAAGCCACCATTATGAGTCAGTTCAGGAAAGAGATAGGGAATAAAAATAAAAAAAAAAATATTCCAATTGAAGGCAATTTTTAAACCTTGAACTCTGGATAAAATTTCAAGGGGGAGTGGTCATCTGTGTAAATGAGGATTCTAAAGACATACCCCCAGAGTACTTCAATATTTTTAATTCTGCATGGGGGGGTGGTGAGAGGGAAATAATAAAGGAAGAGAATAATTGGTAAAAAGAAAACTACCATGAGTGAAGGAAAACTTTTAAGGAAGAAAAGATCACTAACTGTGTCATATGCTAATAATAGGCCAAATAAAATAAATTTGCAGGGCTGGAAGATGGTTTAGTTGAAAATCTTTTTCACTGTAGGCATGGAGATATGAGCTTATGTTCCCCGCATAGGCATAAACACACAAACCACCACCACTACCAGCAACAACAACAAATTAGCAAAACTAAAAACAAACCACCACAAAAATAAAAGTTCATGTGGTGTTGAGTATTTCAGAACCACCAAACTCAGATTTAGTTCAGAGATAATACGATTCCCAGAGCTTCGTAGCCACCACGTGTAGCCTAATGGATGAGCTCTAGGTTCACTTTCTCCCAACAGTGGGATTCAACCAAAGAAGACACCCAATATTAATTCTTTGTCTCCATATGTGTACATGTGCATGTTTTTTAAAATAAACTTCACAAATTGGAGGTCATTGTACTTAATCAGGATGATTTGAGTGGAAATGTGAGGTACGAAACTGATCACAGTGAATAAAGGAAAAAAAAAAAAGGAATGTAGTAGCCCAGGGAGAAAAGGTTTAAACGGCTTGTCTTAATTTTTTAAAAATGCAAATTACCATGGTTGTGTGCTAACATATAGAGTACAAAGAGAAATTTATATTACTACTTCCCTGTGTTACTGAGATTGGAACTTAGAGAAAAGCAATCTACCCCTAAACTTTGTCCACAGACATCTGTTAACACTTTATTTTGAGGCAGGGTATCTTTAAGTGATCAAGACTATTCATGATCTTGTGATCATTCTAACTCAAACTATAAAAGTTAGTTTTATAGGCATTACATTGACAGACAGCTAGAGTCATATATTTAAAATAACAGTTACCATTGCTGAAATTCTTGACAATAGTTGAGACAAGTGAAGATATTGGACTTAGTAAAGAACAAGTATAAGACATCCTTAAGAATGGAAGAGAATCCCACCAACAATGGAGGAGTGTTCCTCTTTCTCCACATCCGCAAAAGCATCTGTTGTCACCTGAATTTTTGATCTTAGCCATTCTGATTGGTGTGAGATAGAATCTCGGGGTTGTTTTGATTTGCATTTCCCTGTAGATTAAAGATGTTGAATTTTTTTTCAGGTGCTTCTCTGCCATTTGGTATTCTTTATGTAAGAATTCTTTGTTCAGTTCTGAGCCCCATTTTTTAAAGGGGTTATTTTATTTTCCGGAGTCCACCTTCTTGAGTTCTTTATATATATTGGATATTAGTCCCCTATCTGATTTAGGATAGGTAAAGATCCTTTTCCAATCCGTTGGTGGTCTTTTTGTCTTATTTATGGTGTATTTTGCCTTGCAGAAGCTTTGCAACTTTATGATGTCCCATTTATCATTTCTCGATTTTAAAGCACAAGCTATTGCTGTTCTATTCAGGAATTTTTCCCCTATACCCATGTCTTCAAGGCTTTGGCCTACTTTCTCCTCTATAAGTTTCAGTGTCTCTGGTTTTATGTGGAGTTCCTTAATCCACTTAGATTTGACCTTAGTACAAGGAGATAGGAATGGATCAATTTGGATTCTTCTACATGATAACCGCAAGTTGTGCCAGGACCATTTGTTGAAAATGCTGTCTTTTTTCCACTGGATTGTTTTAGCTCACTTGTCAAAGATCAAGTGACGATAGGTGTGTGGATTCATCTCAGGGTCTTCAATTCTTTTCCATTGGTCTACTTGTTTGTTGCCCTACCAGTACCATGCAATTTTATCAAAATTGCTCTGTAGTACAGCTTTAGATCAGGCATGGTGATTCCACCAGAGGTTCTTTTATCCTTGAGAAGAGTTTTTGCTATCCTATCTCCATTGTCGTTGAGATTCCAAGCTTGTACAACCACTCTGGTAATCAGTCTGGCGGTTCTTCAAAAAATTGAACACAGTACTACCAGAGAATCCAGCAATACCTCTCCTGGGCATATATCCAAGGATGTCCCAACCGGTAAGAAGGACACATGCTCTACTATGTTCATAGCAGCCTTATTTATAATATCCAGAATCTGGAAAGAACCCAGTTGCCCCTCAACAGAGGAATGGATACAGAAAACTTGGTACAATTATACAATGGTGTATTACTCAGTTATTAAAAAGAATAAATTTATGAAATTCCTAGGCAAATGGATGGACCTGGAGGGCATCATGCTAAGTGAGGTAACACAATCGAAAAGGAACTCTCACAATATATACTCACTGATAAGTGGATATTAGCCCAAAAATGTAGGATACCCAAGATATAAGATACAATTTGCTAAACACATGAAACTCAAGAGGAACGAAGACCAAAGCGTGGGCACTATGCCCCTTCTAGAATTGGGAACAAAACACCAATGGAAGGAGTTACAGAGACAAAGTTTGGATCTGTCCCGAAAGGATGGACCATCTAGAGACTGTCATATCCAGGGATCTGTAGAGAGCCGCAATAACATTTACCATCATAAGATGGCGCTGGCTCCACAGTGCCTTATGCCACCTAAACAAAGAGCAAGCTATGTGTGCATGTACTAGGAACAAAAGCCCGTCAAAGTCACTGGCCCCTCCCCGAGCTATGAGATCATGAGTAATGCTGCCAGTCGTATATAGACATGTCACACCAGAGGGTATTTAAGCAACACGTTTCTGATCCTTTTTGCCTTTTCTCGTCACGATGTAATAAAAAGTAGCTATGGAAGGATCTTGTGTCCTGTGTGCCTCCCTCTGGGCAGGGACAAAAGCTCAGGACAAATGGTGCTAAATCCTGGGAATGCCTCACCATCAGCCAAAACCAAAGAGAAGGCCCTCTGCTCCAGCGGGGAAGATCCAGAACCATGGCAGAGGTAAACTCTGAGAGACATGTACAACACATGCCAGAAACAGAGTGGGGTAAAGAGCTCAAAAAAGGGAGCAGAGATGCCCCTGGGAGAGGAAAAGAAGAAGGAGAAAGAGACAAGAGTAGCAGTACACCTTTCAGAGCCCCACGGGCAAGCCACCTCTTCTGCGGAAGTGGGGGAGAAGTGCCAAGGGTAGTGGGGACAAAAGAAGAAATAGCTGTACTGTGGGGAGAGAGAATGGTGAAAGTTTCAAACATCCTTTATTACGTTTATGGCGAGTGCGGGCAGCGAGTGCAGGCGGCCTCTGAGGTTCAGGTGCTTGCCTTCATTTCCCTTGCATCCCGTCTGTTATTAACTGCTTTCATTTTAAGAGTTTTCTTTTTTTTAGAAGGCCCCACTCTGAGATGCTAAGCATCCGTTCATTTAAGGCTTCTGTCCAAAGGTAAGGTGCACCAGGAAAGTAAATAAAAAGAAAGGCGAGCAGCGCGCATCCATCCGTGCTAGGGGCGCGTGGCAAAATCTCCTCCACCTGCGCATCATTCCCCCCTCCATCCCTGCATCCCGTGCTCTGGCGGAGGGCGCAGGGGGCGGTACGGTGGGGGCGCGCGGGCGGGGCCGGGGCAGGGGTCTGCGGGGAACTGCCCCCCTGGCCGGCGACCAGGCGCCAAGCATACTTCCACCATGGCAGTGCGCCACATCTGGCTAGGGGATGGTTGAGAAGACCCGGTGCAAAAGGTGGCTCAGAGGGCAGGGCGGCATGTCTCTGCGCGCATGCCGAATCATCCTACTCTGAGTGTTTGCTCGACAAATCCCAGGGCCCAGGTCACGCGCTCTCACCCCCGAGTCTTGTCTGTGAGGGCAGGGGGCCGGGCCGCCCCTCCCACGGCGCGTCTGCCCTCCAATTACCCCTCCCTCCAGCGTCCTGTGCTCTGGTGGCTGGTGCAGGGGGCGGTGCGGTGGAGGCGTGTGGGTGGGGCTGGGGCCGCCAGGCACACTTCCACCATAGCTACAGAACCGCCACAGCCACCAACGCCACTGCCACCCCCGAGAAGCTCAGGAGACTTAGAGACAAATGGCAGGCCCCGCGATTGCTCCCTGGGCTTGGGCAGGGTACAGGCTGCACTCTCTACCAGGGGCCAGCAGCAGGAGAGGCAGGAGGGACGCGAATCTTGCCACTGTGTTCACATAGGAGCCAGTGGGTGGAGCAGCTGAACAAAAATAAGCAGCCACTGTGCAGCTTAGCTCTAGTTGAGATTTCTGTGTCCATTTGAGACACCGAGTTATAGTCTCTGTTTGTTTATTATGTTTTTGGTGCACCAAAAATTGTCCATGTGTCTGTTGATTCATGTTTGTTTTTTGTTTGGATGATTGTTGTCTGTGTTTCATGTTGAAAAACTAAAAAAGGTTATCTTCTGGCTGCACATCAGGAAGTACTGTGGCTGGGAGTCAGCTCTTAAAGGGACATTCAGCCTTTTGCTCATAACAGAAAGTTAGCTTAAAATTGGGCACTCCTGTTAGAGTCATTCTAAACAAACTAGAAAACAGGTCGTGTTTGCAAAATAGGTTTAAAAAGAAATTACCAGACATTTGCTCAAAATGTGGAAAAGAAAGATATTCAATAGATAATTACAGATCAACCAGAGTTATAACAGAAAGGCCAATACCTCAGCTTAAAGTGCAACAGCAAAAAAACTCAAATGCTTGGAGCATTCCAGACACCACAAATGGGGTGCCAACCTAATCCCTCAGATTTTAGAGGTCCCTTACAGTGGGCCTACTAGTAGTTGGGTAGGTCCTCTTCTGCTTTGAAATACGTCCCAGAGTTATAGACTCAAATTATGAGGGACAAGTTAAGATTATGTGTTCTGCACCCCGAGGTATTGTGGCCATTTCTCCTGGAGATCACATTGTTCAGTTGTTGATCCCTCCTAGTTTGCATAACATGTTCTCTAGAAGCCAGAATACCAGAGGGAATAAAGGACTTGGTTCTACAGGAACTAATGTGGTCTACATATCTTTAGATTTGGATAATCGTCCCACTTTACAATTACAAATAGAAGGAAAACTGGTGGACTGCTTCATGGCCTGTTAATCAATCATCAAATAGCTTACAAGGATTAGGATATGAGGCTACCCACCTATAAGTACAAAATGTTTACATTGGAAAGATAAAGAAGGAAGGTCAGGGCTTTTTCAACCTTATGTACTCCCTTTACCTGTATATCTATGGGGAAGAGATTACTCTCAGAAAAACAAGAACATGATGAGAGAAATGGATATATACCTGAACTAGGCCTTAGAAGCAACTTACAAGGTAGAGTTTCTCCAGTTAAAAAAAGCAGCTATAGAATTAGTACTAGAACAATTAGACCTGGGACATGTGGAACTCACACAATCACCCTGGATTTCCCCTATTTTCGTTGTAAAGAAGAAATCAGATAAGTGGAGATTGTTACATGACCTAAGAGCTATTAATGCACAAATGTAAGTTATGGGTCCTATACAAAGAGGACTCTCCCTACATAAGGATTGGAGAATTATAGTGGTGGATGTTGAGGATTGTTTCTTTTCCATTCCATTAAGTGGAAAAGATGAACCTAAATCTGCATTTACCTTGCCTTCTATTAATCATACGGAGCCTAATTAAGGGTATCATTGGTGAGTATTGCCCCAAGGAATGGTAGGTGGCCCTGCCATATGTCAGTTATATGTGGGAAAGGCTTTGCAGCCAGTTAGAGATGGTTTCCCCTCTTTAAAGGTATGTCACTATATAAATGATATTGTTATTTGTGAACCTAAAGAAGAAAGTATACAGCAAGCTTATGGTTTGTTTAATGAAACTTTAAAAATAATGGCTTGATTATTGCACCAGAAAAGTACAAGAGTCTAATGTTGGTCATTTTTTAGGAGCCACCATTACTTTATGGTGTGTCACCCCACAAAAGATTAGTATAAAAAAAATCATATAAAGACATTGAATGATTTTTAAAATTATTAAAAGATATAAATTGGATTAGACCTTATTTAAGGATCCCTACTTCAGAATTAAAACCTTTATTTCTATTTTTAAAAGGAGAATCACACATTACCTCATTGAGATAACTAACACCTGAGGCTTCTAAAACTCTTAGGAAGGTGGAAACAGCTATCCAAAAGGTACAGTTGAGTCATGTAAATGAGCAAGAACCTTCGTGCCTATGCATATTACGAACCATAAATTTGCCAACTGCTGTGTTGTGGCAAGATGGTCCTTTAGTATGGATACATCCACATATATCTCCTAATAAGACTATAGAGCATTATCCCACCATGGTGGCAAATATGGCCCATAAAGGTATTTAAAAATTCAATTACTCACTTCGGAAAAATACCTGATAGCATAATTATTCCATATACTGCTGCACGAATGCAAATATTGTGTGCTTCTATAGATGAATCGGCCATTCTTAGATTTGCTTATTCTGGTTTAATATATAATCATCATCCTAAACATCCTTTATTATCTTTCCAAGGGTGATGGCTAATACCCGTATAAAGGGAGCTATTGATATTTATACAGATGGATCCAAAACAGAAATCAGAAGTTATGTGATTAATGGAAAAGCTGTGAGGTTACAATTTACACCAGGAGTCCCTCAATTGGTGGAAAGTTTGGTGGTTTTAAACGTTTTTAAAAAGGGTTCCTTATGCCCATAAATACTGTCTCAGATTCTGTTTATGTAGTTAATGATGTATTAACATTAGAGACTCTCAAAAAATTTAAGCAGTCTAGCTCAGTATCTGAAATTTTGATGTAAATCAAGATTGTATTTTGATGTGTGAGCATCCCTTTTATATTCAACATATTAGAACACATACGTATTTACCTAAACCTAAGGTTAAGGGAAATGCAATTGCTGATTCAGCCACCAGAGATATGGTTTTCCTATCATAAAGTTCTATAAAAGGTGCTAAAAATTTTCATTAATTTTATCATGTTCATGCTTCTACATTACGACTAAAGTTTAAGCTCACAAGAACAGAAGCTCGACATATTGTTCTACAGTGAGGTACATGTGTAAAATTTATTAATGCACCTTCCGTGGGTTTTAATCTTTTGGTTCGCGACCCCTAGATGTTTGGCAGATGGATGTGACTTACAATATGTACATGTGTCCATCGATACCAGCTCTGATGTCCTATATGCCTATCCCTTGACAGGGGAAAAATAAGTTTATGTCATATCCCACTGCTTAGAGTCTTGGATTACATGGGGCAAGCCCCTAGTGCTGTAGACAGACAATGGTCCTACATATATCTCTTCTAAATTTAGTCAATTTTACAAACAAATGCAAGTGAAACATATTACTGGATTGCCCTAAAATCCACAGGGCCAAGGCATCACTGAAAGAGCATATCTTATTTTGAAACAATACTTTTCAAAAACAAAAAGGGGGAATAGATGCTATGATACCGAAGATGGCTCTATCCCTTGCAATATTTGCTTTTAATTTCTTGAAATTGGATGATGTTGGGAGATTACCAGCTGAAAGACAAGAACAATGGCCTCAATCACCCAATGAAATGGTCAAATGGAAAAATGTCCTTGATAATAAATAGTATTGCCCAGATCCTATCTTAATCAGATCCCGGGGAGCTATTTGTGTTTTTTCCACAGGGTGAAGAAAATCTACTTTGGGTCCCGATGCAACTGACAAGGAGCGTGAAAGAGCAATATGAATTCCACGATGATCCTGTTATTCTTACTCCTGATGATTGAGGCCAGGATAAGTATACCCCTGTGGGCCATAGTAAGATCATGTCTAGTACCTTTACTGGTACAGTCCAATTCTTCTACCTAGCCTTTATTTTTTTGCAAAGGAATGTTTTTTAGATGTGCCTTATGCACGACAAACTCCTCAAGAGCCATGGGTATATAAGAGTACTAGTTTTCATTTAAATTATACATTATGCTTTGTGCATAATGTGGATAAACCTTTTATACCCTGTATATTTTTAAAGAAAAAGATTATCGCTAATTGGGCAGATCCCATTATCCAAAATAAAGTGAGCTCTGGAGTGTAATTTAATGCTTTAACGCAAATTGCTCAAGGAGCACAAGCAAGATCAGGTCATGTTAAAAATAATGTAACTTCATATATAAACATCACCACTATCATGATAAAGGGAAATGTGATTATTCCCCAAAGATCACGATAGCCTGTTGGCAATGCTACTGCTCCATGCAGCATGCCTTGGTGTCATCCAGACCTCGCATTTTCTATATATTTTTTACCTTTTCAATCAAAGGTTTTTCCTCGAAAAGAATTAGCAAAGGGTTTCGTTTTGTCATAACCATTAGATTATGCTGTAATGTATGATAAAGAAGATGCTACAGGGAAAGAAAGTATTTGGCCATATTACCAATGGATTTTAAGTAATGAGGTAGATGCTAGTACCAGTTTGTCAACCTTTGCACTGTTGACTGGAACATTTGATGAGATATTGAATGTTTATGCCACACTTTCCAATATCTCTACTCATTTGGATAATGTGACATCTAATAGAGTTATCAGAAATATGACTACTCCTCCAATAGAAGTCTGTTTCAATTTTCCATTTTTCTTTATATTGGCTAAATTTCAATATAATACAGAATGGTTAGATTGTACAAATGTCATTTGTTTTTTGATACAATGCTGGAATGAAACTAATTTCTTAGCCTTAGTGGTACATTTACCAACCTTTGTCCCTGTGCCTGTTGAGGCAGATCCAAAGAAGTTCCCAATCATGAGTCTTGTCCAGCGGAAGAGAGATTTTGGAATCACAGCCGCCACTGTTACTGCCATTGCAGTGTCCTTAGCATCCGCGGTTACTACAGGAATTGCTATGGCCTATCAAGTCAATATTTCTGATACCATAAGTCAGATAACAGAAAAACGTCTGAGGCATTGCTTACCCTGCAAAGGGTGGATTCTCATATTGCTTCAGGATTAATGTTAGTGAATCAAAGGGTAGGTATTTTACAATATACGTGGAACAGATGATAGATATCCTACAAATGAGTTGTGTGGCATCAACTTTACATATGTGCATTACTCCTGTTAAGTATATTAATAATTCTTTTATTAAAAGGACAGATCTATCGAATTATCTGAAGAGGAACTGGTCGCAAAAGCTGGAAAGGTTGCAGACGAAGCTGCAGATACAGATCCTGAACCTTATTGTAACTAGAGTGGAACCAGTGACCCTTGGATACTTCACCTCTTGGCTTACCTCTGCATTTTTCTCACTTCAAAGAATGGGTGGGAGTGGCTCTGTTTGGCACAATCCTGTGTTGTGGATTAGTGTTTATACTATGGCTGGTTTACAAACTCAGATCTCAGCAGAAACGTGACAAGGTGATAACTGTTCAAGCATTTGCTTCCATAGAGCAAAGCACCTCCCCTGAAATTTGGTTATCTATTCTCAAGAATTAGTCGGCATCTGAGTTCTCTGCCTTTGCATCCCACGAATTTGTGGATACATTGCATTGGGATGAGAGAAACTCAATGATCATTGATCACCCTTGTGCATTGCTGAGGTTTCCTCATTGCATGCGATAGGGTGATCATGATTTTCCCACTAATTCATCTTTATGCTGGCCTCTTTTGTAGAGTTCCCCCTAGGCCATTTAGCAGTTATTGTCACACACCACTGTTGTATCCAGAGATGGGCAACTTTCCTCGTGCAAAGACCAACCTAAGACAATGGGGCCCGGTGATGATAGGGTTACCTGATAACTGGTAAGGCTGTGACATTAGAGGAACGACCTAAAATACGGGCCACAGCAGATGGATCTAACTACAGAGGCCTAGACCAGCCTCATTTTAATAAAACATAAAGGGGAAATGTGGAGAGCCGCAATAACATTTACCATCATAATATGGTGCTGGCTCCACAGTGCCTTATGCCACCTAAACAAAGAGCAAGCTATGTGTGCATGTCCTAGGAGCAAAAGCCCGCCAAAGTCACTGACCCCTCCCCGGGGCTATGAGAACGTGAGTAAAGCTGCCAGTCGTATATAGACATGTCACACCAGAGGGTATTTAAGCAACACGTTTTTGAGCCTTTTTGCCTTTTCTCGTCAAGATGTAATAAAGAGTAGCTATGGAAGGTTCTTGTGTCCTGTGTACATTCCTGCGGGAGGGGACAAAAGCTCAGTACAGGGATCCATCCCATAATCAGCTTCCAAATGCTGACACCATTGCATACACTAGCAAGATTTTGCTGAAAGTACCCAGATATAGCTATCACTTGTGAGATTATGCTGGGGCCTAGCAAACACAGAAGTGGATGGTCACAGTCAGCTATTGGATGGATCACAGGACCCCTATTGGAGGAGCTAGAGAAAGTACCCAAGGAGCTAAAGAGAACTGCAACTCTATAGGTAGAACAACACTATGAACTAACCAGTACCCCAGAGCTCTTGACTCTAGCTCCATATGATCAAGAGATGGCCTAGTCAGCCATCACTGGAAAGAGAGGCCCATTGGACTTGCAAACTTTATATGCCCCAGTACAGGGGAATGCAAGGAACAAAAAGTAGGGGTGGGTGGGAGGATATGGGGGATTTGGGGGATAACATTGGAAATTTAAATGAGGAAAATACCTAAAACAAAAAAAATATTCCAAAAAAAAAGGAAGAGAAAATAGAAGACATGGCACATACACCTTAGTTGGGGGTAGATACAGACATGAGGTTGTGAACCATCTCCTCGAATTGCCTATACTATTAAAAAGAGGCCATCATATGGTAAAAGCATTAAAACTACCTACAGTTAAGCTTCCAGGGCTAGGATTTTACCAAGTTCAAGTTTACATGGTGCATGCCTATAAACATAAGCACTTGGGAGGCTATGTCCAGTCTGTGTAGCATAGCAAACACTTTCTCATAAAAATTTTTTTAAAAAATTGCTACTGCACAATTGGTAGTATAATTGTATTTCATGTTACTGTAAAAATATGTTTACTCATAATAGTTGTTAAAATGTTAAATCAGGTTGAAAAAATTTCCTATTAAGTTTCATATGGAATTATTTTTGCTCAGGTAAACATTTTAGTATTGGATATACATTAAGGGGTTGACTGTTAGCCTAGCACTCATGCTGCATGGCAGTAACAACAAAATGAACAGAATTGCTACAGAAATGTTTTCCTTTTACATTTGTAGAACAATTATCAAAAAGAACAACAAGCATTAAAACTGTCCAAATGTAGTCAGAGCCGGACCCTAGAAGCAATTAAAGACATGCATGAGAAGTACATGGAGGAATGTTGCTCATGGTACATAAAATGTCCTTAGGAAACTAAATATGTTTTAGGAACCATAAAGTTTAACTACTGTGAAGAGCAGCCCTTGCAATCTTTATTATAAGATGGCACTGATATCTGGTGTTCTAACTGGTAAACAAGTAGTCTGCACATGTGCTGGGGTAATTTTTCATTCCTTGTGCCCTGCCTGACCCGTCGCGTCATCTGGGCTGATAGTGAGCAGCCAGTTAGGGTGAAATAAGTCTCCAACCCCTCTTGTGGTCTATTAAGGACCGAGTTTCCTGTGTTCTGGGCCTCCTCCCCCAGAAGCTAATCATCTTCCTTTCAAGATACATTAAAGCTATGCTGCAGAAGAATCTGAGTGTGTCCTGTGTGTGTGTCCTCACAGGCGAGACTGCTTATCATCACAGACACATCTGGTGCCAATATCCCGGGAACACCACAACATCGCTGGCATTGAGGAGGTCCCTCAGAAACGGGTCAGATCCAGAACTGTAGTGGAAGGTAAGTTCGGAGAGTCATGGCTAACTGTGAGACAGCATGTCAGAAACCGAACGGAGTGAGAGATTAGGAGCTCGTTCTTACACGCGTTCGCGACCGGCCAGGAAAGACGCAGCAAACCAGAATCTTCTGCGGCAAAACTTTATTGCTTACATCTTCAGGAGCAAGAGTGTAAGAGAGAGAACGAAAGCGAAACCCCGTCCCTAATAAGGAGGGTCATCCTTCGCCTAGGACTTATCACTCCCTGATTGGCTGCAGCCCATGGCCGAGTTGTTGTGACAGGAAAGGAAGAGCACGTGGAGTGGAGAGCTACCCTTGGCACATGCGCAGATTATTTGTTTACAACTTAGAACACGGCTGTCAGCGCCATCTTGTGACGGCGAATGTGGGGGCGGCTCCCCACAGCTCGTGAGAAAAAAAGACATGTCTAAGGAAAAAGGACCTCCCTGGAAGTTAAAAAGAAAAAGGGGAAGTGAAAAAGGAGAAAAGTGAAAAACAAATGATAATATTAAATATAAAGATACAAAAGATAATATAAATTATAAAGATACAAAGGATAATATAAATTAAGTCAATTTACCCTCCTCTCGAATACTTTGACTAAAGAGGCAGCCTTCATTAAAGGCTTAAAGATAGCTCTCAGGGTCACTGTACCTCCTATCTCTTCTCTGGCAGTATTCCCAGAAGAAGGAGATAAGGAAGGATAAGGAAGTAGAGTCTGAACATGAGAGAAAAAATACGTTTTAGAAAAGCAGATATCCCCTGTTTGAGATCTTTTACCAAAAAAAAAAAAAAAAGAAAGCAAGAGAAAAAATGAAAATATGCTATTTCAGAGAGCTCCTGGGGAACAGAAGAAAAATGGGAGACGTCCTGTTTTCTCTCTAGCTCTTATGGAGATTTTCTTAGCTCTGGCTAACATATCTTTGTCCCTTTGAGACACCAAGTTCTATTCCCTGTCTGTCTATTGTATATTTTTGGTGCACCAGAACAAATTTTCCATATGTCTGTCAATTCATGTTAGTTTTTGTTTTTGTGCTTTGAATGGTTATTGTTTTGTGTTTCATGTTGAAAAATATAAATGGTTAAAACTTGTTTTAAAAGTAGTTTCAATTTGCACAAGTAAAAGCTGATAAATTAGCTGCACTGTGGCTGGGAGTCAAGTACAGCTGGATAAGCCTTGCTGAGGGCCGATTACAAACGGAGCTCTTAAAGGGGGCAGGCAGCCTTTTGCTAGTAACAAAAAGTTAGTTTAAAATTGTGAACTCAAGGTTAGAATCATCTAAACATCATGAACAAACACAAGAAAACAGGTCTTTAAGTATACTTCAACATAGGGATAATCGTTGAGCCAAGACTCTGGCAGAGTGTTCAGATTGAGAAAAGTTTACATCTGGGTTGAGGCTTGTAACAGAAAGTTAGCTTAAAATTGGGAACTCAAGGTTAGAATCTTTCTAAACAACATGAACAAACACAAGAAAACAGGATTTAAGGATACTTCAACATAGGGATAATCTTTGAGCCAAGACTCTGGCAGAGTGTTTAGATTGAAAAAAAAAGTTTGCATTTGGGTTAAGGCTGAGCTTGCAGGGGAACAGCCTCAGCTCGACTTGTGCTGCACTTCTTAGAGCCTTATTACAGACCTAGCCAGATGTTGTTCTAAATAAAATGTAAATTCAAAAGTTTATAAAAGGACAATCAGGCTATAAAACGTATAAAGGCATTTCAAAATAACTTGCTTACTTCATATAAAACTATTATAGATTTAAAAGTTTATTTTTTTTCTATTTGTAAAGAGTTTACTTCTAGTGAACTGGTGACCATTAAAGGTTTTTGCCCCTAGTTTTGGCTAACATAGCTTAACAATATGTAAAAAAAAATTATTATCAGCTTCAATACAAGAAGAAAAAGGTTTAAATCTTTCAGTATATATTATTTCCTAAGTGAAAAGTATTTTATTAGCTAATGTCTCTAAAGGGAAGTTTGAAATTCTGGGGAATAGTTGTTGCTTCATAAGATTCAGAGGCAATATCTCTTTTAATAATTAGGGTTTCAGCTGTACTGGAAAATAGGTACAAATTTATTTCAAAATTTTATTTCCAAAAGCTTACAGGATATGGTAATTGGCTAAGACCTTACCTTAAACTCGCCACAGGAGAACCTAAGCCTTTGTAAGGTGCTATCAAGTGAGATTCCAATTAACTGGTGAGAACCAAAAAAGGCTTTAACAGAAAGTAGAAGAAACTTCTGTAATCTATTAGTATTAATTGTAATTAATGGTAATCAAATATTAATTACATATTCTAGTTATTTTTATTAAATGTGTCTACAGCTATTCTTTGGGAAAGATAAAAATTAATGTAAAATCATCCTTCTTCACCTCAAAGTTTTAACATCCTATTATATATAAGGATGCTGTGGTGCTAATTAAGAATTAAGAATTCCTTGTTCCAAACAGCAATTGGTTATTGCAGAATATTGATATTTGACCTATTATATACCATCATTTTAAATAAAATTGACACTCATCCTAAGATAAGTTAAAAATTGCTCATGCATGCTTTTGTATCTTCATGCATGCTTACATCCCATTTACTGTATTTAAAAACAACCCATCTATGGGAGAAAATATATATAAATTAGATCACATGGTTATTCTTTTGAGTTTCCTCCTGTTTCAGCACAGATAATTAAATTGTGTGCTGAAGATGGTGTTTAAAAATGTTGAACAATCAAACTTTAAGTTGTGTATTAACAGTTAATATTATATCTTAGAGCTTACAATTGCTTATGTGCCGTGGACCCTCTAGGTCCCTGTGTCTGCATGGAACGGAATCTCTTAAGCAGATGGGCAAAGAGTCGGATGGGGTGACAAACAGATGAACACGCAACAGTGGTATTGAATCTGAATGTATTTTTCTGGTCGAGCTTTGACTAATTATATTACAGCGAATATCATAAATTGTAAAACATAACAGTTACGGTATATTGAAGTTTTCCAGGTGAAAGAGGAGTGTCTAGAAAAAGAATTTGCAGAAACTAGATAAATGTTTACACTAGGGATTAGTATATCTCCAGATGCAAGAGGAGTGACTTTAAAAGGACTATGTTTACATTAGAGATTAGCACCTGCTTCAGATCAGCCCTGCACCAGGCAAGAGTTTCACACCTTAGCGGTAATTGGGCTAGGGGGGTATAAACTCTTGCCTGGCTTCAGGAATAAAGCAGTGTCATGAACCTTGGAATTCTTAGGCCTTGTTAATTCTTATCTATGTCTGGAGAATACCCATTTATCAGGATAGTATATTAATTTGCTCTTGGCATGAAATATAGTCTGTAATATGAATTTCTATCTCAGTGAGAATTCCAGACTCTTTCTGCAGACAACTGAATTAATGGCTAGTGCTTTATTGTTTTATGGTAGTGCTTAATTAGTTACTGAATAGGTTAAACTCCTTGCTGCTATCTGGAATCAAAGAACACTGGGAAAAGGCTTTAGCTATGTTAGAATACAATCTTAAAAGACATTTACTATAAGGTAATATTTAATAGAGTGCACGTGATTCTATACATTAGACTAACTCAGTGGAAATTTGATTATTATGGGTTAGGGGAAAACGCCAATACTCTGGGAGGGGAATTTTCATGGAACTCTTATCCTCGTGAACAGCTTCCAGGCTCTTTGCCTGTCAAACTGACCCAAACTGGAGAGCTGACTTTCGTCAGACTTCCAGGAGGAGAGTCCTAGAAATTCATTTCTCATGAGCAGCTTTTTGCATTTCTGCCTCACAAGCTGACTCCACCAGAGTGCCCTGGCATCTCACCCTTTTTAATTTTTTAATATTTTATCTTTATTTCTTAGCCGAAGTTCCAGGATGTACCGCTTTGTCGTAGGTACATATCTCAGGAGCACTCTAAAGATGAGTGGAAACACAATGATTACTAATAAAGTAATGCCAAAAATAATAACATGTAGGATTATATATTGAACCCGATCCAGGGGGTTCAGTGCACTTAAGTTGTTTTTCAAATCTCTGGCCAATTCATCAATGTTCCAAGTGTCCAAATGGCTTTTACTAATATCTGAAATTTTTATTTTTAACTCTTCTAAGTCATAAGAAATATCAGTATCTTTCCAAATCCCCTGTAAATGTGTTTTTGTCTTAAGCCACTCAGTAGTTGTACTATAAGGTAAGGGAGTGACACAAATGTACTGGAAAAAAGCATGACATTTAGTAGCTAACCTGGTTTTGATATTAGCAATATCTTGCCTTATTGCCAGTACTACTTCTTCCAGGGCGTTAACCTTTGCTTCCAATTTTTTATCTATGATATACAACTCTGACAAGGCTACAGAGATATTCTTATGCATGTCATTAACAAAATGAGTGGTATGCTGTTGCTATACTAAGGCTGTGGTGGATATTGTAAAGGAATTTAAGATTGTAATTAAGGCTGTAATTCTTAAGATCAGTGCTACTACAAATCTCTTAGGTCCAATATGTTCGTTTAGTCTTTTTAAAGTTTGTAATTTAGAATTTTTAAACCAAGGATCATTTTTCAACTCTACAGGCAGCAAAGCATTAGCAGGTCTTTTTTAACAAAATCATAACAGAAGATTCCTTATTTAAATTAGGATCTACACAATTAGTTGATTGACCAAGAATTACAATGAATATGAAAAGACTTGCCAAGATTGGTGATCTTGACTCTTAAAATTATTTAACAATAAGCATACAGGTAAGGTACACAGCTTTCACAGATATAGGGAAGTTGGCCTGAACGGCCAAAAACAATGTCTCTAATGAAATTTTGTCCAATATTCTGTAGCAGTCCTTCCGCCTCACGAGTCACCTTTTTTAGTTGTCCCCAAGTTGACACTAGGTCGGCACTCCTTGCTGTAGCCCATGGCGGAGATAGGAAGAGTTTCTTTATTTGTTTGTAAGTGGCTGCTCTCTGATTTCTCCTTCTCTGTATGCTCAACACAGCTTTCTCATCACCACTGTCAGGGCACTCACAGGTTACAGGTTAGCCTGTCACATTGGAAGCTAGCATGCTCTTGCAGCAGTCTGTGAAAAAGCAGAAACATTTCCCCTTTCCCCCATATTAAGTATCTGAACAGGATCATGTCATGTGCCAATAAGTGGATCCCTTCATCTCATGAGGATGTCTGATTTTAGGGTACCATAGACACTCAGAGAGTTTTTTGGCATATAAATTAAAAAGATATAGATTTAAAGTTCCACAGTACTGTCTCCTTGAGAATTATAAAAATCTCAGTAATATGGATAACATTAAATTGTTGACAAAAAATCTCAAATGCTTGGCTGTAATAGCCAGTTTTAATTTGATTTGGAACACCAAGTTTAAGAAGAAATCAACATAGGTAATGACTAACTATACTTTTAGTTGCTTTTCTTGTTAAAGCAGTTGTAATTAGAAAGACTGGAAAGGTATCAATAGTCACATGTGCATATTTTTTTTCTAAAATAAAAAATGAGTATCCATTTGCAATAATTGATTAAGTATAAGTCCTCGAGAATTAACACCAATGTGTGGAACAGGTAGAAATGAGGACTCTGAGAGTAAATCTTTACAATATGACATGAAAATTTATTTATTTATTTATTTAAAATACCAAATCATTATCTTAAGCCATTACTATTTTGATGATGTAAAGAATGAGATTATATGGCCAATTATTTTTGTATAAGATCCATAATCTACCTGGGATATGAATCTACTGTGGCATTGCCTTAAGAGGTCTTTTCTAGGCAATCTTCAACATTTTAAAAAACCATCTATAGCACATAAGTTAATTATTTGTACTGAAGCAGGTGGAAACACAAAAGAATAAACATGTGATCCAATTCACATATACTTTTCTCCCATAGAAGGGTTGCTTTTAAATACAATAAATGGGATGCATGCATGTATGAATTTATAAAAGCATGCATAATAAGCAATTAACTTATTTTAAGGATGAATATCAATTTTATTTAAAATAATGGTATGCAATAGGTCAAATATCAATATTTTGTAATGACTAATCTTAATTCTAAATTAGCACCATAGAATCCTTATATATAATAGGATGTTAAAACTTTGAGGTGAAGAAAGATGATTTTACATTAATGTTTATTCTTGCCAAAAATAGCTGTGGACATTTTTAATAACAATAACTAGAATATGTAGCTAATATTTGATTACCACCAATTATAATCGATACCAATAGATTACAGAAGTTTCCTCTACTTTCTGTTAAAGCCTTTTTGGTTCTATTCCAATTAATTTGAATCTCACTTGATGGCACCTAACAAAAGCTTAGGTTCTCTTGTGATGAATTTAAGGTGAGATCTTAGCCAATTAAGATCTCTTGGAAGCTTTTGAAAATAAAATTTTGAAGTAAATTTGTACCAATATTCCAGTATAACTAAAACTTTAATTATTAGGAAAGATATTGCCTCTGAATCTTATGAAGCAACAACTATTTCCCCGGAATTTTAAACTTCTCTTTAGAAACATTAGCTAATAAAATACTTTCCACGTAGGAAACAATATATACTGAAAAATTTAAACTTTTTGCTTCTTGTATAGAACAATGAACAATGAAAATTTTTGGACAATGAAAATTTCTTACATAATATAAAGCTATGTTAGCCATACCTAGGGACAAAATCTTTAATTGTCACCAGTTCACTAGAAGTAAACTCTTTACAAATGGAAAAAATAGGCCTTCAATCAAATCTATAATAATTTTTCATGAAGTAGGCAAGTTATCTTGTAATGCCTTTATAAGTTTTATAGCCTGATTGACCTTTTATAAATCTTGAATTTAGACTTTATCATGAACAACACCTGGGTAGATCTGAAAAGAAAAAAAAATTGTTTAGCTAATCTTCCTGAAGGCAGGGAGGGGTGATGTTTGAAGATCTTCCTTAGGCAGAGTCTGTAAAACACAAGAAACTTTACACAAACTTCCCTGAGGCTGCTCTAAGCTTTGTATCAACCCAAATGTATATATTTTCTAATCTGAGCATCTTGCCCTCCTGCAATAAGGACAGATTCTAGAGCAGCAATTTAACATTCTGACCATGCCTCTGATTTTGGACAATCTTTCTTAAGATGACTTAAACCATAAACATTTTGTTTTATGACTTTTTATGGTCCTGCAAGGCCGCAGCCATAGTCAAACTGATTGTGTGAGGGTCTAATTTCTGCACAAAGATGAATATATCTATTTAATTCTGCTTTGCTTTGTATGGCTGAATGGCCCAAGTGAGCAGCATATGCACTCTTATAAGTTGATTATTCTTGTAATAATCTTAATTATGGGTGAGTTAAAAGTCTTAAGCTTTTGATTAAACTGCAAACTGTAGTCAATGGCAATTTTAACCATAATTTTTAAGTTTTTGTTGCAATATTAGAATATATCTATAACTTTTAGAAAGCAACTCCCAATTTTAAACAATTTATTCTCCTTAAAATCAATACTAAAAACATCACTAACACGTTACAAAATTTAGGTGCCAATTCATTAATGCATGACAGTTTAAAGTTTAATGTTTCATTAAACAGACATTGTTTTAAAATTTTATCTTTATAAGTCTACCTTTTAGGAAAAGAATTACACAAAATTTTATCTCAATTTAGAAGTATCTTTAGAGGACTAGTTTTCTGGGCTGGTTTATGCCGGGTGCTTTTGTTTGAAAATGACTCTTTCTCTCATTTACTACTTTTAAGTTAACTTTGTAACCAGTGTTACATCTTTTTAATCATACCCAAATAACTTATAAACCAATTTTCTATGACTAAGATATGCAGATCATATTTATACTTTTAAGACCAATCAAAAACCAAATGAAGTGGCTACATGAATCTTATGAATTTAGATTAATCAAATAATTTTACTTTTTATAGCTATGCTATAAGATAAAAAAGCAATTTGTCTTTTTCAAAAAACAATAATCACAAACTTGCAAAGAATTTTTTAGGAAAAAACACTTTTAGATTATTTGCCTTAGAAATAAGAGGTTACAGATTCCTTTTCTTTAAAAACAAGTTTTTCAGTAGAACTTTTCTTGCTGTGCTTGATTTTTGGCTAAAGTGAAGGCTCTGTATCAGCCTTCTTTGTGCAAACTGAAAGTGAATCAGCAGATAAAGTTTTAACCATTCATTTTTGTTTTATTTTTTCAACATGAAACATAAAACAGTCATTCAGATAACAACACAATCATTCAGACAACGACACAATCATTCAGACAATGAAACAAAAGACATACACAAATTGTCACATGATTGGTGCACCAAACGTTAGACAATTTAAAGAGGGTAGAGAATTACTCCTGTAGGGGCCAGAGAGAATAAAACAGGGTGTCCCCCGATTTCTCCCTGTCCCTGGGAGAATTCTAAAATCCATTTTCTTTTATCCCTTCTTTTCCTTTTCTGCTTGTAAGAGACAGGTTGTCAAACCAAGATTAAAATCCAAAATTTTCTAACAGCTTCTATCAAGCATCTAAACTTCTAATTTATTCAATCTGCAGGGTAATTTTTTGAGAAAACACACAATCACTATACATTGAATGTCTCAAATAGCCTAAAAGTTTACCATGCTGAATCTTTTTTTAAGCCATCATCAGTCCACAATAAGTCAAATATTTTATAGTCATCTGTAAAAATGCTATTTTCTGTAACCAACAAAATTACCATTTATGAAATGAATTATATATGTTTTTGGAGATGATTTAACTTTTAATAAAGCTTTTTTTATGAATTTTTAGCACAACGTAGGATTGGGAAATTGTAAATAAGGTAACAGTAAGAAATGACCTATATTTTGACTTTTATGAAGTCTATTTTTATAATTTGACCATAATTTAACCATAACTTTTATCTAAAGTACCAGAATCCACAACTTGAAGTTTTTCCTATAACTGGAGCTGTGTCCTATAATGAGCTCCACAGTTCCTGAATGGGGCTAAGAGACTGCCCCTTTAGTTTTTTGCCTTACCTGCTTTTTTAGTGAGTGGAGTACCATCCTTGTGAAACTTTGATTCACACTCATTTTTCCAGTGTCTTCCTTTGCCACATCGTGGGCAGGGACCCAAAGGAACGTTTTTCTTATTTCCTGAGAGATTCTTACAATCTTTTCTCAGGTGCCCCGTTTTTTTTTTTTTTTTTTTTTAACTGAAACATGTAATTCCACTCGTAGCGCCTAATTTCTTCCCTTTCCTTGCTGTGGCGTAAGCAATCTCCTGCATTACGGCCAGTGAGGCATCTACACAAGTTTTAATATAATCTTGTAGCGTAAAAATTTATCTGGTTCCAGCAAATTCTTTTTCTAGTCACTCCTAGAACTTGTCTTATGGATTGGTCTGTTCAGGTTTTGGCACAAGGTATTCACATATTCCCAAGCCAATTGTTTTATTAATATATTTGTCCCTTCCGAGGAGGGGAAGCATCCTACCTACTTGCTTCCAATCCTGCAATGTTAAGCTTCCCTCCTCTGGAAACCAGGAACTGATTTTTTGCATGAAATTATAAAATTTATCCGAGACCTTTAGGCTTCTGCCAGACAACATGTGCTTAAACACTGAGAGGAACAATTTTTTTTCCCTTTTGATTCTGACTGTCCCATGATAAAAAATTACTTGTCGTTTTAACGGCTGCCCAGGTCTGCCCATCTGCAGCACGATCATGGCAAGGTCCTATCTTTGCCTGAGAAAATAAAGAATAGAAAGAAAAAAGAAAGAGAAAAAGAAAGACTAATCTGCCCTGATGTCCCTGTTCCGGCGCCAACTGCCGCAGACACTATAGGTCCCTGTGTCTGCATGGAAAGGGATCTCTTAAGCAGATGGGCAAAGAGTCGGATGGGGTGACAAACAGTCGAACATGAAAGAGTGGTGTTGGATCTGAATGTAATTTTCTGGTTGAGATTAGACTAATTATATTACAGCAATATCATAAATTGTAAAACATAACAGATACGGTACAATGAAGTTTTCCAGGTGCCAGAGGAGTGACTAGAAAAAGAATTTGCAGAAACTAGATAAATGTTTACGCTAGGGATTAGTATATCTCCAGATGCAAGAGGAGTGACTTCAAAAGGACTGTGTTTACATTAGAGATTAGCACCTGCTTCGGATCAGCCCTGCACCAGGCAAGAGTTTCACACCTTAGCGGTAATTGGGCTAGGGGGGTATAAACTCTTGCCTGGTTTCAGGAATAAAGCAGTGTCATGAACCTTGGAATTCTTAGGCCTTGTTAATTCTTATCTATGTCTGGAGAATACCCATTTATCAGGATAGTATATTAATTTGCTCTTGGAATGAAATGTAGTCTGTAATATGAATTTCTATCTCAGTGAGAATTCCAGACTCTTTCTGCAGACAACTGAATTAATGGCTAGTGTTTTATTGTTTTATGGTAGTGCATAATTAGTTACTGAATAGGTTAAACTCCTTGCTACTATCTGGAATCTAAGAACACTGGGAAAAGGCTTTAGCTATGTTAGAAAACAATCTTAAAAGGCATTTACTATAAGGTAATGCTTAATAGAGTGCACGTGAATCTATACATTAGACTAACTCGGTGGATATTTGATTATTATGGGTTAGGGGAAAACGCCAATACTCCGGAAGGGGATTTTCCATGGAACTCTTATCCTCGTGAACAGCTTCCAGGCTTTTCGCCTGTCAAACTGACCCAAACTGGAGAGCTGACTTTCGTCAGACTTCCAGGAGGAGAGTCCTAGAAATTCATTTCTCATGAGCAGCTTTTGGGCATTTCTTCCTCACAAGCTGACTCTACCTGAGTGTCCTGGCACTTACGCAACTTATAAGAAAAAATACTGTTTCTTTAAGAAAATTGTTTTGAGGCAGTTAAGAAATTGTTCTAAGTTGCCTGAAAAAGACCCCCAGGATTTGCTTTTGTGTTATAGAGGTTTACATAAAGCTATAAATAATAAAGATTACAGATAGCTCCTGAAAATATACTAATTCAGGATTCTTATATTTATTTGGGTTTTAAAAGGTAGTTATTTGTGGAGACAATTTAAAGACTTTATCTAATTTCTGATTAATAAATAAATAAATTGTACACATGTGACTATAATGACTTTTCAAGCATTCTAGGTACAATCTCTCTTTAAGAGAAACAATTAAAAGTGTAATTAGTCACTGTTCATGTTATATTAAAACTGACTAACAGTTCAGTTCTAAAATTTTGATGAAAATACAAGATTATATTTTGATGTGTGAGCACCCTTTTTATACTCAACATATTAGAGCACATGCATCATTACCTGGCTCCTATTCAAGGGAAAAATTCCTAAGCTGAAGAAAGCCACTGACAAGAAAGTCTAAACAGATAAGTCCTACCTGTTTATTTTGTAAATCTAAATAGTATATATGACTGGGCTGAATAGCCATCCTAGAAACAAATATTCTGTTCTTGTTAGTCAAAACATTCATGACAGTTTTGCCATCATCTGATGGCAATGTGACTCATCTAACTGGCCTTCCTTATAATCCTCAAGGAAAAGGCATTGTAGAACGAGCCCCTCGCACTCTCAAGTCCTATTTAATTAAACAAAAAGGGGGGATAACGGCTATGACGCCAAACATGGCTCTATTCCTTATAATCTTTACTCTTAATTTCTTATAATATTTACTCTTAATTTCTCTTAATTTCTTAAAATTGGATAATGCTGGGAGATCACCAGCTGAAAGGCACAGACAATGGCCTCAATCACTCTATGAAATGGTCAAGTGGAAGAATGTCCTTGATAATAAATGATATGGCCCAGATCATATTTTAATAAGATCCAGGGGAGCTATATGTGTTTTTCCACAGGAGGAAGATAATCCCTTTTGGATTCTGGAGCGCCTCACTCGAAGGATCCAGCTCTTGGAAAATGAGTCACAGGAAGAAGATCCCAAGACATCGGTGGATCATACTTCTCATGCTGGAGATTCTGGTTCCTAGTATATCTGGAGAGTTAAGATGGGGAATTATGTCAACTTTCTCTTTTCCTATGCCAGTTATGCATAATGCACAAATATTTCCACGCTTTTGCTCTACAGATAAAGAACTGGGACTTGCTTATTTATCCTTAGATGAACAGATTCAGGCTTTACTAGAAAATAGAATCTTCTTCCTACAGGGAACCCTGTGCTTTATGATAATTTTCTCGTTACAAGATAAGAGCCAATGCATATCCTTGCATTATCAATCAGCAGCCTGGTTAAGAAAGACCTCTTGGGGCATAACAACTGATATAAAGGCTGATACCATAGTTATTAGAGGATGGTGGCCTAGCCGAAAACCTGGAAATAAGCTGCCTTCACAACCAAGAATGGCACCCTTTTGCAAGTAAGTGTTCATGGAAGATTTAATGTTATCTTGGACAGGTTGCCAAGCTGAAAAATATACTTGGATAGTAGAGAAATATTTTTTTCCTTTTCCCCAAATATGAGTAGAGAGTATACTGATACTTTTGCTGGATATAATCTTAGTAATATGGACCCCCTTCTGAACTAATACTAACCCTTTTGATCAGTGGTTTCTTTGTGGGGTTAATGAAAGATGTACTGTTCTCGCCCCATGGCAATGATTGGAGGAGGTTCTAGTGAGAAAGGAAAATTGACCTTTGATTGGAAAAGTACCCTGAAGACCGGTCGGTCTGATATGCAGAGTCTAAATTCTTTTAAATGGACCACCTCCAATGTTAGATAAAAGAAACAGAGAGAGGTAAATTTTACTGCCACCCCAGTATGTGTATGGCCCCCATTTTTGTGGGTGGTAAGTAACACAAGCTTATATCAGAATAAGATAGAGAAAGATTGCTCACAAGAAAAATGTTTTTATGCCTTATGCTGGGATGCTAAGAAATATCCTTTTGCTTTGGTTACCCACAGGCCTAGATTTGTTCCTCTTCCTGTAGATGCCCCTAATAGCTTGAATTTTTTTCGAGGGAAAAGAAATTTTGGTATTTCTGCTATCATAGTTGGACTGGTGGCCACAGCTGTGGATGCAGCCTCTGTCAAGGCCTCGGCACTCGCTCTATATAACACTGTTCAAACAACACAATCTATTAACGAGCTTTCTATGACAGTAACAATGACCTTAGATAAACAGGCCACAACCAACTCACAGATACAAGGAGGGCTGATGTTGATAAATCAATGCATCGAACTAGTCCAAGAGCAAGTGGATATTCTTTGGCAGTTGCCTCAATTGGGCTGTGATTACAAGATGCCTGGCCTTTGTGTTACTTCTGTTCAGTTTGAAAATTCTACAAGAGCAGCAAATTTGTCAAAAACTTTGTCTCGTTATATGTTACAGAATTGGACCATGGAATTTGAGCAAAAGCTTTGAGAATTGAGAGTTGCTATTCTACAAGTGAATTCTTCGCGTCTTGACCCTTCGCTGATGAAGGGCTTCTCTAGAAGCCCTTCACCTAGATTTCCTCTGCATTTTCCTACTTTAAGGAGTGGGTGGGGGTAGGCTTGTTTGCCGTGATCCTATGCGGTGGAGCATTGCTTTTGCTCTAGATGGTCTGTAAACTTAAAGTCCAAACAAAAAGGTAAAAGATGGTGATAGCCCAAGCACTTGCAGCATTAGAACTCGGTGCCTCCCCAGATATATGGTTATCTATACTTAAGCAATAGGTTGTTGGCCGCTCAGCTCTTGCACCCCATGAGGCTAGTCTCATTGCATGGGATAGAATGACTGTGCTTCAGCAGCCCAAGAGAGTTGCACGGCTAAGCACTGCAGTAGAAAGGATCTGCGGCATAAAATGAGCTTATTCTAGGGAGACATGTCATCTTGTATGAAGGTTGAGTGTTCAAGTGTCCTTCCCCGAGGAAAAACGACATGGGAGCAGACCAAGACCCCTCCGGGTGACGGGACTGGGAGAAGGTTTTGTGTAATGCCCCTATTTTGCACACTGGGGATTTGACCTCTATCTCCACTCTCAGTACTGGGTGGCCTGTTGCCTTTTAAATAAAATAAAAGGGAAAGATGTGAGGAGCCAGCCTTGCAATCACCATTACAAGATGGTGCTGATATCTGGTGTTCTAACTGGTAAACAAGTAGTCTACCCATGTGCTGGGGTGTTTTTCCATTCCTTGTGCCCACCCTGTCCCGTGGCGTCATCTGGGCTGATAGTGAGCAGCCAGTCAGGGTGAAATATGTCTCCAACCACTCTTGTGGTCTATAAGGACCGAGTTTCCTGTGTTCTGGTCCTCCTCCCCCAGAAGCTAATCATCTTTCTCTCAAGATGCATTAAAGCTGTGCTGCAGAAGGATCTGAGTGTGTCCTGTTTGTGTGACCTCTCTGGCGAGACTCCTTATCATCACAGACACAAACTACTTACTATTTTCAATTGTTTCTGACTGAAGTCACTGATATTATCTGTAACATTCTTATGACTTGTAGGAATTATTCAAGACCTGAAATGATAAATTGGGAATTTGACCTCAGATGTACCTAATAGTTTATTATCTCTACAATTATCCTGCCTAACTAAACATAGCACATCTATACACCATTTGCACAGAATCTTTCGTATTTGTATCCTTGGGAGTTTGTTTAGTAAAAAGTGCTTCTCTGATTTAGGGTTTGATGAACTTGGAGACCAACAACTATGATATACATTTTGATGTAGAAGGTGAACTGAGAAAAGAAATGACAGTGTTTAAAAAATACCTCATGAAGCATGCTCTGAAGTACTCTTCTACTTTCCCATCTTCAGACTAATGAAGCATGCATATTTTACACATGCTGGTACATTTGCAACCAAATAAAAAGTTCACTAATTTTTGTCTCATAGGAAACACAGTTTGAAAGGCTCTTTAATCCTTGTAATTCTGATGATTCTAAGAAGGAAGTTAACCCCCAGTGAAATGATTACAAAGTTAAGTAGGAGGCATACCTTTAGAGTCAAAACTGAACTCCTTTATTTTAAACATATTTAATCATTTTCATTATCATAATTAAAACTCACAAATACGCACAAACTGAGACAGTGGTCTGTTCAATTTATTTAGATTCATTCTTAAGCTGTTAATCTTCATTCCTCATTATTTGTAATATTCATTTATAGACAGATATTATTGAAATATTTGATTTACAAAATATTCAGTATTTAGACATTTCTTTTAAATCAATCATACTTTTTTTTCTAAACTTACTTAAATGAATTAATCATTCAAGATAAGCTGTTGAGTGACTTCCTCTATTTATGTCCAACTTATTTTGAGAAAGTTGTTCTCATTGAACCTGAAGCTGGCCTTTCAGCTACACTGGTACTTCAACAAGCCCTGGTATCTATCTCTCTTCACTCCTCCAGGGCTGGGTTACAGAGAAGTGCTGGCAAACTTAGCATTTACTGTGAGTGCAAGCACTTTACCCAGTTAGCCAACTTCCTAGCCCCTATTCAACTATTTTTTAATTAACATTAAACAGTTTTTATATCAAAGTAATACCCTATTTTGTGCACTGAAATACAGACTTGTTTTTCTCCTTGCAACAATGTAGGTCTATCATTGCCCTTTGACACACATAAATCCATAACCTTGCTCCAGAAGCTAGAGCATTGCTCATTTAATCCAGCCATAACAAAAGCAGATTCAGCAGGAGCAGCAGCTGCCCAAGGTCCTCTCAGGAGCTCTTGCATTTATATCCTCTCAAGAGTCCCTATCATTTCAAACATAAATTATCTGCAGCTGGAGAAAATATGAAGCAGCCCCTCATCCCACACATGAGATTAAAACAAAACAAAACAAAACAAAAAAATGTACTCATATAATATGATTTTTTTTTTATTTTCAGTAAATTACTCACACATTCCTACCTAAAAGGAGGATGGAGGATCCTACAACTCAGAACTAAATAAAACTTGCAAGTTTTAGGAAGCTCAGAAAGCTGTAAGATTTACTGGGCCCTCCAAATGGCTGGGAAAGATTAAAACAATTGCTGGGATGAATAGATTATCTCTTTGATATATCTACCTGCTGGTTGAGAAGAGAGCTCCTGGGGCCCAAGGTCACATGAGTTAGTACTCATGATGGGGTTGCTTCTCTGTGATGCAGCTGCATTTAGAGTCAGCCATGTTCCTGTAAAGAAATGACCCCCCCACCAAAAAAAAAAAAAAAAACAAACAAAAAACTAACTCACTGTTTCACAAGGTAATATACTTAGGTAGAACAATCTCTGTCACTGTTGCCCTATAAGGAGTAAATAGGCAGCTAACTGAACCTGTTCTGAAAATATCTATCAGTATTCCTTTACCTTCTATGGATAGGATACATAGCCACTAGTTGCTAGGTTTGACCTGTCCCTGTTTTGTGGGCCCTGCCTGCTTATTCTGTTATCTACTGTATTTGTATGACTCAGTGGGGCCAAGGAGTTATGTGGACCCGGCTTTATTTACCACATCCACTTTTAAAGTGTAACAAAATCACCTACTCCATCTACCAACATGGGAGACACTATGTTTTGATACACATTGCTCTCCAACAGTGGAATGACAAGAAGACCAGAGCCATCCCCTAAGTCAGGGACAAATAATCCAAAAGATACTATCTCTAACCTAGGACAACCAGTGTCAATATTTTTAAATGTCTGTGCAAACATAGATATATAGTCTCAGAGTTTGAATACAGGCAAAATGATAACTGCATGTCTGGCATGTCTGAACATCCTTCAACTCTGGCCAAATGCACCCCTAAAACTTTTTTTTTTTTTTTACTGTTCGTACTGGGAGCACATCTTATAAATCACCCTTCAGGAAAAGTGCAAAAATGTTGCTCCTTCAAAAGGAGCCTTCTGCAACATACTGTCAACGAAGGACTTGGTAATCTTCTAATTTCAGTATCCCTAACTTAAGAAATCCCTGATACAAAACTGGCTGGCAGATTGGAAAGGGCATGAATACAGGGACTGTGTTATATTTCAAGAGAGTTTCTATCATGCACTAAGCCACATCCAGGCCTTCCATTCTTTTTATGAGGAAATAAAAATTATCACACTTCTCATCGCTGCCATAGCAAGAAATCTGTTTTTGGTCCTTGTAGACACTAGAGTCCAGAAGTTAAGGGTCTATTTTGGACATGTATGTGAAGAAACTAATAGGGAAGATCAATGGACTGGAGAGACAAAAAAGAACTGGATTCCTGCAATCCTTGGTATGAGACCAGATGTCCCAGTCTTGCTACAAAGGTTTGACTCCCTAAAACTTCAATTATTGGAGCTGGGTGTGGTAGTAACACAAGCCTTAAACCTAGTACACCAGAGTCAGAGGCCTCTGTGAGTTTGAGGCTAGCCTGGTCTACGCAGTGTGTTCCAGGTTACTTTGAGGTACATAAAGAGACCCTGTCCAAAACTGAAACCAAATCCGAAATAAAACGTCAATTGTTGAGGGAAACTATCCTACCTTGTGGAAGTGTGATTTAAACTTCTTATGGGAGCCCCACATGCCTGTGCCAACAATTCTATAATGCAGTCACTTAGGAGATCCAATGGTCTGGATCCCCAAACCACTTTGAACAAAATATCTGTCCCTTGTCTAGTGTCTCTCATCTCTGAATGGCCAGAAATAATGTCACTGCAGATATCAGGTACCATGCCCTCTGTGTACTATACTAGATATGTGGGGGACACAGCCCAGATTGTACTTCTGCTCAACTCATCAGCATTGTGTGTGTTAGTGTCTAGCTGTATAGTTTTCTTCCTGTTCCATCTTACCAGACGGAACCATTTAGAAATCTTAAGTACTGGGAGTCTCAAAGTAAATGGTGTGCCCTACAAATTGACAACTAGAAATAAAATTAATTGGCATCTGAGTATAAAATTCATTATCATGGCCTAGCTACCTGGACAGTGGATGGATCCTGAGGTTACCATACTCCCATATGTATGAGAAACCATGTTATCAGGGTAAGTCACAGTTGAAATAATTATTAATATAAATTGCATTGTGACATATAAAATTATTATTAAGTGTAAAATACAAGTACATTTGAAATTATTTCTAATATAACTCAAAAGCTTAATAAACTGTTGTACAATAGTGTCCTCAGAGGATCGAAACCTTCCACCATCTCTTAAAGCAGGGAGATAAACAACTCAAAAGAGCTTCAGGAAGCTCTTTAAGCAGGAAGGCAAATGTCTCCAAAGAGCTTCAAGGAGTCCCACAAACTGGAAACAGTCACTAAGAGCTGAGAGTCCCTAACAGATGCAGAAAGCTGACCTACAATTGAGGAGTCTCAGTGAAGATGAGACTAGTTGTCCAAAAGAAGAAGAAATCAGGTGAGCTGGAGCTAACATGCCTGGAAGAGATTTAGACCCACTGAGACACGTGAATAGACTCTCTCCAACATGTTGTGCTTTCTGCAGGCTGTGCAGTATGCTCTAGGTCCCAGTATTTGTGAGCTCTTACCCATCCTGGGGTGGCCTTTGGTGATGTAGCTGCCTCTGAGTCATTTCTGCTCCTGTAATTAAGCCCTCACACATATTCCTGTAAGGAATCCCAGTGACACTCATGGGTCACCCAAGTTGGACTTCAGTGACATCTATAATATAGACAGTCCTAATTCTACCATAGTTAATGCAATATCCAAAATTTGGCCTATACTATTAAAGATTGTTTATATTTGCTTGTTTATTGTGTATAAGAACAACTCAGTGGAATTATCCCTTTCTCCCATGTGGATTCAGGCCTTGAAATCCAGGTGGCAGGCAGGGAAACAAGATATTTGACTGGCTCAGCCTTCTTGCCAGCTCTGATTTTGCCATCTTTAATGCATGCAGCAGACAATGGCCTAAAGTTCAAATTATTTGTATTTATTCATTCAAATTCATTTGTTTATTTAATGTGTTTGTGTGTGCATATTCTCATGCCACTGTATGTGTGTGTGGATGTCAGAGAACAACTTGCAGAAATTGATTTAATCCTACTGTTTGCATACTAGGGATCAAACTAAGGTCTTTAGGCTTGGCACTAAGCACCTCTACAAGCTGAGCTATCTTGATATCCTGAATTCTACCACCCTGGATGGGTGCAGCAGAAAATGGCTTTAATTGCTCTTTTTTTCAGTCAGATCTCACTGTGTTCCTCAGGTTTATCTTAGATATCTGTCCTTCTTGAGTTTCAAGAGTGCCTAGAAAGCATTGAAACTATGCAAAATGTTAATGCTCCATTTTGGCATTAACAGTTCTTTTAACTGTTTTTGTTTTGTTTTGTTTTGTTTTGTTTTTGGAGAAATATCCTAATTTCATCACTTTAACAGCATTTTACTCATGTCTGCTATATTTCATTTCATTACAGATTATTCTTGTATTATTTACATTTTTTTGAAAATTGGAATCCATGATGAGCATTTTTTGAGTACAGATGAATGTTTTACTTGTGAAAGTGAATTTTGCAATTTAGAAACTAAGGTGAAACCTGGATTATAACTGATCTAGCCTTCTGTGTTTTAGAATTTGAAGAACAAGGAGGATAAAGATGATAACATAAGTAGTGTTCCTTAATTGAATTAAAAAAATTGCTGAGTATCAAATGAAACAATTGATGGAAACAGTAAGTTATATTTTACACTGGAAAAGACACAATTTAGCAGAAGCATTAAAGTGATTTATTTACTGAAATATGCATAACACTAAAATTCATCATGTTTCTTTTCTCCTTGTATGAGACATCAGTGTCAAGAGATTGCAAATATTGAAAATTCTCTTCAATCCATTCTATTAAGATGTGTTTTTGAAGAGAATTTCTACTTCTTTTGTAAAATATAAATCTAATGTTAGCTAAAATGCATTTCTTTCTTATTTTTTTTGGATATTTTATTTATTTACATTTCAACAATTATCCTCCTTCCTGATTTCCCCTCTGCAATCTCCCACCTCATCCTCCCTCCCCCTGCTTCTGTGAGGGGGCTCCCCTACCCACCCTCTCCTGCCTCATTGCCCTGACCTTCCCCTACACAAGGACATCAAGGCTTCAAAAGACCAAGCTGCCCCCCCCACACTTCCATTATGCCTGTTAATGCAATTCTCTGCTACATATGCAGCTGGAGCCGTAGAAGAAATGTAAGTTTAAATACAATCTAAATAGGCTCATAATCTGCAGTTATTTTGCTATATCAAGATTTTAACTTTCCTGGTTTTTGTGTGATTTTTTTTCTCCAACAATGTAGATTCACTTTTATGACTACACATGGTTTGTTTGTTTGTTTGATTTTTTGTTTGCTTGTTGACATCAGATAATTCCTTATCAGTAAACAGAGATATACAGCACAACTGTATAAGGTTATATTGACATTTTCTTTGCTTTGTTTTATTTTTGAGACATGAGATCAACATGTGATCCATAGTAGTCTCCAATGATACTGCAATGTATCCGTGGTTTTTAATTTTTAATATGATGAACTTAATATTGCTTTTATCTCATAATTGAGCATATTTTCAAACTATTTTTCTGAAAAAGAAGCAGCAGAATTTGCAAATTATCAAAAGCCTTTGTTGAGGCAAAAATTAAATTCTTTATAATGATCCATGTGAAAAAGATGACATAAAGGAAGACCTCCTCCCCAAGCTGTCTAATTCCAGACAAAGGTCACTAATGGACTGTTCCAGTTCGACCCCCTCCCCAAGCTTACTAAGTCCAGATGAAGGTCACCAACAATTACCCCAAGATGAATCCAGACCTTACTGACACAAACAGCCGATGCCATAACCAGATGTACTTTTAGGTATCATACCTCCCCTTGTAGTCACCAAGGAAAATTACCACTGCTCACACCTGCCATTCTGAGTAATGTTCATTTCCCCTTCGATCTTTTTGTATAAAAACTACAAGTTTTGCTGAATAGAATGAGGCCTTGACAAGATTCATATTGACTCCTTGTCTTTTCAGAGCTTGGCTTCTGTTTCTCTTTCATGCCCCCTCCCCTATTTGGTTTTAGGAGCAGTTCCCTCGAGACCAACAAATAATTGGATCTGCTGGGCAGGTCAAGCATTTAAAAATGTGTATTAATGAACTGTTCAAATAAAATCTAAAAATTGTGTGACTTGCAGCTATTCCTCTATATCAAAGTTTAAACTCTTTTATTATTGTAATAGTTTTTTCTAATGCTGTCAAGTAATTTTATCATCAATAAAGATTATTTAAATGTATGTTTTTGCTTCAAAATATTTTTATCATTCATAAAAGATAAAAAGTGCTACTATGAATATTGAATTGGGCATTGTAATGTGTTGCACAGGTATATCTTTTCTTGTTTTTGAGACAAGGTTAAATGATGTTTTCCATATGATTCTTGAACTCTGGGGTTCAACAAATCTTCATATTTTAGCCTTCCAGAAAACTAATATTATAGGTGTGTGCCACAACAAACACAAACTTTTTTCTATAAGGAAAATATTCAAGTACTCTGCTTTACATATATATTCTCTTTTGAGTGCTTAGTAAAATACAAATTCAATTCTCTAAAAATGAAATAGTCTATGATCTACAAAAATTCTGTCTAAGAATAACTTAAATAGCCATGTGTGCCTGCATGCTGCCATGCTCCCTGACATAATGATAATATACTGAGTTTCAACAAGCCCCAATTGTATGCTTTTCTTTAAAGGAGTTGTCATGGACATAGTTTCTTTTCAGAGCAATAGTACAGTTACGAAGATAAGGATGGATGTCTGTATTGTAAGGTAAAAGGGCACTAGAGGAATGAAAGTTTAAACTGTCTGAAACACATATATGAAGATTCTGTGTATATCCATCCCAATTATACATTTTAGTACTGGGGAAATAACGAGGGGATAAGTTCAGGGACCTACTGGACATACTTTGAGTCATACTTCTACCATAATTCAACTAATTACCTAAACTCCATTAAGCTCCTACTTAACAGAGGGCCACAATATTTTTTGGAGTGGAATCAGTGCCAGTTGAAAAACAGTATCCAATAGACCCCAGGAAGTCTGATTGTTTCCTTCCCCCAGTGTACAGCTACTCTGGTAAAAGGCCATTGCCACTTCTGTGAAATGACTGGAGAAAGGCTAACAGTAAAACTATTAGGTATTTTGTTAAGGTCTTTACTAGGGGAAAGCTGGCTGTCCCGGCTTTATGATTCTACTTCACATATGTCAGAATGGGTAAGATCAGCAACAGAAGTGATTGACTGCTCATTCTGGATCTCTTTGAAGGAAGGGGAACACGCATTTATTCTTGGTAGGACAGAAAACGTGCATGGCCAGTATCAAAATTAATATAATGGTTCCTCAAAATATTAGGAATTTACCTCAAGAATCAGGTATATAACACTTGAGCATACTCTCAAAGATGCTCCATCCTAACACAAGAAAATTTTCTCACCTATGTTTATTGTGGTTTTATACATAACAGAAACTAGAAACAATCTAAATATCTCCCAATAAAAGAACAGATAAAAATATGGTACATATACACAATGGCAGATTATTAAACTGTTTAAAAAATGACATCATGAAAATTTCAGGTATCTGGAAGCAACTAGAAAAAAATTTTCCAAGTGAGGTAACCCAGACCCAAAAGAAAAAAAAGTGGTATGTATACCCTTATAAGTGGATATTAGGTATTAAGTAAATGATAATCAAGCTACAATGCACAGACCCAGAGAGCTTATGGAAAGAGGAGGACACAAGGGGTATGAGCATGGATTTCCCCTGGGATGAGAAAATTGAAGAGATTTTGGGTGGAATGGGAGCCTGTGGTGCCAGAAGCAGGAATGATTGGGTTGCAAAGGAGGAATAGAAGGATTGAATTCAGGGAGAGTCAGCTGGAATTGAGGGATAGTTTGGGAGTGTGGAAAAGGCTGGAATTGAGGTACATCTGAATTAGGAAACATAGTGCAGTTGAAATTTCTGGACTCTCTAAGGGTGACCCCACTATGGGAGGATATTGAGTCTGAACTGACTATGGCTTTTGTAGTCAGGTAAGCTTCAAGTGATGGGCTAAGACTGAATTCAGTTCAGGATCTCTTATGGAGAACGTCATACAACCAAGGATGATGGTAGGACAGAGGATCTCTTTCCAAATATGGATAGTGGAATTCCCATTTCAGAGGACAACATCCACACAGCTCCTGAACGTAGGAAGTTCAAGCTGGTGCCCGTGTAGAGCATTCTCTCCTACATTTTAGGCTCTTTGGTGCAGGGAAGTACATTAAAGGCTATAAAAAGAAAAACCCAGACACCAAGCCAGCCACAAAAAATTCAATCTATGATCTGCCTTCAAGGGAGGCAATGGTTGACATTGAAATTGTGGTAGTGGACAACCAATGATTGCTTTATCTTGAGGTCCCTAGACAAAAGAGAACTCTCATGCCCTACACTATCTAGATTGCCAGGAATGGAAGACTAGATAGACCAGAGAACTTTTTAGAGCCAAACAAGATAGGAAATGAACAAACAAACAAACAAATTTTTCTTGTTGACATTTTGCTAAACTCACAGATGGATGCCTTATCCAGTCAGAGTTATCAGAGAGGTCTCTTACAGCATCATATGGGAGAGGATATAGAGATCACAGCCAAAAGTGGAGAGAGTCTAATTTGGAGATCCCCATAGTGTTCCACATCTAAGAGCTCAGGGAACTACACAGAAGTAGCAAATGAAAAATTAGTGTCAGAAGCAACTGGGTGCACCAGGAGAACATGAACCACTGACTTAACTAAGCAGGGCACATATAGGCTCACAGAGATAAAAGCAACAAGCATGGGGTCTGTGTGGGTCTGCAGCAGGTTCTCCATCTAATGTTATGGGGCATGAGTTGGTCTGTACCAGGTTCTTAGCATATATGTTATGGTTGATAGCTTGGTATATCTGTGGGGTTCCTAACACTGGCAGCAGGTTTGTTTCTAACTCTCTTGCTTGTTTTTGAGATTCTTTTCCTCATATTTGCCCCCTGTCTTGTCCAAACACTGCATAAGTCACTTCATCTTGTCTTATTGTGTCTTGTTTTGTTGTACTTCGTTGTCTTTTAGTGGCCTGCTCCTTTCTGAAAGAAAACAGAGGAGATGTAGATCTTGGCGAGTGGGATCCCTAGGTCTAGATTTGTTTCTAATTTGTAGTCTAGAATTACTAGGAAATATTCTTATGAGAGAGAGAGGGAAGGGGAGGGGGAGCAAGAAGGGGAGAGAGAGGGGGAACGAGAGGGAAAGGGAGGGAGAGACAGAGAGAGACAGAGAGAGAGAGAGAGAGAGAGACAGAGAGAGAGAGAGAGAGAGAGAGAGAGAGAGAGAGAGAGAGAGAGAGAGAGAGAGAGAGAGAGAGAGAGGGGTATGATTCAGCTGAATTGGTAGGCAGGTACAAAAGACTTTTTACTTTCTTGAGGGGTAATGCTGATGATTTTCAAAAAGGATCTCTGCCTAGACATTGATCTTGACAATCTAGGACCACCATAAAGGAGTGAGTCACCTATTGTGACCCAGGCAAACTGTACTTTTATGTGTGAGGTGATAGTCCTGCATCATGTCTGTAGCTCCCTGTCTTAATCTATTCAGTTAATTCCCAGACATTATGTATAATTTCTTTTCCATTTGGCTGGCACCACTGAGTGAGTCTATATTTGCCTTTGAATGGACTGATCCAATGTCCATTGAGTCTAGTCAGCAAAACTGGACAGGACTATCCTAAAGGTTCAAAAATGTCACTGTATATTTTGTAAAAGACTTTAAAAAATCTTTAACAGTAATCCAGGTTGCACACCTAGATTCATCTCTTCTCCACTATTTACATGATATTCAATTGGCAGCTGTCAACACCACCTTCTGTTTGAAAGGCACAAAGGACTTGCTCTATCAGTTTCAGATGTTGGGATATAACATCTCCCATGATTTGCCAAACTAGTCTCATAGCTTGGAAACAAGCTTGCTCTAGATAGGAGAGCTCTCAGTGGCTGATACACAGGGTCACTTCTTTCCAGGCCAAGAGGTAGGCATGGTGATTTCATTACAGTTCTGAATTCCTGGATTTTCTGAATAGCTCTTCTTCCCCCTTATTTCTCCCAAGGTGGGAGACCATTCTTTGAAGTGGGCCCCTACCAGATGTCACTAAACAATTTCAGTCTTTCACTCATGGGACTCCAGGCATTATAAAGAACATTTTGACTAAAATCTTGAGTCCCTGGTGGCCTCTGTCCAGCCATCCTGTTTGTGTGCAATAACTAAAACTCCTATGTCAGCCAGGGAAGGGGACAAACTCACCTTGGGCCTTGGCCTCAATTTAAGGGATCTCCATGCTGTGGAAACCCAGGTAAGAATGTCAAATTGGCACTGAGCTTCAAATGACCACAAAAGTGTCTGTTTCTTGATTATCTCTGTCTCACATTTGCTGGTGAATAGAATTTCAACCCTGTACATTGATAACTGATGTTATCAGGTTCCTGAGGCCCTCGTTCATGACTCTAAACTTGCATTTTTCAAAACCTACTATAACAACACTATATAATGCTTTTATCTTCCTTATAGCTCACTACCCCCAATCTCACCCTCTTACTCCCCTTTTCTCTTCTACTCTGCTCTCTCCTTACTTCCTTTCTCTCCCTCTTTTTCTCTAGCCTTTCTTTTCTCTTAATGGAAAAAAAGCAGAAGGGGGAGTTTGGGGGCATTGGTCTATACACAGATGGACTACTCTCCAGTTGAGGTGATATGCTGAACCCTGGGACCCGGTGGTGATAATACATATACATGGGACGGAAGGAGTTCTCTCATGTCTCCTGCAACTTTGGATCCTTTAAAAGTAACCATGCCCCATTAGCCCCCAGAAGAGTAGCATGGTTAGAAGTCACATAGACAATGGCCCAAGCTTCTGAGCTTCAGGCTATACTACTACCCAGGTAACTAGCAACAGAAAAGATAGCAGCATAATTTAAAGGGGGCTGTTTGGCCTCTCTTCTCTCTCTCACCCTCTCACTCCCCTTTTCTCTTCTCCTCTGCTCTCTCCTCACTTCCTTTCTCTCCCTCTTTTTCTCTAGCCTTTCTTTTCTCTCTCCTTTGATCCGTATTCCTCTATGCCATGGCTAGCCTATCTCTCTTTCTTTTACCTTTTCCCTCCCCCCTAAATTTCTATAATAAACCCTAAAACCATAGACAACTGCTCTGTTTATCAAGGCCTGCAACACGTGGGGGTTGGGATAAGCTTTCTCATAATGAGCCTTTTTTAATCTCTGGATAGAAGAACTTCATGTGCTCCAGTCAAGGCTGCACTTACTATGTGGAAACCCCTTCCCACAGCCCTCTCTCCTTTATTGCTGGGGTTATATTTTGTAGCACCATGGCCTCCAGGTTGGGGGCTGCCCCTTGTCAACCCCCCTCTGTGAGTGTGTCAGAATCTTGGATGCTGACCCTGATCTGAGTGAAAAGTATCTGGCAGACACCCAAGTCAGCCTGCCCAGTACATAGGTGGAACTCTGGATGGACATGGGCTATCCACCCTCCAACTCTTCCCCAGGCCCTTTTTAGTTCCCAAAGTCGAGAAATTAAAAAGAAAATATTTTATATATTAAAGTATAGAGGATATGGACAGGAGCCCACATGGCACAGGAACTGTGGAGCAGCCAGGGATCTTCCAGAGAGAGTTGTTCTTTCAGAAGGCCAAGACACCTAAGATTACATGTTCCCTGGCTAACAGAAGCAACAAGCCTCACTCAGAAGCAGCAAGAGCAGCTCCCATGAGAGATAACCAGATCGCAAGAGTCAATCACAAGTATCTAAGAAACAGAAACCAAGGCTACTTGGCATCATCAAAACCCAGTTCTCCCACCCAGCAAGCCATGAATACCCCCACATACTGTTAAAGCAAGATTCTGGCTTAAAATCCCATCTCTTAATGAAGATAGAGGACTTTAAGAAGGACATAAATGACTTCCTTAAACAAATACAGGTAAATACAGTTATAGAAAGAGCTAGAAGCCCTCAAAGAGGAAACAAAAAAATATATAGGAAAACACAACCAAACATGTGAATGAACTGAACAAAACCATCCAGTACCTAAAAATGGAAATAATAAAGAAATCACAAAGGGAGACAATCCTAGAGATAGAATACTTCCTCAGAGTAAAAGGCTATTAAATGAATCTCCAGGCAAATGGTTTCAAGAAACAAGCTGGCATAGTCATTCTAATATCCAATAAAATTGTTATTCAACCAAAAGTTATCAAAAAAGATAAGGAAGGACACTTCACCCTCATCAAACATAAAATCTACCAAGATAAACTCTCAATTCTTAACATCTATGCTCCAAATGCAAGGGCACCCACTTCATAAAAAACTTTACTGAAGCTCAAAGCACACTTTGTACCTCACATAATAACAGTGAGATGCATCAACACCTCACACACATCAATGGACAGATCATGGAAACAGAAGCTAAACAGAGAAAAAAAACTAACAGAAGTTATGAACCAAATGGATCTTACAGATATCTATGGAACATTTCATTCTGCAACAAAATTATATACCTTCTTCTCAGCATCTCAGCACCCATTTATCCACTCCATGATTACTGGTAAGTGTTGCCACAAGGAATGTTAAACAATTCTACCTGGTGTCAATATTATGTGCAATGACCATTGGAAATGATTATTAAACGTTTTCCTCTATCTATAATTTACCATTATGTGACATATGTATTGCTGGCTGATTCAGATACAGGTAACTTACAAAAAATGTTTAATGAAGGAAAGAGAATTTTGTCTTGTTTGGGATTACAAATTGCTGTTGAAATATATCTCACAGAGTTTCTATTAATTATATAGGATATAAGATAGGTCTGCAAAAAATTAGAAACCTTTAATGATTTTTTTTAAATTTGTTAGGTGATATTAATTGGCTGAGACCCATATCTGAATTTGGATTGACTACTCAAGACCTAAGTAATTTAATTATTGTAATATTTGTTTATATCTTATGAGGTGATTTTGTCTTAAATAGTTGAGGAAATAAGTGAGCTGTAGCTAAAAATAATTGGCTCTGGTAGAAAAGAATACAGGATGCATATATGGACCATTTGTTTGCAAAGCAGAATTGTATCTTATTTATTTTGCCTTCTACATAGTTTCCCACAGGAATTCTTATGAAGAAAGAAGTTAGTATCTTAGATTGGATAGTCTTAGCATTTAAACAGAATAAAAAATGTCCAGAAAGGTTTTCTGACTTGATTGTGAAAGGTAGGATAATACTTCATCAATTAGCAGGAATAGACCCAGCAGAGATTTAATAAAATTAATTTCCAACCCAAACTTAAAAAAAAAAAAGAAAAAGAAAAGAAAGGAGGGCACTTCATACTAATGAAAGGTAAAATCAACCAAGATGAACTCTTAATTCTGAATATCTATGCTCTGAATACAAGGGCAGCCACATTCATTAAAATAACTTTAGTAAAGCTCAATGCAAATATTGCACCTCACTCAATAATAATGGGAGACTTCAACACCCCACTCTCACCAATTATCATATCCTGGAAATTAAACCTAAACAGAGACACATGGACACTAACAGAAGTTATGAAACAAAAGGATTTAATAGGTAGCTACAGAACATTTTATCCTAATACAAAAGGATATAACTTCTTCTCAGTGCAACATGGTACCTCCTACAAAATTGACCAGATAATTGGTCAAAAAACAGGCCTCAGCAGATACAAAAGAATTGAAAGTATCCCATGCATCCAATGTGACCACCACAGACTAAGGCTGATGTTCAATAACAACATAAAATAAAATGCTGGCTTTCCATGTGAAAGCCAGCATTCACATGGAAAGTGAACGAAACTCTACTCAATGATTGCTTGATCAAGGATGAAATAAAGAAAGAAATTAAAGACTTTTTAGAGTTTAATGAGAATGAAGCCACAACATACCCAAACTTATGCGACACAATGAAGGCAGTATTAAGAGGAAAACTCATAGTCCTGAGTGCCTCTAAAAAGAAACTAGAGAGAGTATACGCTAGCAGCATGACAGCACACCTAAAAGCTCTAGAACTAAAGGAAGCAAATTCACCCAAGAGGAGTTGATAGCAGGAAATGTTCAAACTCAGGGCTGAAATTAACCAAGTGGAAAGAAAATGAACTATTCAAAGAATCAACCAAACCAGGAACTGGTTCTTTGAGAAAATCAACAAGATAGATAAACCCTTAGCCAGTTTAACTAGAGGGCCCAGTGACAGTATCCTAATTAAGAAAATAAGAAATGAAAAAGGAGACATAACAACAGAACCCGAGGAAATGCAAAACATCATCATGTCCTACTACAAAAGGCAATTGGGATTGCAAGCAGTTACAACTACTCTGGGAGTCAGTCTGATGGTTTCTAAGAAAACCTGTCATAGTACTACCTGAAGACCCAGCATGCCACTCCTGGGCATATACCCAAAAGATTCTCCAACATGTAATAAGTTCATATGCTCTACTTTGTTCATAGAAGCCTTATTTTTAATAGCTAGGAAACTAAAAGAACATAGATGTTGTGTTCCAATTCAACAAAGGAATTGACACAAAGAATATGGAATATTTACACAACGGAGTGCTACTTAGCACTTAAAAACAATTGATTCATGAAGTTCTTTGGCAAATGGATGGAACTAGAAAACATTATCCTGAGTGAGGTAACCCAATATCCAAAGAACGTTTTTTAACATTCTTTTATGAAGCTGTTGCTGTGTTAAAGTCAAATTGTAGAATGGAACCACAAATGTATTTTGGGAAAGAACCAGATGAAATATATATCTTTTATTCTAAACAGCAATTAAATTGGTCATTGCAAAATATTGATATTTGGTCTATTGCATATGCAAACTTTTCAGTGAACATTGATAATCATGATCCAAAGGACTACTTTTTAAAATTTGTCTCTATGCATGATTTTGTATTTCCTGTAAGTATGTGCATGCAGCCTATATAAAATGTGCTTACTGTATTACAGATGGCTCATCTAATGGGAATGCTGAATATGTAATTGTATAACAAGTTTATTCTCTTGGGTTTGCCCCTGCTTCAGCACAGATTACTGAATAACATTCTGTAGCCACTGTTTATAAAATGCTGAAAAATCCAGCTTTAAATTTGTATACTGATAACCAATATATACCTTATTATTTGAAATTGCTTGAAATTCTTCCCTTTTTAGATACTGCTAATTCTCAAATTTTGTAATTATTTCTGAATATACAACGTAATTTAAGAGAATATACACTTACTTATTTGTAGGACATTTAAGAGCTCATACTGGATTGCCTGGACTCCTTAGTGAGGGCAATGCCACAGGAGATTTCTATACCAGGAATTTTATAGGCCTTACACCAGAACAATTAGCCAAACAATCTCATGCTTTACATCATTAAAATAGCAATAGCTTGAGAAAACATCTTAGTGTTTCTAGAGAATGTACATGTCAAATTACAAAGACTAGTCCCCAATGTCTTCAATTTCATCCTGTAGTACATAATGTTGTTAATCCATGAACTTAAACTTAATGAATTATGGGAAATGGATGTTACTCATATTTCTGATTTGGGAAAATTGAAATATGTACATGTGACTATTGACACTTTTTCAGGCTTATTAGTTGCAACTGCCTTAACAGGAAAATCAACTACTAATTTAATTAATCATTTCCTATTTTGTTTTTCTAGGTTGTTTGTTACAAATCAGATTAAAATAGATAATTGTATTGCTATTGGAGTAAAGCATTTGAGGTTTTTTTTTTTGATGATTTAATATTACACATATTGCTGGGATTCCTTATAATCCTCAAGGACAAAGTATTGAGAAACAAATATTATAAAACTTTAAAACAATATCATCATAAAATAAAAATGGGGAGCAATATCTCCATACATCACAAATTTATTTAAATCAAGATCTTTTTATTTTAAAATGTGAATTTAAATGCCAAGGACCTCTCTGAGTGTCTATGGCACCCTACAACTAGGCATAATTATGTCTAGGTGAAATGGAAAGACCCCCATGCTGGCATATGGCATGATCTTGATCAGGTGTTAAATATGGGGAAGAGGACATGTTTGTGTTTTTTCTACAGGATGCTGAAGAAGCATTCTAGCTGCCAGGGTGATTGGTGTGACATACTGATGCTGGGACAAAGAATGATGCTCACTTGTGAGCTTGCTGAGAGCCCTGACAATGGTGACTATGAAGCTGTATTGGACATATGTTCCTGAACCACCTTTGCTTGCCTATATCTCAGAGTGGACAAGCTGCCTTGCCTCAAACTTCTAGACTTCATATGACAGAGAACATGGAATATTTGAAAACTGCCTCCAAAAAATTAACCAAAGAAATTAAAATGACTCTTCTTTTTCTCTTAATGTGACCTATCTGATTCTATCATGGACTGGTCTGGAAAGCAATCAAATATTGTAAATAACAGTCTCATTTGGACGGCTGGTTCTCGACATATTCACAGACATATTTGGGAGTTAGCTGCAGTTATTTATGAAGTTACACTGGCTGTAAATAGAATTGGGGCAGGATATGACTTTGAACGAATGTTAGTGCATGTGTTAAGGCTCCTAATCTTTTATTAATTGGTCATGTTAAAATAAATTTTGTTTCTTCTACATTATTTAATGTAAATTAGATCAATTGTATACTTCCTAATTATTTTAGTGTACTGAAAATTGGCATGTCTATTATGGTGGTCTATCAACCAGCCTTTGTTCCACTGTCTGTGTGTATTACTGGATCTTGGTATTCTGAAAAAATTTGCAAGTAGTGGAAGAAGTGAGTCAGGCTTTAAAAGGAATCAAGATGTCGTGGCCTTGATTATTGCTGGTACAGCATCTCTAATTGCATTAATAGCCATCACTATTCTGCAATTGCTTTGGCACAAGAAGTTAAGACAGATATTCTTTTTAATCTTTTAGCAAAAAAAATGTTATTAATGTTTTGAGTATTCAGGATGATTTAGACAGGCATTGGGATCAATGAACTGATGTACTTTATGATACAGTTCTGTAGCCTTTTTCAGCCCTAAAGCAGGCTGATCCAGACTTTGACCTTGCTGCCACTAAGAAGGGGCTTTCTGATTTTTCTAGGGTTTTCTAGGGTTGAGTTTTCTGATCTAGATGGCTCTTTTGTTCTGTCACCTGCCACTGCTCTCTCCAAGACACTGATACCTGCTGACAAGCTCCTGAGATATTTCAGAGGAACATCCTATCCTGCACGTCGCCTACAGGCTGGCTCCAGACACCAAGAATGGACTGGCAGGGGATGGGCCTTCCCCCTTATAAGCACACTCTATTAGTAAACTCGTAAACCTTGAGCAGACTAGCATGTCTTGGTTCCATTATTTCTCGACCCACCTAGGTTCCCTCTTCTCTTTCAGCTCCAGGTTGCCTCACAGGCTTGAACCCAGACATGAGAGCTGCAGGCCTGCCCCAATAATTTGGTGTACTAAGGCGGGACCTGGGAATGGCAGAAGACTATGGAAGAAACACTGCTGGTATGAAGCTCCACAGATAGGAAAAAGTCATAAAATTCGTACCGGGACACGAAGAAGCAATGAGGAAAAGGTTGCTAAGGTGCAGTATCGTCTGAGCTGGAACAGCGCTGACCTGCACTGGACCTGCTCAGGTTCAGCAGTGATATCAGGATCTAGGAACGCAGCAGGCAGTTGGCCACAGCTTTCAGAAGCTGCTCTTTAGGCGAGAGAAATAAAAGGGCTTGGATTAAATAATCAGGCAGATGTTCACAAAGGAGAGCTGCATCACGTGACAGAAACCGGGTTTTTGATAATAAAATAATATAGAGGAAAATGGATTTTGAAACTCTCCCAGAGGCAAAGAAAAATGTTGGGGTATGTCCTGCCTTTTTTTCTCTAGCCCTTACAGCAGAAGTTCTCTGTTGTCTTTGTGTTGTCTAACATCTAATGTTTGGCGCACCAGTCTGTTCACATGTTCAATTCATATGTGTTTGTGTCTAGTCGTCTGAATGACTGAATGTTCTGTGTTTCATGTTGGAAAATAACAGTGGCTAAAATTTTATATGCTGGTTCAGCAAGAGAATGGCCACACCCTTTAGCCAGGATCAGACACAGCAGGAGGGCCCCTGCTGGAAAAACTGTTTTTTTTAAGAAAGGGAGAACATATCTTCTTGATTTTGGGGGCAGAAAAACTGATAGATTTTTTTTCCCTAAGAAAATTATCTGCAATCATGATTATTGAGTTTAGCTAATGACAAAGTGCTTTTTATTGTATAATTATAGCTAGAAAATTTAAAATTCTCTGATTTGTCTAAGTGTAGCCGCTTCTTTTTTTTTTTTTTTTTTTTTTTTTTTACTGGCAATGTGCTCTGTGTGTCTTCACAAGAGTATCAGATCATAAATTACTGGTTAGGATTAAATAATTGTTACATTGGTAACAGAAGGTTAGGCTTAAATTGGCAACTCAGGATTCTTTTCATACACATAAGCAGGCCAAAAAAAAAAAAAAAAAAATCTGTGCCTCTTAGGGATACTTCTTGTTGAGATAATATTTAATGTGATTCTTATCCTAAAAGGTAGACATAAAGATAAGATTTAAAGCAATGTCTCCTTAATGAATCATTACAATTTGCATTGTCATGCAATCATAGGTATAAATTGGCAGCCAAACTTCGTAACATGATAGTAATGCCAATAACGTTCATTCTAAGGTGAAAAATTGTATTGAAATTGGGTTTTCCTGAAAGACTACCTCACATGGGACAATCAGAAACCTGAAGCCATCAAGGCCTACTACTTCTGCCAGAATTCCTGGAAACATGCTACAATCAGGGACAAGCAGTTCTACCTGCAATACTCGAGGCCTGCTGACATCAAAACTACCAGCTCTTCCTGTCGCTCCAGTGGTCTACTTCTGCCAAGGACTACCATGCCTGTCAATACTAGGAACAACCAAATGACTAAAGGCCACGATAAGAACATAATCAACAAAAGTTAGGGCAATATGGCACTACCACAACACAACTCTCCTACTACAACAATAGCTGAATATCCTAACACACCTAAAACAAGAAAATGACCTTAACTCTAATCTTATGAAGATTATAGAGACCTTTAAATATGATATGAATATACCCCTTAAAGAAATACAAGAAAATGCAAACAAATATGTTAAGCACCTTAAAGAGGAAATGAATAAATGTAAAGAAATAAAGGAAAATAAAACCAAACAGGTGAAAGACATGAATAAAGATGCTCAAGGCCTGAAAATAGAAAAAGAAACAGTGAAGAAAATATTCTGAGGTAATCCTGGAGATGGAGAACATAAGAAAGAGAACAGGAACTACACACATAAACATCAGTAATAGAATATAAGAAATGGAAGTGGGAATCTGAGACATAAAAAATACCATAGAATGAATTGATATATCAGTCAAAGAAAATAAATCGTTTCTAACAAAAAATCCAGGAAAATTAGAACATTGGAACATTAAAAGACCAAATGTAAGAATAATCAGAATAGAAAAAATAAGAAGATGCTGGGCAGTGGGGGCACACACCTTTAATCCCAGCCCTTGGGAGGAAAAGCCAAGTGGATTTCTAAGTTTGAGGCCAGCCTGGTATACAAAAGCAAGTTACAGAACTGCCAGGGCTATACAGAAAAAAAAAAAAAAAAAGTAAGAGAGTAAAAGAAAAAAAAAAGACTTCCAACTCAAAGGCCATGAAAAAATGTTTAAAAAACATACAAGAAAATTTAATTCCTCAACAGAGGAATGGATACAGAAAATGTGGTACATTTACACAATGGAATACTACTCAGCTATTAAAAAAATGAATTTATGAAATTCCTAGGCAAATGGATGGACCTGGAGGGTATCATCCTGAGTGAAGTAACCCAATCACAAAGGAACTCGCACAATATGTACTCACTGATAAGAGGATATTAGCCCAGAAACTTAGGATACCAAGATATAAGATACAACTTGCCAAAGGCATGAAATTCAAGAAGAACGAAGACCAAAGTGTGGACACTTTACCCTTTCTTAGAAATGGGAACAAAACACCCATAGAGGTAGTTACAGAGACAAAATTTGGAGCTGTGATGAACGGATGGACCATCTACTGATTGCCATATGCAGGGATCCATCCCATAATCAGCTTCCAAATGCTGACACCATTGCATACACTAACAAGATTTCGCTGAAAGGACCCAGATATAGCTGTCTCTTGTGAGACTATGCCAGGGCCTATCAAACACAGAAGTGGATGATCACAGTCATCTATTGGATGGGTCACATGGCCCCTAATGGAGGAGCTAGAGAAAATACCCAAGGAGCTAAAGGGAAGTGCAACCCTATAGGTGGAACAACAGTATGAACTAACCAGTACCCCAGAGCTGTTGTCTTTAGCTGCACATGTATCAAAAGATGGCCTAGTCGGCCATCACTGCAAAGAGAGGCCCATTGGACTTGCAAACTTTATATGCCCCAGTACAGGGGAACGCCAGGGCCAAAAAGGGGGAGTGGGTGGGTAGGGGATTGGGGAGGTATGGGGGACCTTTGGGAATGTAAACGAGGAAAATACCTAATTAAAAAAAAGAAAATATCTAATAAAGACACACACACAAAAAACGAAAATTTCACCAACCTAAAGAAACAAATAACTATAAACTATAAACATACATGGAGCTTAGGGACCACCAAATAGAATGAACCAATAATATCTTTCTGCCACATGATAATCAAAAAACTAAATATATAGATCAAAGAAAGAATATTAAAAATTGCAAGGGATAAAATTTAAGTAGCAGTTGCAGAGAGATTAGATATACACTAGACATATCCACTGAGACTTGAAAACCCAGAAGGGCCTGGGATGATGTCTTACATCTCTAAGAGATCACAGAATGTGATCCAAGAGTTCTGTACCCAGAAAAACTTTCAAACACCATAGTAAATATCAACCTGAAAATATCATCCTGACTGAGGTAACTCAGACTCAAAAGAACAAGCATGATATGTACTCACTGATAAGAGGATAAAGTAAAACATAAGCTCACTACAATTCACAGACCCAAAGAAGCCAAATAACAGGGAAGGTCCAAGGGAGTATGGTTGAATCTTCCACAGAAGGGGAAATTAAATAGATATCAGAGGTGGGTAGAGGGTGTAAACTGCTTAGGAGTGGGGATGGGGAGGTAAGTTAAATGTAGGGATAGCAATAGAGAATGTAAATCCACAGTGGACAGTTGTGGGGGGAAATCTAGGCTATTTCAGAAACCTGGGATGGGGAAGGTTTCACTGCTCTAGGGCGTCTTTAGCTGAAACTTCTAGCAGTGTTGATACGGATCCTGTAATGATGATTTCCTGTAGCTAGGTATCACTCCCAGTGGAGGAATAAGAACACCGATCAATCCACAAAACTTTCAACATAAAATATACCCTGCTTACAATATGGTCAGGGTCAAAGTTAGAGCAAGAATGGAGGGAACACCAAACCTATAACTGCCCCAAATTGAGACCCATTCCCTGAGCAAGATCCAGTCTTTGACCCGATTACTTTGTTATGCTTGCAGACAGGAGCCTACTATAACTGTCTGCTGAGAGGCTGCTCCCAGCAGTCAATAGAAACAGATGTACAGATCCACAGCCAAATATTGGAAGGAGCTTGAGATGTCTTCGAGAAGAGTTGGAGAAAGGATTGTAGGCCCCAAGGGGATAGGGACTCCACAGGAAGACCAAAATATTCAAGTTACCTGTACCCTTGGGACTCTCAGAACCTGAATCACCAAAAAAAGAGCAAACATGAACACAACTGGACCTAGTCCCTCTCTATATATGTAGCAGGTATGCAAACAGGTAAAATGACAAAATTAATAAAATATTAATGCAATAAGATAAAATTTAATACAGCATCAATGAAAAGAAAATGAAACCATTCAAAATATCATTTCAAAGTTCTAAGAAAAATAATATTTTGGTGGATTAAAGTCACAAAGAATGTTACAGAGATAAAGCTCATGGAGTTTGGATATTTTGGAAGACTATTCCTTTGTCAAACCGTATTTATTTCCTGAGTGGTTGAAATAAAAACATAAAATTTTAATTCTGTAATTTTTCTTAACATCAATGGATTCATTTTCCCCATAAAAATACATGGACTAATAGACTGGATATACAAACAGGACCCAACATTTTGCTGCTTGCAGGAAACCCAGCTCGGGGACAAAGACAGACAATAGCTCAGAATGAAAGGCTGGAAAACACTTTTCCAAGCAAATGATCTGATGAAAAAGGCTATAGTAACCATTTTAATATTGAAAAATCTGACTTCCAACCAAAAGTTATTTAAAAAGACAAGGATTGGCTCTTCATACCCTTCAAAGGTAAAATCTTCGAAGAGGAAATCTCAATTCTGAATATCTATGCTCCAAATGTAAGGGCATCCACATTCATAAAAGAAATTGTAGTGAAGCTCAAAACACACATTGCACTGCACACAATAATAGTGGAAGACTACAACACCCCTCTCTCATCAATGGGAGGATTCTGAAAACAAAAAATTAACAGAGACCTAGTGAAACTAACAGAAGTTAGGAAACAAATGGATTTAGTTGATATCTATAGAATATTTTATCCTAAACCAAAAGGATATCCCTTCTTCCCAGCACCTCATGAGGCCTTTTCCAAAATTGACCATATAATCAGTCACAAAACATGCTTAAACAGATATAAAAATATTGAAAAAAAATCCCATGCATCCTATCAGATCACCACAGACTAAGGCTGATCTTCAATAACTTTATAAGTAATAGAGAGCCCACATACAAGTGGAAGCTAAACAACCTACTCAATGATAACTAGGTCAAGGAAGAAATAAAGAAAGAAATTCATGTCTTTTTAGTGTTTAATGAAAATGAAGCCATAACATAACCAAAATTATGGGACACAATGAAAGCAATCCTAAGGGGAAAACTCACAGCTATGAATGCCTCTAAAAAGAAACTGGAGAGAAGATACAGGAGCAGCTTGACAGCACAAATAAAAGCTCTAGAACAAAAGGAAGCAAATTCACCCAAGAGGAGTAGAAGGGAGGAAATATTCAAACTCATGGCTGAAGTCAACCAAGTGAAAACAAAAAGAAGTTTACAAAGAATCAACCAAACCAGGAGCTGGTTCTTTTCAGAAAATCAACAAGATAGATAAACTCTTAGCCAGAATAACTACTGGGCACCTGGACAGTATCCAAATTAACAAAACCAAAAATGAAAAGAGAGATATACCAACAGAAACTTAGGAAATCCAAAAAAATCATCAGATCCTACTATAAAAGCCTATATTCAACAAAACAGGAAAGCTGAATGAATTGGATAATTATCTAGACACCTATCAGGTACCAAATTAAAATCAGGATTATATAAACCCTGTAAATATTCCCATAACCCCTAAAGAGATAGAAGCAGTCATTAATAGTCTTCCAAACAAAAACAGCCCAGGATCTGATGGGTTTAGTACAGAATTATATGAGATCTTCTGATGGAAGCTGACCTGCAGTTCACAAGAAACAGGGTACACCTGGGAGGCAAGCTGAGGCTGAAAAGAGAGGGAAAACTAGGCAGTTGAGAGAAAGAATGGAGCTCAGTCAAGTTTCCTGATCAAAGCTTAAATGTTTAATGGAAAATGTGCTTATAAAGTGGGAGGGGGGAGGCCCATTCCTGCCAATTCATCCTTGGAGCCTGGAACCAGCTGCAGGTGATGACTTGCAGCAGGGTGCAGTCTCTAGAATAGCTCAGTGGCCTCATAGCAGGTACCATTATATTGAAGGGGAACAGCTGCAGTGGCTGAACAATAGAGTGATGTAGGGAGGAAATCTCCACCCTAGTTAATCTCCTTAGTGGCAGCAAGGACAAGGTCTGGCTCAGCCTACTTCAGGCTTGGGGAGGTTATAATCTTCAAAGAAGACCTAATACCAATACTCTTTAAAATATTGTGCAAAAGCAAAAGACAAGGAACACTATTCAATATGTTCCATGAAGCCAGAATTACAATTATACTTAAACCATACAAAGACCCAATGAAGAAAGAAAAATTCAGACCAGTTTCCCTTATGACAATTGATGCAAAAATACTCAATAAAATTCTTGCAAACTGAATCCAAGAATACATCAAAAAGGTCATCCATCATGATCAAGTAGGCTTCATCCTTGTGATGCAGGGATGGTTTAATACACGGAAATCCATCAACTTAATTTACTATAGAAACAAATTTAAAGAAAAAAACCACATGATCATCTCGTTAGATGCTGAAAAAGCATTAGACAAAATACTACACCCATTCATAATAAAAGTTGAGGAAAGATCAGGAATTCAAGGCCCATACGTAAACATAACAAAAGCAAGAGACAGCAAAAAAGAGCCAGCATCAAACTAAATGGTGAGAAACTTGATGTAATTCCACTAAAACAAGGGACTAGACAAGGCTGCCCACTTTCTCCCTACCTATTTAATATAGTACTTGAAGTCCTAGCCAAAGTAGTTAGAAAACAAAAGGAGAACAAATGAATACAAACTGAAAAGGAAGAAGTCAAAATATCACTATTTGCAGATAATATATGTGATCCTAAAAATTCTACCAAAGAACTTCTAAACCTGATAAACAGCTTCAGTGTAGTAGCCGAATATACAATTTAATCAAACATATCAGTGGCCTTTCTCTACACAAAGGATAAACAGGATAAGAAAGAAATTAGGGAAACAACACCCTTCACAATATTCAAAAATATAAAATAACTTGGTGTGACTCTAACTAAAGAAGTGAAAAATCTGTATGAGAAGAACTTCAAGAACTCAGAAGATTGAAAGATCTCCCATGTTCATGGATTGGCAGGATTAATATAGTAAAATTTTCTATTTGCCAAAACAAATCTATACATTCAATGTAATCCTGGTCAAAATTGCAACTCAATACTTCAAGGAGTTAGAAAGGGCAATTTGCAAATTCATCTGGAATACCAAAAAAAAAAAAAACTAGGACATTAAAAACTATTCTCAACAATAAAAGAATCTCTGGTAAAATCACCATGCCTGACCTCAAGCTATACTACAGAACAATTGTGATAAAAACTGCATGGTACTGGTACAGCAATAGACAGGTAGATCAATGGTATATAATTGAAGACTGAAAAATGAACCCACACACCTATGGTCACGTGATCTTTGACAAGGGAGCTAAAATCTTGCAGTGGAAAGAAGACAGCATTTTCAACATATGTTGCTTGCACAATTGGCGGTTATCATGTACAAGAATGAGAACTGATCCATTCTTATCTCTTTGTACAAAGCTCAAGTCTAAATGGATCAATGACCTCCACATAAAACCAGAGACACAGAAATTTATAGAGGAGAAAGTGTTGAAAAGCCTCAAAGATATGGGAACTTCCTGAACAGAACAGCAATGGCTTGTGCTATAAGATCGAAAATCAACAAATGGGACCAAATAAAATTGCAAAGCTTCAGTACAGCATAAGATACTGTCAATAAGGAGAAAAGGTCACCAACTTATTGGGAAAGGACTTTTACCAATCCTAAATCAGATAGGGGACTATTATCCAATATATACAAAGATCTCAAAAAGCTGGACTCCAGAAATTCAAATAACCCATTATAATGTGGAACAGAACTAAAAAAGAATTCTCAACTGAGGAATACAAAAGGGCAGAAAAGCACTTGAAAAAATGTTCAGCATCCTTCACCATTCACTAATATGTTCATGGCAGCCTTATTTATAATGGCCAGAACCTGGAAAGAACACAGATGCCCCTCAACAGAGTACTGGATATAGAAAATGTGGTACATTTGAACAATGGAGTACTACTCAGCTATTAAAACAATGGATTTATGAAGTTTGTAGGCAGATAGATGTATCTGGAAGATATCATACTGAGTGAGATAACCCAATCACAGAGAAGTCACTTGAAATGCACTCACTGATAAGTGGATATTAACCCAGAATCTTTCAATACCCAAGATACAATTTGCAAAACACAAGAAAATCACGAAGGAAAATCAATATGAGGATACTTCATACCTCCTTAGAATAGGGAACAAAATACTATGAAAAGAGTTACAGAGATAAAGTTGGGAAATAAGATGAAAGGATGGTCCATCCAGAGACTACCCAACACAGGTATCCATCCCATAATTAGCCACCAAATGCAGATACTATTGCACATGCCAGCAAGATTTAGCTTAAAGGACCCTGATATAGCTGTCTTGTGTGAGGATGTACCAGTGCCTGGCAAATGCAGTAGTGTATGCTCACAGTCAGCTATTACATGGAATACAGGGCCCCTAATGGAGGAGCTAGAGATAGCATCCAAGGATCTTGTGGATGTTGGGAATCCAATCTCAGATCTCTGGAAGGGAACCAGTGCTCTTAACTGAGGAATCATATCTCCAATTTCCTCATTGATTTTTTTAATGAATTATGTAACTGAAAGTGAAAGACAACTTTGCTAACCAGTGAGAGAATGATACTCAGATCCCAAAGAATCTGTTTTAAATTATATGTTATTGAATGCTGCATGAGCTTTCTTAGAAGACAATAATTTGTCTTTGAGATATGGTCTCACCATGTACTTTAGGCTGGCCTGAATTTTGCTATGTAACCTACATTGTCTATACACTGGAAATATCCTGCTTAAGGTTCCTAAACTAGGATCATTGACCCAAAACGTCTTCCATGACTTAGGAAACAATGCTTTTAATACCTATTTTTTAGATTTATTTCTGTGTATTAGTGTTTTGCTTGCAGGTATATATGTGTACCATATATGTGTGTGTTGCCCATAGATATCAGATGATTATTTCAGATACCTTGGTCCTGGAATCACATAAAGAGAAAACATTTGGAAACTTATATCAAAGGTTCTTTCAAAAGAGCAACCAGAATTTAGAACGACTTTGGCAAATGAACAAAATGGAGATGTAGAGTTGTTAGTTTTGTAGGGTCACACTTGTATCATTTTAAAAATTATATGTGGCTGAACTTTAAAAAAAATCACCTCTGAGCCTTGAGTAAAAATGTGTGACTTTGATTTTGTCTAAGCAGTTAACCTTATAACTTCACGCCTTCAAGGAAACTAATTCTAATTCTTAGAAATCTGTGAAAGTTATTATTTTCTACTTTAAGTAGCTGTTAATGAGATTTTAAAATTTGATTTACATTCATTGTGGAAACACAGAAATCTTGCACAAAATCTTAGACATGTAATTTATGGTTTATTATATTTAACAATATGGAAAAGGATCAATTATGTTTAACATTATGGAAAACAATCAATTACATATGCAGAAAATTTGTATATTTAATTGACTTATGTTTTGCACAAAGTCTTAACTGAATCAATACAGAATAATAAATTAGACCTTATATTTGGTAGAAAATAATGAAAAAAATTCTTTGAGATACAATTAATTTCAATATATATATATATATATATATATATATTAGAACTTATTTAATTTTGAAAAGCTAAAACATAAAAGGAGACTTCTCTGATAATCTACTAGGGAAAATTTTATAATTATTTCCCATTAGATAATTTTATACTGCTGTTTTTCTTTTTATACTATGATATAGTCAATTTAATTTGTTTTAAATGTTCTTTTTCATATTGGTTTGAAATGTGATTGCTTTCATTACTTTGCTTTACAGGGAGAAGATCAATAGCAAATTGTGTGAGATGTATGAAACTACATTTCAGAAGTTTGATGTAGATGTCCAGAAATTCAATGAAGAACAAGAAAAATCAGCGGTTGGTATCATAACTACCTTTATAATTAACCTAGTATAACTAAGTATCAAATAGGAATGGAGAAACTAGCCTTGTGTTGGGCACATGAAACTAAATCAAGTTTAATTATCTATCCTTGGCTGTGTTCTATTCCTGCTGAGTTGTAAAACAGAGAGGTATGGTCACATACTATATCAATGAAAACCACTAGGTGCTTTATGGTAGATCAGATCCTAAATTTTCAAAAGGCAGACATTTGCTGAAAGATGAAGTGAGGATTACCAGTTTCTACAAAAGGAAGCAAAATAAGTCAGCCTCAGGTAGAGTTGAAAGGAGAGGGAAAGCTTACTTACTGGTGTCATCTGGACTCTATTGTTAATATTAGAAAACCAAATCAAACTGGTAAATCCGTTCTTATAATCCTAAACTTCGTACAAATTTAGTAACAACAGTGGATGGAAACAACCTTTCTCAACAGCTCTGGCAGAATATTTCTGTGGAAGAATATCATCAAACTATTTTAAATCATCTCTCCATTAATATACCAAGTACTGTAGTCATCACATGGTTTCCAAGTAAGATCTGTGATGATGACCATATTAACTAATTATTTATTTGATTGGTTAATAGTTTGGGAAGTATTCAATTTGAAATGAACAGGAGATCCATTCCTGCCTGGGAAGGCATTGAGGAAGCCGCCATTATGAGTCAGTTCATTAAAGAGATAGGGACTAAAGATAGATAAATAAATAAATAAATAAATAAATAAATAAATAAATAAATAAATAAATGTTTAAATTGAAGGCAATTTTTAAACCTGGATAAAATTTCAAGGGGGTGTGCTCATCTGTGTAAATGAGGTGTCTAAAGACCGACCCCCAGAGTAATTCAATATTTGTAATTCTGCATGGGAGGGCGTGAGAGGGAACTAATAAAGGAAGAGAATAATTGGTAGAAAGAAAACTACCATGAGTGAAGGAAAACTTTTAAGGAAGAAAAGATCACTAACTGTGTCATATGCTACTAATGGGCCAAATAAGATAAATTTGCAGGGCTGGAAGATGGTTTAGTTGATAATATTTTTATCAATATTTTTCAATGTAGGCACGGAGACTCTAGCTTATGTTCCCTGCATATACATGCACACACACACACACACACACACACACACACACACACACACACACACACCACCACCACCACCACCAGCAAGAAAAACAAACTAGCAAAACTAAAAACAAACCACCACAAAAATAAAAGTTCATGTGGTGGTGAGCATTTCAGAACCACCAAACTCAGATTTATTTCAGAGATAAGAAGATTCCCAGAGCTTCCTATCCACCAGGTGTAGCCTAATGGATGAGCTCTAGGTTCAATGAGACACTTTCTCCCAATAGTGGAGTTCAACCAAAGAAGACACCCAATATTAATCTTTTGTCTCCATATGTCTACATGTGAACATTTTGTAAGAAAAACTTCACAAAGTGGAGGTCACTATACTTAATCAGGATGATTTGAGTGGAAATGTGAGTTACAAAACTGATCACAGTGAATAAAGTAAAAAATAGGAATGTAGTAGCCCAGGGAGAAAAGGTGTAAAGGGCTTGTATTAATTTTTTAAAAATGCAAATTACCATGGTTGTGTGCTAACATAAAGAGTACAAAGAGAAATTTATATTACTACTTCCCTGTGTTACTGAGACTGGAACTTAGAGAAAACCAATCTACCACCTAACTTTGTGCACAGAAATCTTTTTACACTTTATTTTTGAGGCAGTGTATCTTTAAGTGATCAAGACTATTCATGATCTTGTGATCATTCTAACTCAAACTTTATAAAAGTTAGTTTTATAGGCATTACACTGACAGCCAGCTAGAGTCATATATTTAAAATAACAGTTATAATTGCTGAAATTCTTTACAATAGTTGAGACATGTGAAGATATTGGACTTAGTAAAGAACACGTATAAGGCATCCTTAAGAAAGGAAGAGAATCCCACCAACAATGGAGGAGTGTTCCTTTCTCCACATCCTCAACACCATCTGCTGTCACCTGAATTTTTGATCTTAGCCATTCTGACTGGTGTGAGATGGAATCTCAGGGTTGTTTTGATTTGCAATTCCCTGAAGATTAAGGATGTTGAACATTTTTTCAGGTACTTCTCTGCCATTTGGTATTCTTCAGGTGAGAATTCTTTGTTCAGTTCTGAGCCCCATTTTTAATGGGTTATTTGATTTTCTGGAGTCCACCTTCTTGAGTTCTTAATATATATTGGATATTAGTCCCCTATCCGATTTGGGATAGGTAAAGATCCTTTCCCAATCTGTTGGTGGCCTTTTTGTCTTATTGACAGTGTCTTTTGCTTTGCAGAAGCTTTGCAATTTTATGAGGTCCCATTTATCGATTTTTGATCTTACAGCACAAGCCATTTCTGTTCTATTAAGAAATTTTTCCCCTGTACCCATATCTTCGAGGCTTTTCCCTAGTTTCTCCTCTATATGTCTCAGTGTCTCTGGTTTTATGTGGAGTTCCTTAGTCCACTTAGATTTGAACTTAGTACATGGACATAGGAATGGATCAATTTGCATTCTTCTACATGATAATCACCTGTTGTGCCAGCACCATTTGTTGAAAATGCTGTCTTTTTTCCACTGGATGGTTTTCGCTCCCTTGTCAAAGATCAAGTGACCATAGGTGTGTGGATTCATCTCAGGGTCTTTAATTCTGTTCCATTGGTCTACTTGTCTGTTGCCATACCAGTACCATGCAGTTTTTATCACAATTGCTCTGTATTACAGCTTTAGATCAGGCATGGTGATTCCACCAGGGGTTCTTTTATTCTTGAGAAGAGTTTTTGCTATCCTATCTTTATTGTTGTAGAGATTGCCAGGTTGTACAACCACTCTGGAAATCAGTCTGGCGGTTCTTCAAAAATTTGTATATAGTACTACTAGAGGATCCAGCAATTCCTCTTCTGGGCATATATCCAGAAGATGTCCCAACCGGTAAGAAGGACACATGCTCTACTATGCTCATAGAAGCCTTATTTATAATAGCCAGAATCTGAAAAGAACCCAGATGCCCCTCAACAGAGGAATGGATACAGAAAATGTGGTACATTTACACAATGAAGTACTAGTCAGCTATTTAAAAGAATGAATTTATGAAATTCCTAGGCAAATGGATGGACCTGGAAGGCATCATCCTGAGTGAGGTAACACAATCACAAAGGAACTCACATAATATGTACTCACTGATAAGTGGATATTAGCCCAAAAATGTAGGATACCCAGATATAAGATACAATTTGCTAAACTCATGAAACTCAAGAAGATCGAAAACCAAAATGTGGACACTACGCCCCTTCTTAGAATTGGGAACAAAACACCCATGGAAGGAGTTACAGAGACAAAGTTTGGAGCTGTGACAAAAGGATTGACCATCTAGAGACTGCCATATCCAAGGATCCATCCCATAATCAACCTTCAAACACTGACACCATTGCATACACTAGCAAGATTTTGCTGAAAGGACCCAGATATACCTGTCTCTTGTGAGACTATGCTGGGTCCTAGCAAACACAGAAGTAGATGCTCCCAGTCAGCTATTGGATGGATCACAGTACCCCCATTGGAGGAGCTAGAGAAAGTACACAAGGAGCTAAAGGGAACTGCAACTCTATAGGTGGAATAGCACTATGAAGTAACCAGTACCCCAGAGCTCTTGACTCTAGCTGCATATGTATCAAAAGATTGCCTAGTCGGCCATCAGTTTAAAGTGAGGCCCATTGGACTTGCAAACTTTATATGCCCCAGTACAGAGGAACGCCAGGGCCAAAAAGTGGGGGTGGGTGGGTGGGAGGATATGGGGGACTTTTGGGATAGCATTGGAAATGTAAATGAGGAAAATACCTAAAACAAAAAAATATTCCAAAAACAAAAAAGGAAGAGAAAATAGGAGACATGGCACATACATCTTAGTTGGGGGGTAGATACAGACATGAAGTAGTGAACCACCTCCTAGGATTGCTTATGCTATTAAAAGGAGGCCATCATATGGTAAACACATTAAAACTACCTACAGTTAAGCTTCCAGGGCTAGGATTTTACCAAGTTCATGTTTACAAGGTATATGCCTATAAACATAAGCACTTGGGAGGCTATGTTCAGTCTGTGTAGCATGGCAAACACTTTCTCATAAAAATAAAAAAAAATTGCTACCCCACAATTGGTAGTATAATTGTATATCATGTTACTGTAAAAATATATTTATTCATAATAGTTGTTAAAATGTTAAATCAGGTAGAAAAAATTTCCTGTTAAGTTTCATATGTAATTATTTTGCTCAGGTAAACATTTTAGTATTGGAGATACATTAAAGTGTTGACTGTTAGCCTAGCATTCATGCTGCATGGCAGTAACAACAAAATGAACAGAATTGCTACAGAAATGTTTTCCTTTTACATTTGTAGAACAATTATCAAAAAGAACAACAAGCATTAAAACTGTCCAAATGTAGTCAGAGCCGGACCCTGGAAGCAATTAAAGACATGCATGAGAAGTACATGGAGGTATGTTGCTCATGGTACATAAAATGTCCTTAGGAGGACGAGGAAAGTTGCCCGTCTCTGGATACCACAGTGCTGTGTGACAATAACTGCTAAACGGCCTAGGGTGCACTCTACAAAAGAGGCCAGCCAAAAAATGAATTAGTGGGAAAATCATGATCACCCTAACACATGCAATGAGGAAACCTCAGCAATGCACAAGGGCTGATCAATGATCGTTGAGTTTCTCTCATCCCAATGCAATGTATTTACAAATTTGTGGGATGCAAAGGCAGAGAACTCAGATGCCGACTAATTCTTGAGAATAGATAAACAAATTTCAGGGGAGGTGCCTTGCTCTATGGCAGCAAGTACCCCCTTGTCATGTTTCTGCTGAGATCTGAGTTTGTAAACCAGCCATAATGTAAACACTAATCCACAACACAGGGTTGCACCAAACAGAGCCACCCATTCTTTGAAGTGAGAAAAATGCAGAGGTAAGCCAAGAGTTGAAGTCTCCAAGGGTCACTGGTTCCACTCTGGTTCCAATAAGGATCAGGATCTGTATCTGCAGCTTCGTCTGCAACCTTTCCAGCTTCTGCGACCAGTTCCCCTTTAGATATTCGATAGATCTGTACTTTTAATAAAAGAATTATTAGTATACCTAACAGGAGCAATGCACATCTGTAAAGTTGATGCCACACAACTCATTTGTATGATATCTATCATCTGTTCCATGCTATATTGTAAAATACCTACTCTTTGATTCACTGACATTAATCCTGAGGCAATATGAGAATCCACCCTTTGCAGGATAAGCAATGCCTCAGACGTTTTTCTGTTATCTGACTTATGGTATCAGCAGTATTGACTTGATAGGCCATAGCAATTTCTGCAGTAACTGCGGATGCTGCGGACACTGCAATGGAAGTAACAGTGGCGGCTGTGATTCCAAAATCATTCTTCCGCCGAACAAGACTCATGATTGGGAACTTCTTTGGATCTGCCTCAACAGGCACAGGGACAAAGTTTGGTAAATGTACCACTAAGGCTAAGAAATTACTTTCATTCCAGTATTGTGTCAAAAAACAAGTGACATTTGTACAATCTAACCATTCTGTATTATATTGAAATTTAGCCAATATAAAGAAAAATGAAAATTGAAACAGACTTTTATTCGAGGAGTAGTCATATTTCTAATAACTCTATAAGATGTCACATTATTCAAATGAGTATAGATTTTGGAAAGTGTGGCAGAAATATTCAATATCTCATCAAAGGTTCCAGTCAACAGTGCAAAGGTTGACAAAATGGTACTAGCATCTATCTCATTACTTAAAAGCCATTGGTAATATGGCCAAATATTTTCTTAACTTGTAGCATCTCCTTTACCATACATTACAGCATTATCTAATGGTGAAGACAAAACGAAACCCTTTGCTAATTCTTTTTGAGGAAAAACCTTTGATTGACAAGGTGAAAAAACTATAGGAAATTCGAGGTCTGAATGACCAAGGCATGCTGCATATAGCAATAGCATTACCAACAGGCTATCGTGATCTTTTGGGAATAGTCACATTTCCCTTTATCATGATAGTGGTGATGTTTATATATGAAGTTACATTATTTTTAACATCACCTGATCTTGGTTGTGGCCCTTGAGCAATTTGCATTAAAGCATTAAATAACACTCCAGAGCTCACTTTATTTTGGATAATGGGATCTGCCCAATTAGCAATAATCTTTTCTTTAAAAATATACAGGGTATAAAAGGTTTATCCACATTATGCACAAAGCATAATGTATAATTTAAATGAAAACTAGTACTCTTATGCACCCATGGCTTTTGAGAAGTTTGTCGTGCCTAAGGCACATCTAAAAAACATTCCTTTGCAAAAATAAAGGCTAGGTAGAAGATTTGGACTGTACCTGTAAAGGTACTGGCCATGATCTTTACTTTGGCCCACAAGGGTATACTTATCCCGATCTCAATCATCAGGAGTAAGAGAATCATCTTGGGGTTCATATTGTTCTTTCACAGTCCTTGTCAGTCGCATCAGGACCCAAAGTAGATTTTCTTCATCCTGTGGAAAAAACACAAATAGCTCCCCGGGATCTGATTAAGATAGGATCCTGGCCATACTATTTATTATCAAGGACATTTTTCCATTTGACCATTTCATTGGGTGATTGAGGACATTGTCTGTGCCTTTCACCTGGTGATCTCCCAGCATCATCCAATTTTAAGAATTTAAAAGCAAATATTGCAAGGGATAGAGCCACCTTTGGTGTCATAGCCTCTATTCCCCCTCTTTGTTTTTGAAAATATTGTTTCAAGGTACGATGAACTCTTTCAGTGATGCCTTGGCCCTGTGGATTATAGGGCAATCTAGTAAAATGTTTCACTTGCATTTGTTTGCAAAATTGACTAAATTTAGAAGAGGTATATGTAGGACCATTGTCTGTTTACAGCAGTAGGGGATTGCCCCATGTAATCTAACCTCTACGCAGTGGGATATGACATGAACTTTTTTTTTTCTGTCAAGGGATAGGCATATAGGACACCAGAGCTGATATCGATGGACACATGTACATGTATATTGTAAGTCACATCCATCTTCCAAACATCTAGGGGTCGCAATCCAGAGGATTAACGCCCACGGAAGGTGCATTAATAAATTTTACACATTTACCTCACTGTAGAACAATATCTCGAGCTTCTGTTCATGTGAGCTTAAACTTTTGTCGTAATGTAGAAGCATTAACATGATAAACTTAATGAAAATTTTTAGCACCGTTTATAGAACTTTATGATAGAAAAAACATATCTCTGGTGACTGAATCAGCAATTGCATTTCCCTTAACCCTAGGTTTAGGTAAAGATGTATGTGTTCTAATATGTAGAATATAAAAATGATGCTCACACATCACAATACAATCTTGTATTTTTATCAAAATTTTAGGTACTGAACTAGACTGTTTAAAATTTTTGGCAGTCTCTAATGTTAATACACCATTAACTACATAAACAGAATCAGAGATAATATTTATGGGCATAAGGAAACCTTTTTAAAACTTCTAAAACCACCAAATATTCCACCAATTGAGGGACTCCTGGTGTAAATTGTAACCTCACTGGTTTTTCATTGATTACATAACTTCCAATTCCTGTTTTGGATCCATCTGTATAAATATCAATAGCTCCCTTTATAGGGGTATTAGCCATCACCTTTGGAAATATCACTGGACGCAATAGCATAAAATGTAACAAAGGATGTTTAGGATAATGATTATTTATTAAACCAGAATAACTGCATCTAAGAATGGTCCATTCATCCATAGTAGCACACAATATTTGCATTTGTGCAGCAGCATATGGAATAATTATGCTATCAGGTATTTTTCCAAAGTGAGTTATAGAACTTTTAATACCTTTATGGGCCATATTTGCCACCATGGTGGGATAATGCTCTATAGTCTTATTAGGGGATAAATGTGGATGTATCCATACTAAAGGACCATCTTGCCATAACACAGCAGTTGGCAAATTTATGGTTCATAATATGCATAGGCACGAAGTTTGTTGCTCATTTATATAACTCAACTGTGCCTTTTGGATAGCTGTTTTCACCTTTCTAAGAGTTTTAGAAGCCTCAGGTGTTAGTTGTCTCAATGAGGTAATGTGTGATTATCCTTTTAAAATTTGAAATAAAGGTTTTAATTCTGAAGTAGGGATCCTTAAATAAGGTCTAATCCAATTTATATCTCCTTTATAATTTTTTAAAAAATTATTCAATGTCTTTAAATGATCTTTTCTTATACTAATCTTTTGTGGGGTGACACACCGTAAAGTAATGCTGATTCCTAAAAAAATGACTAACATTTGACTGTTGTACTTTTCTGGTGTAATAATCAAGCCATTATTTTTAAAGTTTCATTAAACAAGCCATAAGCTTGCTGTATACTTTCTTCTTTAGGTTCACAAATTATAGTATCATTCATATAGTGACATTCCTTTAAAGAGGGGAAACCATCTCTAACTGGCTGCAAAGCCTCTTCCACATATAACTGACATATGGCAGGGCCACCTACCATTCCTAGGGGCAATACTCACCATTGATACCCTTACTTAGGCTCCGTATGATTAACAGAAGGCAAGGTAAATGCAGATATAGGTTTATCTTTTCCACTTAATGGAATGGAAAAGAAACAATCCTCAACATCCACCACTATAATTCTCCAATCCTTAGGTAGGGAGAGTCCTCTTTGTATAGGACCCATAACTTACATTTGTTCATTAATAGCTCTTAGGTCATGTAACAATCTCTATCTGATTTCTTCTTTACAACGAAAATAGGGGAATTCCAAGGTGATTGCGTGAGTTCCACAAGTCCCAGGTCTAATTGTTCTAGTACTAATTCTTTATCTGTCTTTTTAACTGGAGAAACTCTACCTTGTAAGTTGTTTCTAAGGCCTGGTTCAGGTATATATCCATTTCTCTCATCATTTTTCTTGCTTTTCTGAGAGTAATCTCTTCCCCATAGATATAAAGGTAAAGGGAGTACATAAGGTTGAAAAAGCACTGACCTTCTTTATCTTTCCAATGTAAAGATTTTGCACTTATAGGTGGGTAGCCTCATATCCTAATCCTTGTAAGCTATTTGATGATTGATTAACAGGCCATGAAGCAGGCCACCAGTTTTCCTTCTATTTGTAATTGTAAAGTGGGACGATTATCCAAATCTAAAGATATGTAGAACACATTAGTTCCTGTAGAACCAAGTCCTTTATTCACTCTGGGATTCTGGCTACTAGAGAACATGTTATGCAAACTAGGAGGGATCAACAACTGAACAATGTGATCTCCAGGAGAAATGGCCACAATACCTTGGGGTGCAGAACACATAATAAGGGACCTTTAAAATCTGAGGGAATAGGTTGGCACCCCATTTGTGGTGTCTGGAATGCTCCATGCATTTGAGTTTTTCAGTTGTTGCACTTTAAGCTGAGGTATTGGCCTTTCTTTTATAACTCTGGTTGATCTGTAATTATCTATTTAATATCTTTCTTTTCCACATTTTGAGCAAATGTCTGGTAATTTCTTTTTAAACCTATTTTGCACACGACCTGTTTTCTTTTGTTGTTGTTAAGAATGACTCCAACCTGATTTCCCAATTTTAAGCTAACTTTCTGTTACAAGCAAAAGGCTGCCTGTCCCTATAAGAGCTGACTCCCAGCCACAGCGCTTCCTGCTGTGCAGCCAGCAGATAATTTGTCAACATGAAACACAGACAACAATCATCCAAAGGAAAAACAAACATGAATCAACAGACACATCGACAATTTTTGGTGCACCAAAAACAAAATAGACAGACAGAGAATATAATTTGGTGTCTTAAAGGGACACAAAAATCCCAACTAGAGCTAAGCTACACAGTGGCTGTTTACTGTTCAGCTGCTCCACCCACTGATAGAGCTCTTTGGTGACTATGGCAGTGAGCCCCGCATCTCTGCAGACTCTCCTGGCCACTGGCCCCTGGCGGAATCAGCAAGCTGCAGAGAGCACAGCCTGTCCCTGCCCAGGTCCAGCAAGCAGTCTCGCAACCCCACCATTTGCCTCTAAGTCTCCCGAGCTCCTCAGTGGTGGCGGTGGCATTGGTGGCTATGGTGGTTCTGTGTGCCTGGCAGCCCCAGCCCCACCCACGCGCCTCTACCACACCACCCCCTGAACCTGCCACAGGAGCGCTGGATGCACGGAGGGAGGGGGGAATTGGAGAGCAATCACGCCATGGGAGGGGTGGCCCGGCACCCCCTGCCCTCGCAGGCGGGACAGGGGGAGAGCGCGGAGACCTGGGCCCTGGGATTTGGCCAGCAATCACTCCGAGTGGGATTGTTTGGAGCGAGCACGCACGAGGAGAAGCGCCTATTTGCAGCCCGGGGGCGGGGGAGGGCAGTCCCCTGCTGACTCCAGCCCTGGCCATACTACATCCTGCGCCTGCCGCCAGAGCGTGGGATACAGGGAAAAGGGGGCGGGGAATGATGCATTGCGCACTGCCAGCACGGTTGGACGCACGCCTTTCTTTTTTGCTCCTTACCTTTGGACAGAAGCCTTAAACGGGCAGATATTTAGCAGCTTAGTGTGGGGCCTTCTGAAAAAAGAAAACTCTTAAAATGAAAACAGTTAGTAAGAGAAGGGATGCAAGGGAAGAGCAAGGCAAGCATCTGTGCACCTCAAAGTCCGCCCGCACTCACCATAGCACTGCTCCCTCTCCCCACTTTACAGCTATTTCTTCTTTTGTCCCCACTATCCTTGGCACTTTTCTCCCACTTCTGGAGAAGCAGCGGCTCGCCCGTGGGTCTCTGAAAGGTGTGCTGCTACTCTTGTCTCTTTCTCCTTCTTCTTTACCTCTCCCAGGGGCAACTCTGTCCCCTATCTAAATGCTCCTTTTTTGAGTTCTTTAAACCACTCTGTTTCTGGCATGTGTTGTACATGTCTCTCAGAATTTACCTCCCCCATGGTTCTGGACCTTCTCCGCTGGAGCAGAGGGCCCTCCCTTTGGCGCTAGCCGATGGTGAGGTGGTCCCGGGTTTTCGGCACCAATTGTCCTGAGCTTTGTCCCCACACGCAGGAATGCACAAGGAAACAAGATCCTTCCATGGCTATCCTTTCTTATATCTTGACGAGAAAGACAAAAAGGCTCAGAAACATGTTGCTTAATACCCTCTGAAGTGACGTGTCAATATCTGACTGGTGGCCTCACCCACGATCTCAAAATACCCCAGGAATGGGATAGTAACTTTGGTGGGCTTTTGCTCCTAGTACATGCACACATAGCTTGTTCTTTCTTTAGGTGGAATAAGTCACTGCGGAGCCAGCACCATCTTATGATGGTAAATGTTATTGCGGCTCTCCACAATTTTTGCTCACATAAACATTTTAGTATTGGAGATACATTAAGGGGTTGACTGTTAGCCTAGCATTCATGCTGCATGGTAGTAACAACAAAATGAACAGAATTGCTACAGAAATGTTTTCCTTTTACATTTGTAGAACAATTATCAAAAAGAACAACAAGCATTAAAACTGTCCAAATGTAGTCAGAGCCAGACCCTGGAAGCAATTAAAGACATGCATGAGAAGTACATGGAGGTATGTTGCTCATGGTCCATAAAATGTACTTAGGAAACTAAATGTTTTAGGAACCATAAAGTTTAACTACTTACTATTTTCAATTGTTTCTGACTGAAGTGACTGATATTATCTGTAACATCCTTATGGCTTTGTAGGAATTATTCAAGACCTGAAATGATAAATTGGGAATTTGACCTCAGATGTACCTCTTTTTTATTAACTCTACAATTATCGTGCCTAACTAAACATAGCACATCTATATATCACATTGCACAGAATCTTTCATATTTGTATCCTTAGGAGTTTTTTTAGTAAGAAGTGCTTTTCTGTGCACTAAGCACCTATACAAGGTGAGCCATCTTGATAATCCGAATTCTACCACCCTGGATGGGTGCAGCAGACAATGACTTTACTTATTCTCTTTTTTGAGTAAAATCTCACTGTGTTCTTCAGGTTTATTTTAGATGTCCTTCTTGAGTTTAAAGACTACCTAGAAATCATTTGAAACTATGCAAAAAGTTTTTGCTCCATTTTGGCATTAACAGTTCATTTAACTGTTGTTTTGGAGAAATATCCTAATTTCATCACTTTAACAACATTGTACTCATGTCTGCTATATTTCACTTCATTACAGATTATTCTTGTATTATTTATATTTTTTTTGAAAATTGGAATCCATGATGAGCACTATTTGAGTACAGATGAATTCTTAGTTGCAATTAGATGAATTTTGCAATTTAGAAACTAAGGTGAAACCTGAATTTTAACTGATCTAGCCTTCTGTGATTTAGAATTTGAAGAACATGGAGGATAAGGATGATAACGTATGTACTGTTCCTAATTTGAAGTAAAAAAAAATGCTGAATATCAAAGGAAACTTTTGATGAAAACAGTGAGTTATATTTTACACTGGAAATGACACAATTTAACAGAAGCATTAAAGTGATTTATTTACTGAAATATGCATAACACTAAAATTCATCATGTTTCTTTTCTCCTATGAGACAACAGCGGCAAGAGATTGCAAATATTCGAAATTCTCTTCAATCCATTCTATTAATATGAGTCTTTGAAGAAAACTTGAACTTCTTTTGCAAAATATAAATCTACTGTTAGCTAAAATGCATTTCTTTCTTATGTTTATTTGTGGAAATATTATTTATTTACATTTCAACAATTATCCCTCTTCCTGATTTCCCCTCTGCAATCTCCCACCTCATCCTCCCTCCCCATGCTTCTGTGAGGGTGTTCACCTACCCACCCACTCCTGCCTCATTGCCCTGGCTTTCCCCTACACGGGGACATCAAGACTTCAAAAGACCAAGCCCCCCCTCTTCCATTATGCCTGTCAATGTCATTCTCTGCTACATATTCAGCTGGAGCCATAGTAGAAATGTAAGTTTAAATACAATCAAAATAGGCTCATAACCTGCATCTATTTTGCTATATCAAGATTTTAACTCTCCTGGTTTTAGTGTGATTTTTTTGCTCCAACATGTGGATTCACTTTTATGATTACACATGGTTTGTTTGTTTGATTTTTTTGTTTGCTTGTTGGCATCAGATAATTCCTTATCAGTAAACAAAGATACAAACCACAACTGTATAAGGTTATATTGACATATGTCAGAATGGGTAAGATCAGCAACAGAAGTGATTGACTACTCATTCTGGATCCCTGTGAAGGAAGGGGACATTTGCTTTGCTTTGTTTTATTTTCAAAACATGAGCTCAATATGTGATCCATACTAGTCTCCAATGAGACTGCAATGTATCCATGATTTTTACTTTTTTAACTTGATGAACTTGATATTGCACTTATCTCATAATTGAGCATATTTGCAACCTATTTTTGAGAAAAAGCATCAGCACAAATTGCAAATTTTCAAAAGCCTTTTTTGGGAGCCAAAACTACATTCTTTATAATAATCCAAGTGAAAAAGATGACCACCAAATCTTAAGACATAAAACTGGACCTCCTCCCCAAGCTGTCTAAGTCCAGACAAAGGTCACCAATGGACTGTTTCAGTACAACCCCCTCTCCAAGCTTACTAAGTCCAGATGAAGGTCACCAACAATTACCCCAAGATGAATCCAGAGCTGACTGACGCAACAGCAGATTCCATAACCAGAAGATGTACTTTTAGGTATCATACCTCCCCTTGTAGTCATCAAGGAAAATTACCACTGCTCCCACCTGCCCTTCTGAGTAAAGTTCATTTTCCCTTTGATCTTTTTGTATAAAAACTACAAGTTTTGCTGAATAGAACGAGGCCTTGACAAGATTCATATTGACTCCTTGTCTTTTCTGTGCTTGGCTTCTGTTTCTCTTTCATGACCCCCCCATTTGGTTTTAGGAGCAGTTCCCTTGAGACCCACAAATAACTGGATCTGCTGGGCATGTCAAGCATTTAAAAATTTGTATTAATGAACTGTTCAAATGAAATCTAAATATTGTGTGACTTGCAGCTATTCCTCTATAGCAAAGTTTCAACTCTTTTATTTTTGTAATAGTTTTTCTAATGCTGTCAAGTAATTTTATCATCAATAAAGATTATTTAAATGTATATTTTTGCTTCAAAATATTTTTATCATCCATAAAAAGTAAAAAGTGCTATTATGAATATTGAATTGGGCATTGTAATGTGTTGCACAGGTTTATCTTTTCTTGTTTTTGAGACAAGGTTAAATGATGTTTTGCATATCATTCTTGAACTCTGGGGTTCAACCAATCTTCACATTTCTGTCTTCCAGATAACTAATACTATAGGTGTGTGCCACAACAAACACAAACTTTTTTCTTGAAGGAAAATATTCAAGTACTCTGCTTTACATATATATCCTCTTTTGAGTGCTTAGTAAAATATAAATTCAATTCTATGAAAATGAAATAGTCTATGATCTACAAAAATTCTGTCTACGAATAACTTATATCGCCATGTGTGCCTGCATGCTGCCATGCTCCCTGACATAATGATAATATACTGAGTTTCCAAAAGTCCCAATTGTATGCTTTTCTTTAAAGGAGTTGTCATGGACATAGTTTCTCTTCACAGTAATAGTACAGTCACTAAGATCAGGATGGATGTCCGTATTGTAAGGAAAAAGGGCACTGGAGTAATGAAAGTTTAAACTGTCTGAAACATATATATGAAGATTCTGTGTATATACATCCCAATTATACATTTTCTACTGGGGAAATAACCATGGGATAAGTTCAGGGACCCACTGGACATACTTTGAGTCATACTTCTACCATAATTCCACTAATTACCTAAACTCCATTAAGCTCCTACTTAACAGAAGGCCACAATATTTCTTGGAGTGGAATCAGTGCCAGTTGAAAACCAGTATCCAATAGACCACAGGAAGTCTGATTATTTCCTTCCCCCAGTGTACAGTTACTCTGGTAAAAGGCCATTGCCACTTCTGTGAAATGACTGGAGAAAGGCTAACAGTAAAACTATTAGGTATTTTGTTAAGGTCTTTATAAGGGGAAAGCTGGTTGTCCCTGCTTTAAGATTCTATTTTACATGTGTCAGAATGGGTAAGTTCAGCAACAGAAGTGATTGACTGCTCATTTTGAATCCCTGTGAAGGAAGGGGAACACACATTTATTCTTGGTAGGACAGAAAACTTGCATGGCCAGTATCAAAATCAATATAATGGTTCCTCAAAATATTAGGAATCTATCTACCTAAAGAATCAGCTATATCACACTTGAGTATACTCTCAAAGGATGCTCTATCCTAACACAAGAAAACTTTCTCACCTATGATTATTGTGGTTGTCTTAGTCAGGGTTTCTATTCCTGCACAAACATCATGACCAAGAAGCAAGTTGGGGAGGAAAGGGTTTATTTGGCTTACACTTCCATGCTGCTGTTCATCACCAAAGGAAGTCAGGACTGGAACTCAAACAGGTCAGAAAGCAGGAGCTGATGCAGAGGCCATGGAGGGATGTTCTTTACTGGTTTGCCTCCCCTGGCTTGCTCAGCCTGCTTTCTTATAGAACCAAGACTACCAGCCCTGAGATGGTCCCACCCACAAGGGCCTTTCCCCCTTGATCACTAATTGAGAAAATGCCTTACAGTTGGATCTCATGGAAGCATTTCCTCAACTGAAGCTCCTTTCTCTGTGATAACTCCAGCTGTGTCAAGTTGACACAAAACTAACCAGTACAATTGACCCCTTGTCAACTTGACACACAAAAACATCACTAGTAAGCCTCAACCCTTACAATCTTATTCATCCCCAAGATCTAAATAACTTTAAATGTCCCACAGTCTTTACATATTCTTAAAATTTCAATCTTTAAAATATCCATCTCTTTTAAAATTCAAAAGTCTTTTTACAATTAAAAGTCTCTTAACTGTGGGCTCCACTAAAACAGTTTCTTCCTTCAAGAGGGAAAATAACAGGGCACAGTCACAATCAAAAGCAAAAATCAATCTCCAACCGTCCAATGTCTGGGATCCAACTCACGATCTTCTGGGCTCCTCCGAGGGCTTGGGTCACTTCTCCAGCCATGCCCTTTGTAGCACACGCATCATCCTCTAGGCTCCAGATGCCTGTACTCCACTGCTGCTGCTGCTCTTGGTGGTCATCTCATGGTACTGGTATTTCCAAAACACTGCATGACCCCTTCAGTCCTGGGCCTTCAATTGCAACTGAGGCTGCACCTTCACCAGTGGCCTTCCATGCCCTCTCACAGTGCCGAGCCTCAGCTGCTCTGCGTGACCCCTTCATGCCTTCAAAACCAGTACCACCTGGGTGACCCTTACATATTACCAAGTCCCGCTGCAGCAGGAGTGCAACCTTGGCTATCTCTGGAACACAGCCTCTTTGTGCTTTCAGAAAACACTTCCCAGAAGATGTCACCTCAATGATGCTGGTCTCTTCTTAATCACCGCTAATTTCTTAGCTCCAGCCAACCAGCATCAATAGTCCCAGTAATGTAAAGTTTTTGCTTTAGTAGTTCTGGTATCTTGTTAATCACAGCTGATTCTTCAGCCCCAGCTAACCAGAACTACAGAATCTTCACAATCAAAACAGCAATGGCCCTGAAAAGAGTCTTTAATCTTCCCTCTGAAATTTCACAAGCCAGGCCTCCATCTTCTGTACTGTTATCAACATTATCTTCCAAGCTCCTATACAACATCTGACAGAGCAATTAACACCGATCTTCTAGCCCAAAGTTCCAAAGTCCTTCCACAGTCCTCCCCAACACATGGTCAGGTTGTCACAGGAATACCCCACTCCTGGTACCAATTTGTCTTAGTCAGGGTTTCTATTCCTGCACAAACATCATGACCAAGAAGCAAGTTGGGGAGGAAAGGGTTTATTCGGCTTACACTTCCATGCTGCTGTTCATCACCAAAGGAAGTCAGGACTGGAACTCAAACAGGTCAGAAAGCAGGAGCTGATGCAGAGGCCATGGAGGGATGTTCTTTACTGGTTTGCCTCCCCTGGCTTGCTCAGCCTGCTTTCTTATAGAACCAAGACTACCAGCCCTGAGATGGTCCCACCCACAAGGGCCTTTCCCCCTTGATCACTAATTGAGAAAATGCCTTACAGTTGGATCTCATGGAAGCATTTCCTCAACTGAAGTTCCTTTCTCTGTGATAACTCCAGCTGTGTCAAGTTGACTCAAAACTAACCAGTACAGTGGTTTTATACATAACAGAAAATGGAAACAATCTAGATATCTCCCAATAAAAGAACAGATAAATATATGGTACATATACACAATAGCGTACTATTTAACTGTTTAAAAAATGACATCATAAAAATTTAAGGTATCTGGAAGCAACTAGAAAAAAATTTTTCCAAGTAAGGTAACCCAGACCCAAAAGAAAAAAAGTGGTATGTATACCCTTATAAGAGGATATTAGGTATTAAGTAAATGATAATCAAGCTAGAATGCACAGACCCAGAGAGCTTATGTAAAGAGAAGGACACAAGGGGTATGTGCATGGATTCCTCATGGGATGAAGAAATTGAATAGATTTTGGGTGGACTGGGAGCCTGTGGGGCCAGAAGCAGGAAGGATTGGTTTACAGAGGAGGAATAGAAGGAGTGAATGCAGGGAGAGACAGCTGGAACTGAGGGACAGTTTGGGAGTGTGGAAAAAGCTGGAATTGAGGTACGTCTGGAATTAGGAAACGTAGTGCAGTTGAAATTTCTGGACTATCTAAGGGCGACCCTACTTTGGGAGGATATTGAGTCTGAACTGACTACGTCTTTTGTAGTCAGGTTAGCTTCTAGTGATGGACTAGGGTTGAATTCAGTTCAGAATCTCATATGGAGAACCTCATACAAGCAAGGATGATGGTAGGACATAGGATCTCTTTCCAATTATGGATAGTGAAATTCCCATTACAGAAGACAACATCCACACAGCTCATGAACATAGGGAGGTCAAGCTGGTGCCCGTGTAGAGCCTTCTCTCCTACATTTTAGGCTCTTTGGTTCAGGGAAGTACATTAAAGGCTATAAAAATAAAAACCCAGACACTAAACCAGCCACAAAAAATTAAATCTACGATCTGCCTGCAAGGGAGGCAATGGTTGACATTGAAATTGTGGTAGTGGTCAACCAATGATTGCTTTATCTTCAGGTCCCTAGACAAAAGGGAAATTTCATTCCCTACACTATCTGGATTGCCAGGAATGGAAGACTAGATAGACCAGAAAACTTGTTAGAGCCGAACAAGATAGGAAATGAACAAACGAACAAACAAATTTTTCTTTTTGACATTTTGCTAAACTCACAGATGGATGCCTTGTCCAATCAGAGTCATCAGAGAGGTCTCTTACAGCAGAATATGAGAGAGGATATAGAGATCACAGCCAAAAGTGGAGAGAGTCTAATTTGGAGATCCCCATAGTGTCCCACATCTCAGAGCTCAGGGAACTACACAGAAGTAGCAAATGAAAAATTATGAGTCAGAAACAACTGGGTGCACCAGGAGAACATGAACCACTGACTTGACTAAGCAGGGCACATATGGGCTCACAGAGACAAAAGCAACAAGCATGGTGTCTGTGTGGGTCTGCAGCAGGTTCTCCATCTAATGTAATTGGGCCTGTGTTGGTCTGTACCAGGTTCTAAGCATATATGTTATGGTTGATAACTTGGTATATCTGTGGGATTCCTAACACTGGCAGATGGTTTGTCTCTGACTCTCTTACTTGTTTTTGGGATTATTTTCCTCATATTTTCCCACGGTCTTCTCCAAACACTGCATAAGGCCTTTCATCTTGTCTTATTGTGTCTTGTTTTGTTGTGCTAGGTTGTCTTTCAGTGGCCTGCTCCTTTCTGAAAGAAAACAGAGGAGAAGTAGATCTTGGCTAGTGGGATCCCTAGGTCTAGATTTGTTTCTAATTTGGAGTCTAGAATTACTAGGAAATATTCTAATGAGAGAGAGAGAGGGAAGGGGAGGGGGAGGGGGATTGGGAGAACTAGGGAGAGGACAGGGGGAGGGAGAGGGAGATGGAGAGGGAGAGGGAGAGGGAAAGACAGAGAGAGAGAATGAGAGTGAGAGGTATGGTTCAGCTGAATTGGTAGGCAGGTACAAAGGACTTTTTACTTTCTTGAGGGGTAATGGTGATGATTTTCAAAAAGGATCTCTGACTAGACAGAGATCTAGACAATCTAGGACCACCATAAAAGAGTGAGTCACCTACTTGTACAGACAAACTGTACTTTTATGTGTGAGGTGATAGTCCAGCATCATGTCTATAGCTCCCTGTCTTAATCTATTCAGTTAATTCCCAGACCTTAAGTATAATTTATTTTCCATTTTTCTGGCACCACTGAGTGAGTCTATATTTGCCTTTGAATAGACTGATCCAATGCCCATTGAGTCTAGTCAACAAAACTTGACAGGAATTTGCTAAAGGTTCAAAATTGTTCCTGTATATTTTATAAAAGATTTTTAAAAATTCTTAACAGTAATCCAGGTGGCATACCTAGATTCATCTCTTTTCCACTATTTACATGATATTCTATTGACAGCAGTCAACACAACCACCTGTTTGAAAGGCACAAATGACTTGCTCTAACTGTTTCAGATGTTGGAATATAACATCTCCCATGATTTGTCAAACTAGTCTCATAGCTTGGAAAAAAGCTTGCTCTAGATAGGAGAGCTCTCAGTGGCTGATACACAGGGTCACTTCTTTCCAGGCCAAGAGGAAGGCATGGTGAATTCATTACAGGTCTAGATTCCTGCGTTGTTGAAATAGCCCTTCTTCCCCCTTGTTTCTCCCAAGGTGGGAGACCATTCTTTGAAATGGGCCCCTACCAGATGTCACTAAACAATTTCAGTCTTTCACTCATGGGACTCTAGGCATTATAAAAAACATTTTGACTAAAATCTTGAGTCCCTGGTGGCCTCTGTCCAGCCATCCTGTTTGTGTGCAATATAACTAAAACTCCTATATCATCTATGGAAGGTAAGAAACTCACCTTGGGCCTGGGCCTCAATTTAAGGGATCTCCATGCTGTGGAAACACACCTTAGAGTGTCAAATTGGCACTGAGCTTCAAAGTACCACAAAAGTGTCTGTTTCTTGATTATCTCTGTCTTAAATTTGCAGGTGAATATAATTTCAACCCTGTACATTGATAACTGATGTTATCAGGTTCCCGAGGCTCTCATTCATGACTCTAAGCTTGCATTTTTCAAAACCTACTATAACAACTGTACATAATGCTTTAATCTTCCTTCTACCTCACTACCCACAATCTCACCTTCTCACTAGTCTTTTCTCTTCCCCTCTGCTCTCTCCTCACTTCCTTTCTCTCCCTCTTTTTCTCTAGCCTTTCTTTTCTTTCTCCTTTGCTCCTTATTCCTCTATGCCATGGCTGGCCTATCTCTCTCTCTCTTTTACATTTTCCCTTCCCCATAACTTTCTATATTAAAGCCCTAAAACCATAGAAAAATGCTCTGTTAATCAAGGCCTGCAATATGTGGAGGTTGGGATAAGCTTTCTCATAATGAGACTTTTTTAATCTCTGGATGGAAGAACTTCATGTGCTCCAGTCAAGTCTTTACTTACTATGTGGAAACCTCTTCCCACAGCCCTCTCTCCTTTATGCTGGGGCTATATTTTGTAGCACCATGGCCTCCAGGTTGGGGGCTGCCCCTTGTCAACCCCCACTTTGTGAGTGTGTCAGAATCTTGGATGCCCATCCTGACCTGAGTGGAAAGTATCTGGCAGCCACCCAAGTCAGCCTGACCAGTGCATAGGTGGAACTCTGGATGGACATGGGCTATCCTCCCTCCCCCTCTTCCCCAGGCACTTTTCAGTTCCCACAGTCGAGAAATTAAAAAGAAAGTATTTTCTATATTAAAGTACAGAGAACATGGACAGGAGCCCACAGGGCACAGGAACTGTGGAGCAGCCAGGGACCTCCCAGAAGAGCTGTTCTTTCAGAAGGCCAACACACCTAAGATTACAAGTTCCCTGGCTAACAGAAGCAACAAGCCCAAGTCAGAATCAGCAAGAGAAGGTCGAATAAGAGATAACCAGATCTCAAGAGCCAAGCACAAGAATCTAAGAAACAGAAACCAAGGCTACGTGGCATCATCAGAACCCACGTCTCCCACCCCAGCAAGACATGAATACCCCCTCATACTGGAAAAGCAAGATTCTGGCTTAAAATCACATCTCTTAAAGAAGATAGAGGACTTTAAGAAGGACATAAATGACTTCATTAAACAAACACAGGAGAATACTTTTAAAGAAAGAGCTAGAAGCCCTCAAAGAGGAAACAACAACAACAACAACAACAACAACAACAACAACAAATATATATATATGAAAACACAACCAAACATGTGAAGGAACTGATCAAAAACCATCCAGTACCTAAAAATGGAAATAATAAAGAAATCACAAAGGGAGGCAATGCTAGAGATAGAATACTTCCACAGAGTAAAAGGCTATTAAAATAATTTCCAGGCAAATGGTTTCAAGAAACAAGCTGGCATAGCCATTCTAATACACAATAAAATCATTATTCAACCAAAATTTATCAAAAAAGATAAGGAAGGACACTTCACCCTCATCAAACATAAAATCTACCATGATGAACTCTCAATTCTTAACATCTATGCTCCAAATGCAAGGGCAACCACTTCATAAAAAACTTTACTAAAGCTCAAAGCACACATTGTACCTCACATAATAACAGTGAGATGCATCAACACCTCACACACATCAATGGACAGATCATGGAAACAGAAGCTAAACAGAGAAAAAAAATAAAACTAACAAAAGTTATGAACCAAGTGGATCTAACAGATATCTATGGGACATTTCATCCTGCAACAAAACTACATACCTTCTTCTCAGCACCTCAGCCCCCATTTATCCACGCCATGATAACTGGTAAGTCTTGCCACAAGGAATGTTATACAATTCTACCTGGTGTCAATATTATGTGCAATGGCAACTGGAAATGATTTTTAAAAGTTTCCCTCTATCTATAATTTACCATTATGTGAAGGATGTATTGCTGGCTGATTCAGATACAAGTATCTTACAAAAAATGTTTAATGAGGTAAAGAGAATTTTGTCTTGTTTGGGATTACAAATTGCTCTTGAAATATACAACACAGAGGTTCTATTAATTATATAGGATATAAGATAGGTCTGCAAAAAATTAGAAACCTTTAGTGATTTTTTTAAAAAAAATTGTTAGGTGATATTAATTGGCTGAGAGCCATATCTGAATTTGGATTGACTACTCAAGATCTAAGTAATTTAATTATTGTAATATTTGTTTATATCTTATGAGGAGATTTTGTCTTAAATAGTTCAGGAAATAAATGAGCTGAAGCTAAAAATAATTGGCTCTTGTAGAAAGAATACAGGATGCATATATGGACCATTTGTTTGCAAAGCAGAATTGTATCTTATTTATTTTGCATTCTATATACTTTCCCACAGGAATTCTTATGAAGAAAGAAGTTAGTATCTTAGAATGGATAGTCTTAGCATGTAAACAGAATAAAAAATATTCAGAAAGTTTTTCTGATTTGATTGTGAAAGGGAGGATAATACTTCATCAATTAGCAGGAATAGATCCAGCAGAGATTGCAGTGCCATATACTCATGCTCAACAATTACCTCATTATGGGTAATCAGTGAGGAATGGCAAAAAATTTGAAGTGACTTGGGGGAGGGGATTAACGTCAAATACCCCAAAGGCAAGCAACTTCAGTTTATCAAAAGAACTAATTGGATTCTTCCTCATATAATAAGTGAAACACCAATGCCTAACGATCCTCCTTTAATACAGATACCAATAAATCAGGAATTGCAGGTTATAAGTCAGAAAGTACAAGTAAAATAATACAAAGTCCACATACTTCAGTCCAGAAATCTGAACTATATGCTATTCTCTTGGTTCTATTAGACTTTCCAGAACCTCTTCATATAGTTACTAACTCTCAGTATGCAGGGGGTTGTTTTGCAAATAGAAACTTAGAAACTGCTGAACTTTTTCCAGATCATTTCTTTGTTATGTAAACAACTACAAGTAATTTAGATAGAGAGCTCATCCATAATATCTATCTATCTATCTATCTATCTATCTATCTATCTATCTATCTATCTATCTATCTATATCTATATGTCTTTATCTCTATCTATCTATCTATCTATCTATCTATCTATCTATCTATCTATCTATCTACATCTATCTATTTATCTATAGTGGTATAGCTGGGTCATAAGGTAGTAATATGTCCAATTTTCTGAGGAACCACTAGATTGATTTCCAGAGTGGTTTTACCAGCTTCTAATCCCACCAGCAATGGAGGAGTTTTCATCTTGCTCCAAATCCTCATCAGCCCTTGTGGCCAACTGAGTTTTTGATCTTACACATTCTGACTGGTGTGAGATGGAATCTCAAGGATGTTTTGGATTGCATTTCCTTCATGACTAAGGATGTTGAACATTTCTTTAGGTGCTTCTTAGCCATTCAGTATTCCTTAGATAAGAAATCTTTGTATAGCTCTGTACTCCATTTTTTAAAAGGGTTATTTGGTTCTCTGGAGTCTAATTTCTTATGTTCTTTGTATATATTGGATATTAAGGCACTACCAGATGTAGGATTGCTAAGGATATTTTCCCATTATGTTGGTTGCAGTTTTGTCTTATTGACAGTTTCTATTGCCTTAAAGATGCTTTGCAGTTTTATGAGGTCCCATTCGTCAATTCTTGATCTTAGAGCATAGACTATTGGTGTTCTGTTAAGGAAAATTTCCCCTGTGCCCATGTGCTCCAGGATCATCTGGAGTACTTATCCCAATTACATTAAGGAAGTGTTTTCTTCTGAAGTAAGTGAGGAAATGTGATGCTTTGGGGGAAAAGGTAATCTTTCTATTCAAAAGAAAGAGAAAAGCTTCCTTCTAAATTGATAAAGATTTAATTTAATGGGAAAGTGTAGTATTTTGTGTTCTCATTCTAATTGTGTTACCCAAAAACATGTTTGGAATATCCAACACATATACTAAAGGAAGCCTGACCCAGTTGGTTCTAATTAGGAAATAAAGTTGCCAACAGCCAGTGGAAGGGCAGGGAGACAGAGGCAAGACTTTTTTTTTCATTTTTCCTGTCCATTTCAGTTTATTTGTAAGCACATGTAAAAACTGCAAGGGATAAATTTTAAGTAGTAATTGCAGACAGATTAGATATACACTAGACTTATCCACTGAGACTTGAAAACCCAGAAAGGCCTGGGCAGATGTCTTACATCTCTAAGAGATCACAGAATGTGAGTCAAGAGTTCTGTACCCAGAAAAACTTTCAATCACCATAGTTGATATCATCCTGAAAATATCATCCTGACTGAGGTAACCCAGACTCAAAAGAACATGCATGGTATGTACTCACTGATAAGTGGAAAAAGTACAAGAAAAGTGCACTACATTTCACAGACCCAAAGATGCCAAATAACAAGGAAAGCCCAAGGGAGTCTGGTTGAATCTTCCTCAGAAGGGGAAATAAAATAGATATCAGAGGTGGGTAGAGGGTGTAAACTCCTTAGGAGAGGGGATGGGGAAGGAAGTTAAATGTAAAGATAGCAATAGAGAAGGTAAATTCACAGTGGACTGTAGTGGGGAGGAAATCTAGGATATTTCAGAAACCTGGGATGGGGGAGGCTCCACTGCTATAAGGTGACTTTAGGGGAAACTTCTAGCAGTTTTGATATGGATCCTGAAATGATGATTTCCTGTAGCTAGTTATTACTCCCAGTAGAAAAATAAAAACAGCAATCAATCCACCAAACTTAGAACATAAAATATACCTGGCTTACAATATGGTCAGGGACAAAGTAGAGCAAAAATGGAGGGAATGCCCAACCTATAACTGCCCCAATTTGAGACCCATCCCCTGAGCAAGATCCAATCTCTGACACAATTACTAATGCTCTGTTTCTTGCAGACAGGAGCCTACTATAACTGTCTCCTGAGAGGCTGCACCCAGCAGCCAATAGAAACAGATGTAGAGATCCACAACCAAATATTGGAAGGAGCTTGAAAGGTCTTGTGGAAGAGTTGGAGAAATGATTGTAGGCCCCAAGGGGATAGGGACTCAACAGGAAGACCAAAATAGTCAACTTACCTGGACCCTTGTGACTCTCAGAGCGTGAACCACCAACAAAAGTGCAAACATGAACACACCTGGACCTAGTCCCCCTGCATATATGTAGCAGGTATACAAACAAGTAAAATGATGAAATTATTAAAATATTAATGCAATAAGATAAAATTTAATACTGCATCAATGAAAAGAAAATAAAACCATTCAAAATATAGTTTCAAAGTTCTAAGAAAAATAATATTTTGGTAGATTAAAGTCACAAAAGAATGTTACAAAGATAAACCTCATGGAGTTTGGATATTTTGGAAGCCTCTATTCCTTTGTCAAACCGTATTTATTTCATGAGTAGTAGAAATAAAAACATAAAATATTCAACAAAAAATAATAATGCAAGAATAAATCCAAAGCCCCTGAACAACAAACTATATTAACTATTTTGTGTCCAAGTAACTACCAAACTACAAAGGCTGGATCTAGGCCTCTCAGCTCAAAGGTAGTAGATGTACAGCTTGGTATTTACGTGCGTCCATATGAACTAGATTTGGGGTTTACCAAAAGAAAGAACAAATTGCTAATTCTCTGGGAATACCAAAAAAGTTAGGATAGTGAAAACTATTCTCAACAATAAAAGAACTTCTGGTGGAACCACCATTCCTGACCTCAACTTGTATTACAGAGCAATCATAATAAAAAAACAAAAACAAACAAACAAACAAAAAAAACCTGCATGGTATTGGCACAGAGACAACTATGTAGATCAGTGGAATGGTATTCAAGAACCAGAAATGAATCAACACACATATGGTCACATATGATTTGACAAAAGAGCGAAAAATAATCCAGTAGAAAAAAGACAGCGTTTGTCCGGGACCCGCCGAACTTAGGAAATTAGTCTGAACAGGTGAGAGGGTGCGCCAGAGAACCTGACAGCTTCTGGAAGAGACAGAAGCACAAAGCCGCTGAGGCAGCACCCTTTGTGGGCCGGGGACAGCCGGCTACAGTCCGGACCGGAGGACAGGTGCCTGCCCGGCTGGGGAAGCGGCCTAAGCCACAGCAGCAGTGGTCGCCATCCTGGTCCGGGACCCGCCGAACTTAGGAAATTAGTCTGCTTAGGTGAGAGTCTGTACCACAGAAGGTGACAGCTTCTGGGAACTGCCAAAGCAACACAGTGTCTGAGAAAGGTCCTGTTTTGGGCCTGCTTCTTCGGCCAGGAGGAGGTCCAAATACAAGATATCTGCGCACCTTCCCTGTAAGAGAGCTTGCCAGCAGAGAGAGCTCAGAGCACTGAAGCTCAGAGAAGAGAATCTGGCTCCCAGGACTGCTGATAGACGGTAACAGAATCACCAGAAGAACAATCTCTAAACAGAGTCAACTATAACTACTAACTCCAGAGATTACCAGATGGCGAAAGGTAAACGAAGGAATCTTACTAACAGGAACCAAGACCACTCACCATCATCAGAACCCAGCACACCCACTTCGCCCAGTCCAGGGAACCCCAACACACCTGAGAACCTAGACCTAGATTTAAAAGCATATCTCATGATGATGGTAGAAGACATCAAGAAGGACTTTAATAAATCACTTAAAGAAATACAGGAGAACACTGCTAAAGAGTTACAAGTCCTTAAAGAAAAACAGGAAAACACAATCAAACAGGTAGAAGTCCTTACAGAAAAAGAGGAAAAAACATACAAACAGGTGATGGAAATGAACAAAACCATACTAGACCTAAAAAGGGAAGTAGACACAATAAAGAAAACTCAAAGCGAAGCAACACTAGAGATAGAATCCCTAGGAAAGAAATCTGGAACCATAGATTTGAGCATCAGCAACAGAATACAAGAGATGGAAGAGAGAATCTCAGGTGCAGAAGATTCCATAGAGAACATCGGCACAACAATCAAAGAAAATGGAAAATGCAAAAAGATCCTAACGCAAAATATCCAGGAAATCCAGGACACAATAAGAAGACCAAACTTACGGATAATAGGAGTGGATGAGAATGAAGATTTTCAACTCAAAGGTCCAGCAAACATCTTCAACAAAATTATTGAAGAAAACTTCCCAAATCTAAAGAATGAGATGTCTATGAATATACAAGAAGCCTACAGAACTCCAAATAGACTGGACCAGAAAAGAAATTCCTCCCGACACATAATAATCAGAACACCAAATGCACTAAATAAAGATAGAATACTAAAAGCAGTAAGGGAAAAAGGTCAAGTAACATATAAAGGCAAGCCTATCAGAATTACACCAGATTTTTCACCAGAGACTATGAAAGCCAGAAGAGCCTGGACAGATGTTATACAGACACTAAGAGAACACAAACTGCAGCCCAGGCTACTATACCCAGCCAAACTCTCAATTATCATAGATGGAGAAACCAAAGTATTCCACGACAAAACCAAATTCACACATTATCTGTCCACGAATCCAGCCCTTCAAAGGATAATAACAGAAAAAAACCAATACAAGAACGGGAACAACGCCCTAGAAAAAACAAGAAGGTAATCCCTCAACAAACCTAAAAGAAGACAGCCACAAGAACAGAATGCCAACTTTAACAACAAAAATAACAGGAAGCAACAATTACTTTTCCTTAATATCTCTTAACATCAATGGTCTCAACTCGCCAATAAAAAGACATAGACTAACAAACTGGCTACACAAACAAGACCCAACATTTTGCTGCTTACAGGAAACTCATCTCAGAGAAAAAGATAGACACTACCTCAGAATGAAAGGCTGGAAAACAATTTTCCAAGCAAATGGTATGAAGAAACAAGCAGGAGTAGCCATCCTAATATCGGATAAGATTGACTTCCAACCCAAAGTCATCAAAAAAGACAAGGAGGGACACTTCATTCTCATCAAAGGTAAAATCCTCCAAGAGGAACTCTCAATTCTGAATATCTATGCTCCAAATACAAGAGCAGCCACATTCACTAAAGAAACTTTAGTAAAGCTCAAAGCACACATTGCACCTCACACAATAATAGTGGGAGACTTCAACACACCACTTTCACCAATGGACAGATCATGGAAACAGAAACTAAACAGGGACACACTGAAACTAACAGAAGTGATGAAACAAATGGATCTGACAGATATCTACAGAACATTTTATCCTAAAACAAAAGGATATACCTTCTTCTCAGCACCTCATGGTACCTTCTCCAAAATTGACCACATAATAGGTCACAAATCAGACCTCAACAGATTCAAAAATATTGAAATTGTCCCATGTATCCTATCAGATCACCATGCACTAAGGCTGATCTTCAATAACAAAATAAATAACAGAAAGCCAACATTCACGTGGAAACTGAACAACACTCTGCTCAATGATACCTTGGTCAAGGAAGGAATAAAGAAAGAAATTAAAGACTTTTTAGAGTTTAATGAAAATGAAGCCACAACGTACCCAAACCTTTGGGACACAATGAAAGCATTTCTAAGAGGGAAACTCATAGCTCTGAGTGCCTCCAAGAAAAAACGGGAGAGAGCACATACTAGCAGCTTGACAACACATCTAAAAGCTCTAGAAAAAAAGGAAGCAAATTCACCCAAGAGGAGTAGACGGCAGGAAATAATCAAACTCAGGGGTGAAATCAACCAAGTGGAAACAAGAAGAACTATTCAAAGAATTAACCAAACGAGGAGTTGGTTCTTTGAGAAAATCAACAAGATAGATAAACCCTTAGCTAGACTCACTAGAGGGCACAGGGACAAAATCCTAATTAACAAAATCAGAAATGAAAAGGGAGACATAACAACAGATCCTGAAGAAATCCAAAACACCATCAGATCCTTCTACAAAAGGCTATACTCAACAAAACTGGAAAACCTGGACGAAATGGACAAATTTCTGGACAGATACCAGGTACCAAAGTTGAATCAGGATCAAGTTGACCTTCTAAACAGTCCCATATCCCCTAAAGAAATAGAAGCAGTTATTAATAGTCTCCCAGCCAAAAAAAGCCCAGGACCAGACGGGTTTAGTGCAGAGTTCTACCAGACCTTCAAAGAAGATCTAACTCCAGTTCTGCACAAACTTTTTCACAAGATAGAAGTAGAAGGTACTCTACCCAACTCATTTTATGAAGCCACTATTACTCTGATACCTAAACCACAGAAAGATCCAACAAAGATAGAAAACTTCAGACCAATTTCTCTTATGAACATCGATGCAAAAATCCTTAATAAAATTCTCGCTAACCGAATCCAAGAACACATTAAAGCAATCATCCATCCTGACCAAGTAGGTTTTATTCCAGGGATGCAGGGATGGTTTAATATACGAAAATCCATCAATGTAATCCATTATATAAACAAACTCAAAGACAAAAACCACATGATCATCTCGTTAGATGCAGAAAAAGCATTTGACAAGATCCAACACCCATTCATGATAAAAGTTCTGGAAAGATCAGGAATTCAAGGCCAATACCTAAACATGATAAAAGCAATCTACAGCAAACCAGTAGCCAACATCAAAGTAAATGGAGAGAAGCTGGAAGCAATCCCACTAAAATCAGGGACTAGACAAGGCTGCCCACTTTCTCCCTACCTTTTCAACATAGTACTTGAAGTATTAGCCAGAGCAATTCGACAACAAAAGGAGATCAAGGGGATACAAATTGGAAAAGAGGAAGTCAAAATATCACTTTTTGCAGATGATATGATAGTATATATAAGTGACCCTAAAAATTCCACCAGAGAACTCCTAAACCTGATAAACAGCTTCGGTGAAGTAGCTGGATATAAAATTAACTCAAACAAGTCAATGGCCTTTCTCTACACAAAGAATAAACACGCTGAGAAAGAAATTAGGGAAACAACACCCTTCTCAATAGTCACAAATGATATAAAATATCTTGGCGTGACTCTAACTAAGGAAGTGAAAGATCTGTATGATAAAAACTTCAAGTCCCTGAAGAAAGAAGTTAAAGAAGATCTCAGAAGATGGAAAGATCTCCCATGCTCATGGATTGGCAGGATCAACATTGTAAAAATGGCTATCTTGCCAAAAGCAATCTACAGATTCAATGCAATCCCCATCAAAATTCCAACTCAATTCTTCAACGAATTAGAAGGAGCAATTTGCAAATTCATCTGGAATAACAAAAAACCGAGGATAGCAAAAACTCTTCTCAAGGATAAAAGAACCTCTGGTGGAATCACCATGCCTGACCTAAAGCTTTACTACAGAGCAATTGTGATAAAAACTGCATGGTACTGGTATAGAGACAGACAAGTGGACCAATGGAATAGAATTGAAGACCCAGAAATGAACCCACACACCTATGGTCACTTGATCTTTGACAAGGGAGCCAAAACCATCCAGTGGAAGAAAGACAGCATTTTCAACAATTGGTGCTGGCACAACTGGTTGTTATCATGTAGAAGAATGCGAATCGATCCATACTTATCTCCTTGTACTAAGGTCAAATCTAAGTGGATCAAGGAACTCCACATAAAACCAGAGACACTGAAACTTATAGAGGAGAAAGTGGGGAAAAGCCTTGAAGATATGGGCACAGGGGAAAAATTCCTGAACAGAACAGCAATGGCCTGTGCTGTAAGATCGAGAATTGACAAATGGGACCTAATGAAACTCCAAAGTTTCTGCAAGGCAAAAGACACTGTCAATAAGACAAAAAGACCACCAACGGACTGGGAAAGGATCTTTACCTATCCTAAATCAGATAGGGGACTAATATCCAACATATATAAAGAACTCAAGAAGGTGGACCTCAGAAAATCAAATAACCCCCTTAAAAAATGGGGCTCAGAACTGAACAAAGAATTCTCACCTGAGGAATACCGAATGGCAGAGAAGCACCTGAAAAAATGTTCAACATCTTTAATCATCAGGGAAATGCAAATCAAAACAACCCTGAGATTCCACCTCACTCCAGTGAGAATGGCTAAGATCAAAAATTCAGGTGACAGCAGATGCTGGCGTGGATGTGGAGAAAGAGGAACACTCCTCCATTGTTGGTGGGATTGCAGGCTTGTACAACCACTCTGGAAATCAGTCTGGCGGTTCCTCAGAAAATTGGACATAGTACTACCGGAGGATCCAGCAATACCTCTCCTGGGCATATATCCAGAAGAAGCCCCAACTGGTAAGAAGGACACATGCTCCACTATGTTCATAGCAGCCTTATTTATAATAGCCAGAAACTGGAAAGAACCCAGATGCCCCTCAACAGAGGAATGGATACAGAAAATGTGGTACATCTACACAATGGAGTACTACTCAGCTATTAAAAAGAATGAATTTATGAAATTCCTAGCCAAATGGATGGACCTGGAGAGCATCATCCTGAGTGAGGTAACACATTCACAAAGGAACTCACACAATATGTACTCACTGATAAGTGGATATTAGCCCAAAACCTAGGATACCCACGATATAAGATACAATTTCCTAAACACATGAAACTCAAGAAAAATGAAGACTGAGGTGTGGACACTATGCCCCCTCCTTAGAAGTGGGAACAAAACACCCATGGAGGGAGTTACAGAAACAAAGTTTGGAGCTGAGATGAAAGGATGGACCATATAGAGACTGCCATATCCAGGGATCCACCCCATAATCAGCATCCAAATGCTGACACCATTGCACACACTAGCAAGATTTTACTGAAAGGACCCAGATGTAGCTGTCTCTTGTGAGACTATGCCGGGGCCTAGCAAACACAGAAGTGGATGCTCACAGTCAGCTAATGGATGGATCACAGGGCTCCCAATGGAGGAGCTAGAGAAAGTACCCAAGGAGCTAAAGGGATCTTCAACCCTATAGGTGGAACAACATTATGAACTAACCAGTACCCCTGAGCTCTTGACTCTAGCTGCATATGTATCAAAAGATGGCCTAGTCGGCCATCACTGGAAAGAGAGGCCCATTGGACACGCAAACTTTATATGCCCCAGTACAGGGGAACGCCAGGGCCGAAAAGGGGGAGTGGGTGGGTAGGGGAGTGGGGGTGGGTGGGTATGGGGGACTTTTGGTATAGCATTGGAAATGTAAATGAGCTAAATACCTAATAAAAAATGGAAAAAAAAAAAAGAAATATTATCATGCTATATTATGCCATAGTGTAATGTTATAACATTTAAAGAATATCTTCTAGTATTTTGGGAACTTCTACCTGTGTTCTTGAATTGGGGGGGTAACCTGTCAATGCTTACCAGATGAATTATATGCACTGGGCATCTCGTCCTAGCCACTGTTCTAATTCTTCATTTCCCTCTGGGCTAAAATAGTTAAGTTGAAACCCAGTGACAGTCTTCTTGAGTCTATATGTGCTCAATAGATTTATTTGCATTTCTATTCAGAAGAAATAAAAAAAAAATCACAAAAAAAAAAAAAAAAAAGAAAAAAGACAGCATTCTCAACAGATTGTGCTGGTTCAACTAGAAGTTAGCTTGTAGAAAAATGCAAATTGATCCATTCTTATCTCCTTGTACAAAGCTCAATTTCAAATGGATCAAGGACCTCCTCATAAAACCAGATACATTTTAACTAATATGAAAAAAAATGGAAAAGTGCCTTGGGCACATGGGCACAGGGGACAAATTCCTGAACAAATGTTAACAAATGGGACCTCATAAAATTGCAAAGCTTTTGTAAGGCAAAGGACACTGTCAATAGGACAAAATGGAAACCAACAGACATTTTAACAATCCTACATCCAATGGAGGGCTAATATCCAATATATACAAAACTCAAGAAGTTAGATGTCAGAGAAACAAATGACCCTATTAAAAATGGGGTACAGAGCTATAGAAAGAATTCTCACCTAAGGAATATCAAGTGGCTGAAAAGCACCTAAAGAAATGTTCAACATCCTTAGTCATCAAGGAAATGGAAATCAAAACAACCCTTAGATTCCACCTCACACCACTCAATATGGCTAAGTCCAAAAACTCAGGTGAAATCAGATACTGGTGAAGATGTGGAGGAAGAGGAACACTCCTCCATTGCTGGTGGGATTTCAAGCTGGTACAACCACTCTGGGAATCAGTTTGGTGAGTCCTCAGAAAATTGGACATAGTATTACCTGAGGACCCAGCTATACCATTCCTGTGCATAAACCCGGAAGATGCTCCAATATGAAATATGGTCACATGCTCCACTGTGTTCACAGCAGTCTTATTTATAATTGCCATAAACTGCAAAGAACACAGATGTCCTATAACAGAGGAATGAATACAGAAATTGGGGTATATTTACACAATAGTGTACTTCTCAGCTATTAAAAATGAATTTATTAAAATCTTTGGCAAATGGATGGATCTGGAGGATAACATCTTGAGGGACGTAACAAAATCCAAAACAAATGATATGCACTCACTGATAAGTGGACATTAGCCCAGAAGCTCAGAATGGTCATGAAAAAATTCACAGAACACATAGGTATAAATGAAAATGAAGAATTTCAACTTAAAGATCAACCAAATATCTTCAACAAAATATATAAGAAAACTTGCCATACCTAAAGAAAGAGATGGCCACAACCATACAAGAAGACTACAGAACTCTAAATAGACTGGACCTGAAAAGAAATTCCTCCTGACACATAATAATCAGAACAACAAATGCACTAAATAAAGAAAGAAAATTAAAAGCAGTAAGGGAAAATGCTGAAGTAACATATAGAGGTAGGCCTATAAGAATTAATCCAGATTTCTCACCAGAGTATATGAAAGCCAGAAGATACTGGACAGATGTTATGCAGACACTAAGAGAATACAAATGTCAGCCTAGGCTACTATACCCAGAAAACTCTCAATTACCACAGATGGAGAAACCAAAGTATTCCTTAACAAAAACAAATTCACACAATATCTTTCCATGAATCTAGCCCTTCAAAGGATAATAATGGGGAAACACCAACACAAGGATGAAAACTTCACCCTAGAAAAAGCAAGAAAGTAATCCTTCAACAAACCTAAGAGAAGACAGCCACAAGAACAGAATCCTAACTTTAACATCAATAATAACAGGAAGCAACAGTTACTTTTCTGTAATTTCTCATAACATCAATGGACTCACTTTCTCCATAAAAAAACATAGACTAATAGACTGGATATACAAACAGGTCCCAACATTTTGCTGCTTGCAGAAAACCCATCTCATGGACCAGGACAGACACTACCTCAGAATGAAAGGTTGGAAAACACTTTTCTATGCAAATGATCCAATGAAAAATGCTGGAGTAGCCATTCTAATATCGAAAAATATGATTTCCAACCAAAAGTTATTAAAAAAAAAAAAAAAAAACCAAGGAGTGGCACTTCATACCCATCAAAGGTAAAATCTTCGAAGAGGAACTCTCAATTCTGAATATCTATGCTCCAAATGCAAGGGCACCCACATTCATAAAAGAAACTTTAGTAAAGCTCAAAACACACATTGCACTGCACACAATAATATTGGAAGACTTCAACACTCCTCTTTCATTAATGGACAGATTCTGTAAACAAAAACTAAACAGAGACCAAGTGAAACTAACTGAAGTTTGGAAACCAATGGATTTAGTTGGTCTCACATGCACTATTGTCTCGCCAGCAAGAACACACGTGTGTGAAACCGGATCCTTCTGCAGAAATTTTATTACACCAGTTTCAACATGAAGAGGAAGACCCCAAGCACCAAAAAGTCGCTGCTTATATACACCTTAGTGCGGCGTGTTCACACCTGATTGGCTGCTCTCACAGAGCCTCATCACCACGCCCCGGGATGGGCCCTGACTTGGCATGAAAATACTCTCGCACATGCGCACATTGCTTGTTTACCAATTAGGCCATGCAGGCACAGCAGAAACTGCTTCCCACATCTCCCCCTTTTTGTTTTATTAAAATGAGGCTGGTCTAGGCCTCTGCAGTTACGTTCTTCTGCTGTGGCCCCTGTTTTAGGTCGTTCCTCTAATGTCACAGCCTTACCTATACACCTGCACAGCTCCCTTGTCTGCTTGCGGCAGTTGCATCAAAAGGCGGGGATGTTGATTAATCTATGGCCAAATTTTGATTGCTTCAAAGAAGCCTCATGGGTGAAGGTAGAGGTCTGATCCCCAGTGTGCAAGCATAGGGGCCCTACACAAAACCATTGCTTGAGCTCATCACCCAGAGAGGTCTTGGCCAGCTCCCGTGTTGTTTTTTCCTGGGGGAAGGAAACTAGGACACTGAACCTTCATGCAATCAGACGTGCCTTCCATGGGATACCAACAGCAAGCTATCCTCTGTGCAGTGCTTAGCCTTGCAACCCATGGCATAATGCAGCATTATAGGTTGGTCTGTACAGGAGGAAAGTTGCCCGTCTCTGGAAACTACAGTGCTGTATGACAATAACTGCTAGATGGCCTAGGGTGAACTCTACAAGCAAGGGCAGCCAGGTTTTAAGGAAAAAATTTAGTGGAGAAATCATGATCACCCTGTCATGTGCAATGAGGAAACCTCAGCGATGTGCAAGGGCTGATCAATGATCATTAAGTCTCTCTCATCCCAGTGCAATGGATCCGCAGAACCATGGGGTGCAAAAGCAGAGAACTCAGATGCCGAAACAAATTTCAGGGGAGAACCCTTGTTCAATGGCCACAAATGTGTGAGTGATAACAACCTTGTCACGTTTCTGTTGAGATCTGAGTTTGCAAACCAATCATAGCATAAACACTATCCCACAACATAAGGCTGCGCCAAACAATATAGCCCCCACCCACTCCTTAAAATAATAAAATACAGAGACAAGCCAAGAGATAAAATCTCCAAGCGTCACTGGTTCCACTCTGGTCCCATTGAGGTTCAGGATCTGTATCTGCAGCCGTGTCTGCAACCTTTCCAGCTCCTGTGACCTGTTCCCCTTCAGGTGATTTGATAAGTCTGTACTAATAATAAAAGAATTATTAATATACCTAACGGGAGTAATGCTCAATTAAAGATAATCTACTCTAATACACCCGTGGCTCTTGAGGAGTTTGTCGTGCTAAGGCCCATCAAAAAATATTCCTTTGCAACAAACAAAGGCAAGGTAGAAGAATTGGAATGTACAGGTAAAGTTACAGGTCATGAACTTACTTTGGCCCACAGAGGTATACTTATCCTGGTCTCAATCATCAGGAGCAAGAGGATCATCTTGGGGTTCATCTTGCTCTTTCACAGTCCTTGTTAGTAGCGTCAGGACCCAAAGTGAATTTTATTCACCCTGTGGAAAAACACAAATAGCTCCCTGGGATCTGATTAAAAAAGGATCCGGGCCATAAAATTTATTATCAAGGACATTTTCCATTTCCTTTGTTCTATCGGGCTCTGAACTATGACGATCAGACATAGAGTGACCATGTTCATCAAGATTTAAAAAATTAATAGTAAAGAGTGCCATGGAAACAGCCACTCTTGGTACTGAGTATATCGTGTCTTCCACAATTCCCCTTCTTTGTTTTATTAAATAAGCTTTTATAGTGCGATGAGCACGTTCCACAATGCCTTGTCTTTGTGGATTGTAAGGAAGGCCAGTCAGATGTGAAACATTCACTTGATGGCAAAATTGTTGAAACTTATTAGAAACATATGCTGGCCCATTGTCAATTTTTTGAATTTTAGGTTTACTCCAAGCACTCCATGCCTCTAGGCAGTACTGTATTACATGTGAGGCTTTTTCACCTGTCAAAGGTGTTGCAAACATGATGCCAGAACAAGTGTCAATTGACACATGTAAGTATTGACTTCTTCCAAAAGAAGGAATATGTGTGACATCCATTTGCCAAACCTGTAATGGTCTTATACCACATGGGTTTATTACCACATGAGGAGCAGGCAAAAATCCACAGCAATTTTGGCATTGAATGACAATTTCCCTAGCTTCTGTTCTAGTCAAATTAAATCGGCGGCGTAAAGTTTCAGCCGTCACATGAAAGCATTTATGAAATTCTGTTGCTGTTTCTAACTGTGAAGACAATCCTGTGACTATAAGCTTTGTTGCTTTATCAGCCAAGTCATTCCCATAGGACATTGGACCTGGGAGGCCCGAATGTGCCCTAATATGGGTTATGTAGACAGGATGTCTTCTATTAATTAAGTCAGACTGTATTTTTTGGAAAAAGTTAGCAACTCTGCTAGAGGATTTTATTAATCCTGCTGCTACAAGAATATTAACTGCATTCACCACATAAGCAGAATAAGACACAATAGTAAGAGGTCCTTGTATAATCTTTGTCAGATGTCCTCCTGCCTCTCCTGTCCTTGAAAGTAATTTCCATGCCTTAATGGCAGCAGCTGAAACCTGAGCTTATGCTCCCCAATTATAATTTGTCTGATTAGCTGCATATGGTCCCTGACCTGTCAGCAGATCAAACGTCCAATTTCTCTGATCACCTTCAGTTGCGGCATTAGCCCTTGCTTGCATTTGAGAGATGTCATACCATAAGACTTTCCATTCTAAATACTGTTGCATATTAGTGAGCACAGCCTTTGCCACCATTTGCCAGTCTCCCAGAGTCATGGCCAAAGTAGCAAGTCTTTCAACTTGAGATAAAGTAAAATTGGCAGTATTTCAAAATTACGGACCGACTCAACAAGTTCTTTGATCTGTATGTGCTCCACAGACATGTGAATGTGTCCTCCATCTGCTGCCTCAAAGATAGGAAACATCTGTTGTAATTTTTGCCTCTCATCTCGAGGGATAAAAGAATCTGAGCAGAAATTTTCTGTATAAGGTGGAGGGGCGCTAGGGCCCAGAGACTGAACCATGCCCTGACTTAAACCAACTTTTCCTTTTAACTTCCTCCTTGGCTTGCTATTTCTACCCTCATCAGGGTGATATCTTTCTTCCCCATAGTGGGCTGTTTCTTCCTCTAAGTCTTCTTCCTCTGAGGGACTAAGTTCTTCACTTGAACTTGAGCTATCATGTCCTAAACCCTCAATTTCTTTTAAAGAATAAAGGTTCTTCCTCTCGGGGGACTCCTTCCCCTACTTTTTTCTCTTCTCCCCTTTATCGTTCCTCCTTTTTCTCTCTCCCTTCTCCTCTTTTTTCTCCCAGGGCGTCCATTCCCTTTTCTCTTTCTTCCTTGGATCCAGAATCCTTGGAAGGGTTTGTTTCTTAACTATACCTTTTTTTTTTCATTGAGCTCCCAATCTTTTACCCCACTCTGTTTCTGACATGCTGTCTTGAACCTCCTCCAGCACTCCCTGTCCTGCTTTCACTATAAGGAAAAGGAAAAGTGCTGCAAAAACAATTACAAAGGCTTCCATTGTCCCTTCTAATTATAGAGAAAGACCAGAACCAAACATGCCACTCAAAACCTTAAAAAAAAAAAAAAAAAAGCTGACTGCAGTTCTGAATCTGCCCAGCAAATGGAGGGCCTCCTCAGTGCCAGCAAGGGTAAGGCAGTTCTCAGGTTTCTGCACTAATTCTCACACAGGCTATTGTCTTGCCAGCAAGAACACAAGCATGAGAAAACGGATCCTTCTGCATCAAATTTGTTACACCAGTTTCAACATGAAGAGGAAGACCCCAAGCACCAAAAAGGCACTGCTTATATACACCATAGTGTGGCATGTCCACACCTGTTTGGGTGCTCTCCCAGAGCCTCAACACCATTCCCTGGAATGGGCTGTGACTTGGCACGAAAACATTCTCGCACATGCGCACATTGCTTGTTTACCAATTAGGCCATGCAGGCACAGCAGAAACCACTTCCCACAAGTTGATATCTATAGAATATTTTATCCTAAAACAAAAGGATATCCCTTCTTCTCAGCACCTCATGAGGCCTTCTCCAAATTTGACCAAATAATCATTCACAAACATGCCTCAACAGATATAAAAATATTGAAAAAATCCCATGCATTCTATCAGATCACCACAGACTAAGGCTCATCTTCAATAACAATATAAATAATAGAAAACCCACATACATGTGGAAGATGAACAACAACAACCTACTCAATGATAACTAGGTCAAGGAAGAAATAAAGAAAGAAATTAAAGACTTTTTAGCGTTCAATGAAAATGAAGCCACAACATACCCAAACTTATGGGACACAATGAAAGCAGTCTTAAGAGGAGAACTCACAGCTTTGAATGACTCTAAAAAGAAACTGGAGAGAGGATACAGGAGTAGCTTGAGAGTACAACTAAAAGCTCTAGAACAAAAGGAAGCAAATCCACTCAAGAGGAGTAGAAGGCAGGAAATAATCAAACTCATGGCTGAATTCAACCAAGTGAAAACAAAAAATAATGTATACAAAGAATCAACCAAACTTGGAGTTGGCGGTTTGAGAAAATCAACAAGATAGATAAACTCTTAGCCAGACTAACTACTGGGCACCAGGACACTATCCAAGTTAACAAAATCAAAAATGAAAAGGGAGATATACCAACAGAAACTTAGGCAATCCAAAAAATCATCAGATCCTACTACATGAGCCTATACTCAACAAAACTGGAAATTCTGGATGAATTGGATAATTATCTAGACATATATCAGGTACCAAATTAAAATCAGGATTAGATAAACCCTGTAAATACTCCCATAACCCCTAAAGAGATAGAAGCAGTCATTAATAGTCTTCCAAACAAAAACAGCCCAGGATCTGATGGGTTTAGTACAGAATTATATGAGATCTTCTGATGGAAGCTGGCCTGCGGCTCACAAGAAAAGGGGTACACCTGGGAGGCAAGCCAGGGCTGAAAAGAGAGGGGAAACTAGGCCGTCAAGAGAAAGAATGGAGCTCAGTCAAGTTTCCTGATCAAATCTCAAATGTTTAATGGCAAATGTGCTTATAAATTGGGAAGGGTGAGGCCCATTCCTGCCAAAACATCCTTGGAGCCTGGAACCAGCTGCAGGTGATGAGTTGCAGGATAGGGTGTCATCTCCAGAATAGTTCAGTTTTCTCACAGTAGGTAGCAGTATCATGCAGGGGAACAGCTGCAGTGGCTGAACAATAGAGGGATCTAGGGAGGATAGCTCCACCCTAGGTAATATCCTTGGTGGCAGCAAGGTCAAGTTCTGACTCAGCCTGCTATAGGCTAGGGAGGTTACAATCTTCAAAGAAGACCTAGTACTCTTCAAAATATTGTGTGAAATCAAAAGATATAGAACATTATTCAATTTGTTGTATGAAGCCAGAATTACAATTATACTCAAACCATACAAAGACCCATTGAAGAAAGGCAACTTCAGACCAATTTCCCTTATGAATATCGATGCAAAAATACTCACTAAAATTCTTGCAACCTGAATCCAAGAATACAACTAAAACATCATCCATCATGATTAAGTAGGCTTCATCCCTGTGATGCAGGGATGGTTTAATATACGGAAATCCATCAACTTAATTTACTATAGAAACAAACTAAAGACAAAAACCACATGATCATCTCCTTAGATGCTGACAAAGCATTTGACAAAAAACTACAAATATTCATTATAAAAGTCGAGGAAAGATCAGGGATTCAAGGCCCAAACCTAAACATAATAAAAGCAAGAGACAGTAGAGGGAGAGCCAGCATCAAACTAAATGGTGAGAAACTTGAAGCAATCCCACTAAAATCAGGGGATAGACAAGGTTGCCCACTTTCTCCCTAGCTATTCAATATAGTAATTGAATTCCTAGCCAGAGCAATTCGACAACAAAAGGAGATCAAGGGGATACAAATTGGAAAAGATGAAGTCAAAATATCACTCTTTGCAGATGATATGATAGTATATATAAGTGACCCTAAAAATTTCACCAAAGAGCTCCTAATCCTGATAAACAACTTCAGTGAAGGAGCTGAATATAAAATTAACTCAAACATATCAGTGGCCTTTCTCTACACAAAGGATAAACAGGATAAGAAAGAAATTAGGGAAACAACACCCTACAAAATAGTCAAAAATAATAAATACCTAAGTGAGATTCTAAGGAAGTGAAATATCTGTATGACAAAAACTTCTTGTCTCTGAAGAAAAAAATTGAAGAACTCAGAAGATGGAACGATCTCCCATGCGCATGGATTGGCAGGATTAGTATAATAAAAATGTATATTTGCCAAAAGCAATCTACAGATTCAATGTAATGCACATCAAAATTAAATTCAATACTTCAATGAGTTACAAAGGGCAATTTGAAAATTCATCTGGAATACCAAAAAAATAGTAAGATAGTAAAAACTATTCCAACAATAAAAGAACCTCTGGTGGAATCCCCATAGCTCTCATCGAGCTGTACTACTGAGCAATTGTGATAAAAAAAACTGCATGGTACTGGTACAGCAACAGACAGGAAGATCAATGGTATAGAATTGAAGACTGAGAAATGAACCCACACAACTATGGTCACTTGAGTTTGACAAGGGAGCTAAAACCATCCAGTGGAAAAAAGACAGCATTTTCAACAAATGGTTCTTGCACAATTGGCAGTTATCATGTAGAAGAATGAGAACTGATCCATTCTTATCTCCTTGTACAAAGCTCAAGTCTAAATGGATCAATGACCTCCACATACAAGCAGAGACAGTGAAATTTATAGAAGGAGAAAGTGTTGAAAAGCCTCAAAGATATGGGCACAGGGGAAAACTTCCTTAACTGAACAGCAATGGCTTGTGCTTAAGATCTAGAATGAAAAAAATGGGACCAGATAAAATTGCAAAGCTTCTGTAAGGCAAAAGATACTGTCAATAGGGGAAAAAAAGGCCTCCAACATATTGGGAAAGGATTTTTCCCAATCCTAAATCAGATTTGGGAACTAATATCCAACATAAACAAAAATCTCAGGAAGATGGACTCCATAAATTCAAATAACCCATTAAAAATGTGGGACAGAACTAAAAAGGATTCTCAACTGAGGAATACCAAAGGGCTGAAAAGCACTTGAAAAAATGTTCAACATCCTTCACCATGCACTAGTATTTTCATGGCAGCCTTATTTATAATGGCCAGAATCTGGAAAGAACCCAGATGACCCTCAACAGAGGACTGGATATAGAAAATGTGGTACATTTGAACAATGGAGTATTACTCAGCTATTAAAACAATGGATTTATGAAATTCTTAGGCAGATAGATGTATCTGGAAGATTTCATCCTGAGAGAGATAATCAAATTATAAAGAAGTCACTTGAAATGAACTCACTGGTGAGTGGACATTAACCCAGAAATTTAGAATACCCAAGATATAATTTGCAAAACACAAGAAAATCAAGAAGGAAAATCAATATGTGGATACTTCATAAGTCCTTAGAATAGGGAACAAAATACCCATGGAAAGAGTTACAGAGATAAAGTTGTGAAATAAGGTGAAAGGATGGACCATCCAGAGACTACACCACCCAGGTATTCATCCCATAATTAGCCACCAAATGCAGACACTACTGCACATGCCAAGACAATTTTGCTGAAAGGACCCTTATATAGCTGTCTCATGTGAGGATATGCCGTTGCCTGTCAAATTAAGTAGTGGATGCTCACAGTCAGCTATTGCATGGAACACAGGACCTCCAATGGAGGAGCTAGAGAAAGCATCCAAGGAGCAGAAGGGGTCTGCAACCCTATAGGTGGAACAACAATATGAACTTATCAGTACCATCAGAGTTTGTGTCTCTAGCTTTTTATGTAGCAGAAGATGGCCCAATCAGCCAACTATGGGAAGAGAGGCTCCTTGGTTTGCAAACTTTATTTGCTGCAGTACAGGGAAATGCCAGAGACAAAAAGTGGGAGTGGATGGGTAGGGGAGCAGGACAGGTTTGGGGGGAAGGTATAGGGGACTTTCAGGATCGCATTCGAAATGCAAGTGAAGAAAATATCTAGTAAAGAATTCTGAAAAAATAAACAAAGAACAAAGAAACAAAATGAAAAGGAATACCCCTCAAAAGAAAGCTGGACAAGGTATGAAATAGGACAAAAGGGGTAAAAGAGAAATATGCAAATTAAAAAATATATCATTATGTGTGTTTGTGTGTGTGTGTGTGTGTGTGTGTGTGTGTGTGTGTGTGTGTGTGTGTGTGTGTGTTGGGTGAAAATAAATTTAAACACACCACGTGTATGTCCTGTAACTGAAGAGGCCAGTGGAGTGCAAATAAGTGCAAAAAACAGTGGTTGGAAAAATGACTCAGCTGTTAAAAGCACCTGTTCTATGCAGGTAACCGGGCACAAAGCACCCACATAGTGGCTCAAAATTTATGTACAGCTAAAGTTTCAGAGAATCAGTGCACACTTCGAGCCTCTGTAGGCAACAGAGTAATAAGTGAGAGAGAGGGCCTGCAGGGCCTAGCACACTCTTGTAATCAAGCTCAGTACTAGGAAGGTGGAGACAGGATGGTATCAGAATTATAGGGGATCTGGATGCTCCATTCTGATCTCTTAGGACAGAATAAACACTTGTCGTGTGCTTATGTACATGCCGAAAAAGTCCACACACATTAAATGTTATGAACATAAATAAATAGAATCCAAAATTGCATACAAGAGCCTCTGCAGATGAAATAAAGTAGTGCCATTTGCAGTGTTTCATATGTTTCACATTTGTTCAAGTTTTTCAAGTCTGTAAGGGCTTATACATCTAGAAATTGTCTTAAAGCCAGTAGTAACTCATTCCCACCTCCTGAAAACTCCCTTAGAAGTGATGGTGTCTGAAACTCCATGTACACATGTGCAGGGTATATTCAGCCAATCAGAGCATTCCCTGGGTGAGACCTATTTTCTCCAGCTGGCATCACAAAGGGTCCTCAGAATCCTCTGTCCGGGCATCGTTGCTGACAACATTTTTTACCATTGAGGAGCTGAGCGTGGATGGGTGCAGTTGTGAAGGTGTTCACCTCTGAGATAACCTGTAAGTGATAATCGGCTCTGGTCAGGGTTGTTGGACAGTTAATCAAGGTGTGACAGGTCATCTCAGGCCCACGAGGCCACTCTGTGGGGAAAAGCCTCCTCATCGCCATTTCTATGGCTTCTGAGGGTAAAATGAAGGTGGAGTACTGTATTCATGGCAGAAGATTGAACAGCCCAGGGCCTTAGAGGATTGTGAACCCTTGGAGTACACAATCTTGGGGCCCCGGGATAGGATCAGAGAGCTGGCTGCAGGTCAGGGGAGCAGGGAGCCATTGGGTGAGGAGCCTTGGCACTTGTCCTGTGTGCTGTCCGAGAACCATTAGAAACAAACTGAGAATTCCTTCCTCTTCGTTGACTTCTCTATGGTGTGTTCCTTTGGTATAGACTGTATGGACATTGCAGACAGGGAAGTGGCATAGGAAGAATGAAAGAAAAGAAGAAGAGGAGACATTGAAAGAGATTAATAAGTAATCTGGGATGAACTCAGACCAAAGATTCTCCTATCTCAATCGCCCATGTATTGGGATTAAAGACTTGGACCACCAAGTTCAGCTTTTTCACTCAGTTTAAGTTCTGTAGGATGGGATCTTCCTTTGTAGCTCAGGCTGGCCTGGCTTTGGCTGGCCTTGAACTTGCAATCTATAGATGTTTGAAATCCTGGGCTTCCCCCAATCCCAAATTTCTCCAATATAAGAATTTTCTGTGTGGGTGGCGGTGGTGAGTGTTTGTTGTAGACTGAGCATTGGGGTTTCTTGACATGGATATATAGTTACCATGTTCGTTATCTTTCTGCATAGTACTGTGAGTTTACTTTAATACTGAGATACACTGAGAAACAGAATTGATGATGTATTGTTTAAAAAGAATCTTTGGGGGATAGTACCAAAATTCAGATGCCTCAAAGGTTAAATGCAAACACGTTTTGCTAATTGTTTTGGTGGTAAGGGGAGGACTCACATATTAAAGGCTAGCCTGTTTTTACCTTTTTAAAACTGAGAAATGGCAGATTGTTAACTTTGGTTCTAAAGGAGGTTTTTAAATAAGTAAGTTAAAGAAGATTTTAAAACAAATTTGGAAGGGAGAAGGACATGATAAATGGGATACATGGAGGAAACAGAAAGGGGAAGCACACACACACACACACACACACACATATATATATACACATATACATACATATACATATATACATATATACATATATACATATATACATATACACGTATATATATGTCACCATATTGAATATGTATAAAAATGTTCTGATAAAGACAAACTATTAAAAATATAAGTGTTATAAAACAAAAGAAACAATCTTTCATTGAGCTAAGATAATTATTTGACTTTTTGAAATTTTTTACTAATAAAATGATACTTTGGATTTTGATAACTAATTTATTTTTGTTTTCCTTTTTATTTTTTTTTTCAACTAAGAAGATCCTAGTTTAGGAACCTTAAGCAGGATATTTCCAGTTTATAGACAATGTAGGTTACTTAGCAAAATTCATGCCAGCCTGAACTACATGGTGAGACCATACCTCAAAGACAAATTATTGTCTTCTAAGAAAGCTCATGCAACATTCAATAACATATAATTTAAAATAGGTTCTTTGGAATCTGAGTATCATTCTCTCACTAGTTAGTAAAGTTTTCTTTCACGTTCAGTTACGTAATTCATTTAAAAATAATCAATGAGGGAATTGGAGAGATGATTCATCAATTAAGAGCACTGGTTCCCTTCCAGAGATCTGAGATTGGATTCCCAGCATCCACAAGCTCCTTGGTTGCTTTTCTAGCTCCTTCATTTGGGGCCCTGTGTTCCATGCAATAGATGACTATGAGCATACACTACTGTATTTGCCAGGCAATGGCATATCCTCACCCTAGACAGCTATATCAGGGTCCTTTCAGCAAAATCTTGCTGGCATGTGCAATAGTGTCTGAATTTGGTGGCTAATTATGGGATGGATACCTGGGTTGGGTAGTCTCTGGATGGTCCATCCTTTCATCTTATTTCCCAACTTTATCTCTGTAACTCTTTCCATGGTATTTTGTTCCCTATTCTAAGGAGGTATGAAGTATCCACATATTGATTTTCCTTCTTGATTTTCTTGTGTTTTGCAAATTGTATCTTGGGTATTGTAAGTTTCTGAGTTAATATCCTCTTATCAGTGAGTGCATTTCAAGTGATTTCTCTGTGATTGGGTTATCTCACTCAAGATAATAATTTCCAAATATATCTATCTGCCTAAGAACTTCATATATCCATTGTTTTAATAGCTGAGTAGTACTCCATTGTTCAAATGTACCACATTTTCTATATCCAGTCCTCTGTTGAGGGACATCTGGGTTCTTTCCAGATTCTAGCTATTATAAATAAGGCTACCATGAACATAGTAGTGCATGGTGAAGGATGCTGAACATTTTTTCAAGTGCTTTTCTGCCCTTTGGTATTCCTCAGTTGAGAATTCTTTTTTAGTTCTGTACCACATTATAATGGGTTATTTGAATTTCTGGAGTCCATCTTTTTGAGATCCTTGTCTATATTGGATATTAGTCCCCTATCTGATTTAGGATTGGTAAAAATCCTTTCCCAATATGTTGGTGGCCTTTTTTACGTATTGACAGTATCTTATGCTGTACTGAAGCTTTGCAATTATATCTGGTCCTATTTGTTGATTTTCGATCTTATAGCACAAGCCATTGCTGTTCTGTTTAGGAAGTTCCCATATCTTTGAGGCTTTTCAACACTTTCTCCTCTATAAATTTCTGTGTCTCTGGTTTTATGTGGAGGACATTGATCCATTTAGACTTGAGTTTTGTACAATGAGATAAGAATGGATCAGTTCTCATACTTGTACATGATTGCTACTGCTCTGGTGGAGTCAGCTTGAAAGTCTGGAAGCTTTCTCTGAGGAAAAGAGTTTCAAGGAAACTTCCTTCTGGAGTTTTGGCCATCCCCCTAACCCATAAAATTAATTTTCCACTCCCGCGTTAGTCTAGTGGATTGGTCGACATGCCCTCTATTAAGTATCACACTATAATAAGTGCCTTTTAAGTTTGTATCCTGAATTAGCTAAAGCCTCTCCCAGTGTTCCAAGATTCCAGTTAGCAGCAAGGAGCTTAACCTATTCAGTAACTAATCAAGCACTACAATAAAATCAAAGCCATTATCTCAGTTGTCTACATTAATAGACTAAAATTCTCACTGAGATAAAAATTTCATTACAGAGTACATTCCATACCAAGAGTGAGTTAATATACTATCCTAATAATTAGAATTCTCCAGACAAGATAAAATTTAACAAGGCCTAGAGAATTTCGGGGTCAGTGACACTACATTATTCTTGAAGTCTGTCAAGAGTTGTTAACCCCCTGGTGCTATTAACACTAAAGTGTGAAACTCTTGCCTGGCACAAAGCTGATCCTAATGCTGATCCTAATCCTGATGCTAATTTCTAGTGGAAACATTTATCTGGTTCCTTTTGAAGTCACTCTTCTTGGACCTGGAAAACTTCAATGTGCCTTATTCTGTTATGATTTGCAATTTACTCTGTATTGTAAAAAGTCTGAGGCTCGACCAGAACATTACATTCAGATTCAACACCTCTCTTGTGTGTTTGTCTGTTTGTCAAATTAATCCTAAACTTTGCCCACCTACTCAAGAGACCCATTTTACGCAGACACAGGGACCCAGAGGGTCTGCGGCAGATTGGCGCCTCGAACCGGGACACCAGAACAGGTTAGTCTTTTTTCTTTCTTTCTTTTTTCTTTCTCTTCTTTATTTTCTCAGGCAAAGATGGGATCTCGTTGTGACCGTGCTACAGATGGGCTGATACGTACATAAGTTACGAGACGAGTAAGTTTTATTATGAGGCAGTAAAAGCTAAAAAGGAAAAGATTGTTTCTGTTGGTCTTTAAGCACATTTCGTGAAAAGAAAAAAATCAGTCCCTGGTTTCCAGAGGAGGGAAGCTTGACATTAGAAGATTGGAAGCGAGTAGGTAAGGATATGAGGAAGTTTCCATGAGGAAAATTTATCTAGGGATACCCCCGATAATGCCCTTATTTTTTGGCAACAAATGAGGGACCTATTGACTGAGAAAACAGACTTAGAATTCCTTGCAGAGGAAGCTCCTTCAGAGCCCTCAGATGATCAGAAAGCAAAACTGTGTGCTTGTAAAAAGAAATCATAATGTTCAAGAAAAAAAAAGGGAAAAGGCTAGAGAAAAGTGAATCAGAGACTATTGACAATGAAGATGATGATGAATGGGAAATTAATGAGGGAATGGCAAAGTGTGAAAATAAGGGAAGAAGAGGTCGTTTTCGTAAACACCCAGACAGTAGTGAGGAGGAGTCTTTAATTATGGTACCAGTCACCCGGAGGCCAGTACCAAAGCCACATCAGCTCTTGCTGCCAGTTGGTTTTAATGCTGCAGTGGCAGAGGGAAAAAGACAAGGAGACTTTACACTCACTTGCCCGGTAATTTTCGAAGAAGGAAGTAAGCCGCATTGGGAACCTTTGCCGTTAAAAACTCTTAAGGAATTACAGTCAGCAGTAAAAACACTGGGTCCTACTGCACCTTATACTTTACAGGTTCTGCATGCAGTAGCCAGCCAGTGGCTCACCCCTTGTGATTGGCATCAAATTGCAAAGACTACTCTTGCTCCCAGATATTTCATTCTCTGGAGAACAGAGTATGAAGAAAAGGCCAGAAAGTTAGTTCAAGAAAGATCTTCATCAAGAAATGGAACTAAACCCACAGTGCCTATGCTTCTTGGGCAAAAAGACTATGCTGAACCAGCAGCGCAACTGAAAATTTCAAAAGCAGCTGTATTAGTCAGGGTTCTCGAGAGTCACAGTGAAGAATAAAAAATTACACTGAACTCTTCTTCACCCCAGAGACCAACCCCTCCCATCTTCTAGAGTTTGTTCCCGGAACACTCCTGAACTCTTCACCCCAGAATGCATTCCTGAACTTCTCACCCTGGAGTTCAAACCCTCCCAACTAAAGACTGTTCCAAGAACATTTTTGAGATAAGGGCCTCCTGGAACAACCTCAAAATGAACCGGATACATTGCCAAATGATAGGACATGACCCCTTAGTTACGTAGATTCCCTTGGCAGAACCCCTTGTCCCTTGGCAGAACCCCTTAGTGATGTAAACTTGTACTTTCCCTGCCCAGCTCTCCCCCCTTGAGTTTTCCTATATAAGCCTGTGAAAAATTCTGGCTGATTGTCGATTCTCCACTGCACCATACTAGGTGCATGAGTCTCGACCCCAGAGCTCTGGTCCATGTTCCATGTGCTTTCTTGCTGTTGCTCTATTAAATCTTGCCTTCTACATTTTGAGTACGGTCTCAGTGTCTTCTTGGGTCCGCGGCTGTCCCGGGGCTTGAGTGCTTAAATGAGGGTCTCCCTTCGGGGGTCTTTCATTTGGTGCATTGGCCGGGAACTAGCGCGACCACCCAGAGGTCCTAGACCCACTTAGAGGTAAGATTCTTTGTTCTGTTTTGGTCTGATGTCTGTGTTCTGTTTCTAAGTTTGGTGTGATCGCAGTTTCGGTTTTGCGGACGCTCAGTGAGACCGCGCTCCGAGAGGGAACGCGGGGTGGATAAGGATAGACGTGTCCAGGTGTCCACCGTCCGTTCGCCCTGGGAGACGTCCCAGGAAGAACAGGAGAGGACCAGGGAGGCCTGGTGGACCCCTTTGGAGGCCAAGAGACCATTTGGGGTTGCGAGATCGTGGGTTTGAGTCCCACCTCGTGCCCAGTTGCGAGATCGTGGGTTTGAGTCCCACCTCGCGTTTTGTTGCGAGATCGTGGGTTTGAGTCCCACCTCGCGCCTTGTTGCGAGACCGTGGGTTCGAGTCCCACCTCGTGTTTGGTCACGGGATCATGGGTTCGAGTCCCACCTCGTGCAGAGGGTCTCAATCGGCCGGCCTTAGAAAGGCCATCTGATTCTTTGAGTTGCTTGTGGTCGACGCGAAGTCGCCGCCGTTTCTGGTTTCTTTTTTTTTTAGTCTCGTGTCCGCTCTTGTTGTGTCTACTGTTTTTTTTAGAAATGGGACAATCTGTGTCCACTCCCCTTTCTCTAACTCTGGAGCATTGGAAGGAGGTGCGGGTCAGAGCCCACAACCAGTCGGTGGAGGTCAGAAAGGGTCCGTGGCAGACCTTTTGTGCTTCCGAATGGCCGACGTTTGGAGTGGGCTGGCCACCAGAAGGTGCTTTTGACTTGTCACTAATCGCTGCCGTTAGGCGAATTGTTTTTCAGGAGGAAGGGGGTCACCCTGATCAGATCCCCTACATTGTGACCTGGCAGAATCTCGTCCAATTCCCACCTCCGTGGGTCAAGCCTTGGACCCCAAATTCTTCGAAACTGACGGTCGCAGTTGCCCAGTCTGATGCAGCCGAAAAGTCCAGCCCGTCAGCACCCCCCAAGATTTATCCAGAGATTGACGACCTCCTCTGGATGGACTCCCAACCTCCCCCTTATCCCCTGCCCCAACAGCCACCTGCAGCTGCCCCACCACAGGGACCAATAGCGAGAGGGGCTCAGGGACCGGCGGGGGGGGGGGGGACTCGGAGCCGCCGAGGCCGAAGCCCTGGGGAGGAAGGGGGGCCAGATTCAACAGTTGCCTTACCACTTAGAGCACATGTGGGAGGGCCAGCACCAGGACCTAATGATCTCATTCCTTTACAATATTGGCCTTTTTCCTCTTCTGATTTACATAATTGGAAAACTAACCACCCTCCCTTCTCAGAGAACCCCTCTGGGCTTACTGGGCTCCTTGAGTCACTTATGTTCTCCCATCAACCCACTTGGGATGATTGTCAGCAGCTCTTGCAGGTTCTTTTCACCACCGAAGAAAGAGAAAGAATCCTCATGGAGGCGAGAAAAAATGTTCTAGGAGAGGACGGCACACCCACTGCCCTCCCTAACCTCATGGACGAGGCTTTCCCCTTGAACCGCCCCAACTGGGACTACAACACCGCGGAAGGTAGGGGACGCCTCCTTGTCTATCGCCGGACTCTAGTGGCAGGTCTCAGAGGAGCCGCTAGACGGCCCACCAATCTGGCTAAGGTAAGAGAGGTTTTACAGGGGCAGACTGAACCACCCTCAGTCTTCCTTGAGCGTCTCATGGAGGCATATAGAAGGTACACCCCTTTTGACCCCTCGTCAGAGGGACAGAGGGCCGCTGTGGCCATGGCCTTCATTGGTCAGTCCGCTCCCGACATTAAGAAAAAGCTGCAAAGGCTGGAGGGGCTCCAAGATCATACGCTCCAAGATTTAGTAAAAGAAGCAGAGAAAGTCTATCATAAGAGAGAAACAGAAGAAGAGAGGAAGGAGAGAGAAAAGAAAGAGATGGAGGAGAGGGAAAATAGACGGGATCGTCGTCAGGAGAGAAATCTGAGTAAAATTTTGGCCGCAGTTGTAAATGATAGACAGTCAGAAAAAGGTAAAAGAGGGCTCCTGGGCAACAGGGCAGTAAAGCCGCCAGGTGGCAGAAAAATACCACTGGAAAAAGACCAATGCGCCTATTGCAAAGAAAAAGCACACTGGGCTAGAGACTGCCCTAAAAACCGGGAGCGATCTAAGGTTCTGACCCTAGAAGATGATTAGGGAAGTCGGGGCTCAGACCCCCTCCCTGAGCCTAGGGTAACTTTGTCCGTGGAGGGGACTCCCGTCAATTTCCTGATAGACACCGGAGCAGAGCATTCAGTACTCACTAACCCCCTAGGCAAGCTAGGCTCCAAAAAGACCATGGTAATTGGAGCCACTGGTAGTAAATTTTACCCCTGGACGACCAAACGAGCTCTTCAGATAGACAAGAACATAGTGACCCACTCCTTCCTGGTGATACCTGAGTGTCCTGCTCCCCTCTTGGGGCGTGATCTACTAACCAAACTAAAGGCTCAAGTCCAATTTACCTCAGAAGGCCCACAAGTAAGCTGGGGAAAAGCCCCTGTTGCCTGCCTTGTCCTCAACACAGAGGAAGAGTATCGGTTGCATGAAGAGCAACCTAAAAATACAGTCTCTTCAGGTTGGCTAACTGCGTTCCCCAATGTCTGGGCAGAACAAGCAAGAATGGGGTTGGCTAAACAAGTGCCTCCAGTTGTGGTAGAACTTAAAGCTGATGCCACCCCCATCTCGGTAAGACAATACCCCATGAGTAAGGAGGCTAAGGAGGGCATCCGGCCTCATATCCAGAGGTTGCTGGACCAAGGAGTTTTAGTGGCCTGTCAGTCCCCCTGGAATACACCACTTCTGCCGGTTCGAAAACCAGGGACCAATGACTATCGCCCGGTACAAGACCTCCGGGAGGTTAACAAAAGGGTCCTGGACATTCACCCCACAGTCCCGAACCCGTACAATTTATTAAGCTCTCTCCCACCTGAGAGAATATGGTATACAATCCTGGACTTAAAAGATGCCTTCTTTTGCCTGCGTTTGCACCCTAAGAGTCAGCTCCTGTTTGCCTTTGAATGGAGGGACCCAGAGGGTGGACAGACTGGTCAACTAACTTGGACTAGGCTACCACAGGGGTTCAAAAATTTCCCCACCCTGTTTGACGAGGCCCTCCATCGGGATCTCGTGCCTTTTCGCGCTCGAAACCCTCAGCTTAACCTACTACAATATGTGGATGATCTTTTGGTTGCGGCGGCCTCAAAGGAGCTGTGTCACCAGGGAACTGAGAGGCTCCTCACAGAACTGAGTGACTTGGGGTATCGAGTTTCGGCTAAAAAGGCACAAATCTGTCAAACTGAGGTAACCTACCTGGGGTATACCCTCCGAGGGGGTAAAAGATGGCTCACAGAAGCCCGGAAGAAGACTGTTATGATGATCCCATCGCCAACCACCCCACGGCAGGTACGTGAGTTTCTGGGGACTGCTGGCTTTTGTAGACTCTGGATTCCAGGCTTTGCAACCCTAGCGGCACCTCTATATCCTTTGACTAAGGAAGGGGTTCCTTTCGAGTGGAAAGAAGGGCACCAAAGAGCTTTTGAGGCTATCAAGTCGTCTCTAATGACTGCCCCCGCGCTAGCATTACCAGACTTGACTAAGCCTTTCGTCCTATATGTGGACAAGAGAGCAGGTGTAGCCAGGGGAGTATTGACACAAGCACTGGGACCCTGGAAGAGACCTGTAGCCTATTTGTCAAAAAAATTAGATCCTGTTGCTAGTGGATGGCCCACCTGTCTAAAAGCTATTGCAGCAGTAGCCCTGCTGATCAAAGATGCTGACAAACTGACAATGGGACAACAGGTGACTGTTGTAGCCCCTCATGCCTTAGAAAGTATCGTGCGGCAGCCACCTGACAGATGGATGACAAATGCCTGAATGACACACTATCAGAGCCTGCTGCTAAATGAACGTGTAACCTTTGCGCCCCCTACCATCCTCAACCCAGCTACCCTTCTCCCTCTAACAAATGATTCTGTCCCAGTACATCAATGTATGGACATCCTCGCTGAAGAAACTGGGACTAGAAGTGACCTGACTGACCAACCTTGGCCTGGAGCTCCCAGTTGGTATACGGACGGCAGCAGTTTCCTGATAGAGGGGAAGCGAAAGGCTGGAGCTGCGGTGGTAGACGGAAAAAAGGTAATTTGGGCAAGCGCCTTGCCTGAAGGAACATCGGCACAAAAGGCTGAACTTATAGCACTTATACAAGCCCTCCGAGAGGCTAAAGGTAAGATCGTTAACATCTACACTGACAGTCGGTATGCATTCGCTACCGCACACATCCATGGGGCCATCTACAGGCAGCGAGGACTATTGACTTCGGCTGGTAAAGACATTAAAAACAAAGAAGAAATTCTGGCCCTGTTGGAAGCCATACATGCACCTAAAAAGGTAGCCATCATCCACTGCCCCGGCCACCAAAGAGGAGAAGACTTGGTGGCCAATGGCAACCGAATGGCAGACTTAGTGGCAAAGCAAGTTGCTCAAGGGGCCGTGATCTTAACTGAAAAAGGTGATCCGCCCAAAAGCCCTGAGGATAAAAGGTATAACATAAAAGAGCTATGGTGGACCAGTGATCCCCTCCCATATTTTTTTGAAGGAAAAATAAAATTGACTCCCGAAGAAGGAATAAAATTTGTGAAAGGACTACACCAATTCACCCACCTGGGAGTTGAAAAACTGATGAGACTAATTAAAAATTCACGATACCAAGTCCCCAACCTGAAGTCAGTGGCTCAAAAGATTATAGACTCCTGCAAACCATGTGCATTCACTAATGTGACTAAAGCCTACAAAGAACCTGGAAAGAGACAACGGGGAGACCATCCTGGAGTATATTGGGAGGTAGATTTTACTGAAGTTAAACCTGGAATGTATGGTAACAAGTATCTGTTAGTATTTGTAGACACCTTTTCAGGATGGGTTGAGGCATTTCCCACTAAAAAAGAGACTGCCCAAATTGTGGCCAAGAAGATCCTTGAAGAAATCCTGCCAAGATTTGGAATCCCTATGGTAATCGGGTCCGACAATGGACCAGCCTTTGTTGCCCAGGTAAGTCAGGGCTTGGCCACTCAGTTGGGCATTGATTGGAAATTACACTGTGCTTACCGCCCTCAAAGCTCAGGACAGGTAGAGAGGATGAATAGAACCCTAAAAGAGACCTTGACTAAATTAGCCATTGAGACCGGCGGAAAAGACTGGGTGGCTCTCCTTCCTCTTGCGCTCTTCCGAGCCCGAAACACCCCTGGACGTTTCGGGCTCACTCCTTTTGAAGTTCTGTATGGAGGACCTCCCCCCTTAATGGAGGCTGGTGGAACATTGGTTTCCGACTCTGACCCTGTCTTACCCTCCTCTTTGCTTATTCATTTAAAGGCCCTAGAAGTGATTAGAACCCAGATTTGGGACCAACTGAAGGCAGCCTATACCCCAGGGACCACCGCAGTACCCCACGGGTTCCGAGTTGGAGACAAAGTCTTGGTCAGACGGCATCGAACCAGCAGCCTCGAGCCACGGTGGAAGGGACCCTATTTGGTGTTACTGACAACCCCTACTGCGGTAAAAGTTGACGGGATTGCCTCCTGGATCCACGCCTCCCACGTCAAGAGGGCCGCCAGTCAAGATGAAGAAAACCACGAAGACAATTGGACAGTGGCAGCCACTGACAATCCTCTTAAGCTTCGTTTACGCCGCAGGTGCCACCCTGAACCTAGGGAACCACAACCCTCATGCTCCAATTCAATAGTCCTGGGAAGTGCTTAATGAGGAGGGAAACATTATATGGGCAACCACTGCTGTCCATCCCCTCTGGACTTGGTGGCCTGATCTCACACCTGACATCTGTAAGTTAGCAGCAGGATCCCCCAATTGGGACCTCCCCGATCATACTGACCTTAGCAACCCACCCCCTGAAGAGCGGTGTGTCCCAAATGGGATAGGGAGCACATATGGGTGTTCGGGGCAGTTCTACCGAGCTAATCTTAGAGCTGCACAATTTTATGTTTGTCCTGGTCAGGGTCGGAGCAAAAGGCTTCAACAAGAATGTGGGGGGGCATCAGATTACTTTTGTGGTAAATGGACATGTGAAACGACAGGGGAAGCTTACTGGAAGCCCTCCTCCAACTGGGACCTAATCACGGTAAAACGAGGTAGTGGCCATGATAAGTCAAACCAAGGAGAAAGAAACCCCTATAAATATAAAGAGAGTGGGTGCGCTGTTAAAAACAAAGCACCCTCAGGACCATGCAAAGATAAATACTGCAACCCCCTACTTATAAGGTTCACCGAGAACGGAAAACAACACCGTTTGAGTTGGCTTAAAGGAAATAGGTGGGGTTGGCGAATATACATTCCACTAAGAGATCCTGGGTTCATTTTCACGATCAGACTGACAGTGAGAGAACCAGCGGTAACACTCGTGGGGCCCAACAAGGTCCTTATAGAACAGGGCCCCCCAGTCGTACCGGCTCCCCCAAAGGTCCCGACCGTACCAGCTCCACAAACTCCACAGTCCAACACAGTGGTACCCTCCCTAGGAACTAATACTCCCCTCATAAAGCCTACCTTGGCTTCCCCACCGCCCCTAGATACAGAGAACCGTCTGGTCAGTCTTGTCCAAGGAGCCTTTTTAGCTTTAAATAGGACTAACCCTAATATGACTCAATCATGCTGGTTATGCTATGCCTCTAGCCCCCCTTATTATGAAGGAATATCTCAGATCAGGACTTATAATACTACTTCAGATCATTCTCAATGCCTTTGGGGAGAAAACAGAAAGTTGACTCTAGCAGCAGTTTCAGGAAGAGGGCTTTGTTTGGGCCGGGTACCTCAAGATAAAGGGCACCTCTGTAATCAGACCCAGGACATCCAGTCTAGCAAAAGTGGTCAGTATCTAGTGCCTCCCCTAGACACAGTGTGGGCTTGCAATACCGGTCTCACTCCTTGTGTGTCTATGTCTGTTTTTAATAGTTCCAAAGATTTCTGCATTTTGGTTCAGCTTATTCCTAGACTCTTGTATCATGAAGATAGCTCTTTTTTAGACAAATTTGAGCATCGGGTCCGCTGGAGAAGAGAACCAGTTACCTTAACTTTGGCAGTTCTATTAGGATTGGGAGTAGCAGCTGGAGTAGGTACAGGAACCGCTGCCTTAATTAAGACCCCCCAATACTATGAAGAACTACGTGCAGCTATGGATATTGATCTTAGAACTATAGAACAGTCTATAACCAAATTAGAAGAATCTTTAACTTCCCTGTCCGAAGTGGTGCTGCAAAATAGAAGGGGATTAGACTTATTATTCCTTAAAGAAGGAGGACTCTGTGCTGCCTTAAAAGAAGAATGTTGTTTTTATGTTGACCATTCAGGAGTAATCAAAGATTCTATGGCTAAACTTAGAGAACGCCTAGATATACGTAAAAGAGAAAGAGAAAGCCAACAAGGATGGTTTGAAAGCTGGTTTAATAAGTCCCCTTGGCTCACCACTCTCCTCTCCACTATAGCAGGACCTTTAATTACACTTATGCTTTTGCTTACTTTTGGCCCCTGCATCCTTAATAAGTTAGTAGCTTTTATTAGAGAAAGGATAAACGCAGTCCAAGTTATGGTACTAAGGCAACAATATCGAGTCCCCCACGAAGTTGAAAACTCGCTCTAAGATTAGACCTATTTTTCTAAAAGGAGTGGGGAATGAAGAATAAAAAATTACACTGAACTCTTCTTCACCCCAGAGCCCAACCCCTCCCATCTTCTAGAGATTGTTCCCGGAACACTCCTGAACTCTTCACCCCAGAATGCATTCCTGAACTTCTCAGCCTGGAGTTCAAACCCTCCCAACTAAAGACTGTTCCAAGAACATTTTTGAGATAAGGGCCTCCTGGAACAACCTCAAAATGAACCGGATACATTGCCAAATGATAGGACATGACCCCTTAGTTACGTAGATTCCCTTGGCAGAACCCCTTGTCCCTTGGCAGAACCCCTTAGTGATGTAAACTTGTACTTTCCCTGCCCAGCTCTCCCCCCTTGAGTTTTCCTATATAAGCCTGTGAAAAATTCTGGCTGATTGTCGATTCTCCACTGCACCATACTAGGTGCATGAGTCTCGACCCCAGAGCTCTGGTCCATGTTCCATGTGCTTTCTTGCTGTTGCTCTATTAAATCTTGCCTTCTACATTTTGAGTACGGTCTCAGTGTCTTCTTGGGTCCGCGGCTGTCCCGGGGCTTGAGTGCTTAAATGAGGGTCTCCCTTCGGGGGTCTTTCAACAGAACTTATGGATAGTCTCTAGATAGTAAAGGAATTTATTGATGACTTACAGTCGGCAGCCCAATTCCCAACAATTGTTCAGCCACAGCTGTGAATGGAAGTCGAAGGATTAAGCAGTTACTCAGTCTCACATGGCAAGCAGGCGAAGGAGCAAGAGCTAGACTCCCTTCTTCCAATGTCCTTATATTGTCTCCAGCAGAAGGTGTAGCCCAGATTAAAGGTGTGTTCCACCACACCTTTAATCCCAGATGAAAGGTGTAGCCCAGATTAAAGGTGTGTTCCTTAAACTCGGAGATTCAATCTTCTGGAATCCATAGCCACTATGGCTCAAGATCTCCAAACCAAGATCCAGATAAGGATCTCCAAGCCTCAAGATAAGGGTCACTGGTGAGCCTTCCAATTCCGGATTGTAGTTCATTCCAAATATTGTCAAGTTGACAACCAGGAATAGCCACTACAATCCACCCCTTATCAACTTGACACAAATAATATCTCATGTTCACATGAAACAAAAACAAGGTTGTGAATACACCTAACATGATATAACTATGCAAATGTATTTGTAAATTTACAATGGGGCATTCATATTACTTTATAATCCTCGTTTCTGCAACTGGTTATGTGGCCTCAATTGGTATTTATAACTACCTTCCTCTACTACCCATTCTGTATTTCCTTCACCTTCAGCCAGCACCTCAGCAGGTCTTGGCTCTTTTCCTGAAGGATTGACCCATACCTTCATTCCTGATGGGTCTGCGTCCTTTTTCATCCTGCTTGGATTAGGCTGTTGTAGTTTCCCATTGACTTTAATCACAGGACATGGTAGTACTAAGAGACGCCCTAAGGGATCTCCTACACTCCAGACATAATCTTGCTTACCACCATTGTGAAGAGGTAATTCAATTTCCCCATGGTAATCTGGATCACCCCTCCTAACACTGTTATTTCTTTTTTAGCCTGTTGGTTTAAGGGCATTAGAAGCCCAAAATGACCAGGGGGAAGTCTGAGATTCCAGTTCAATGGAATGTTTGTTGTAGCTCCTGGTAGGAGCACTCCCCTCTCTGGAGCCAAAACTTCTAGGCCAACAGAACCTAGAGTTATGAGGACAGTAAGCAAAAATTTTCCTAGAGGGTCACTAGGAGTGATAGTAAGTAGAACTATTCCCTTTTCCACCCCTTGATTCCTGGACCCATGAATCCTGGCTATGGGTGAAACTGTACCGTATATTGAGCGCTGATTCAAAGCATATACTACCTTCTGAAGAACTCTACCCCAGCCTTCCAAGCTGTTACCACCTAATTGGCACTGTAACTCCGTCTTCAAAAGGCCATCCCATCTTTCTATCAGACCAGATGCTTCAGGATGGTGGGGAACATGGTAAGACCAGTGAATTCCATGATTGTGGGCCCACTGTCATACTTCTCTGGCTGTGAAATGATTTCCTTGGTCAGAAGCAATACTGTGTGGAATACCATGACGATAGATAAGGCATTCTGTCAGTCCGTGAATGGTGGTTTTAGCAGAGGCATTATGTGCAGGAAAGGCAAATCCATAACCAGAATAAGTATCTCCTCCAGTAAGAACAAAACGCTGTCCTTTCCACGTAGGAAGTGGTCCAATGTAGTCAACCTGCCACCAGGTTGCTGGCTGGTCACCTCGAGGAATGGTGCCATATCTGGGACTCAGTGTTGGTTTCTGTTGTTGGCAGATCTGGCAATCAGCAGCAGCTGTAGCCAGGTCAGCTTTGGTGAGTGGAAGCCCGTGTTGCTGAGCCCAAGCATAACCTCAATCTCGACCACCATGGCCACTTTGTTCATGTGCCCATTGAGCAATGACAGGGATGGCTGGGGAGAGAGGCTGACTGTCCACAGAACGGGTCATCTTATCCACTTGATTATTGAACTCCTCCTCGGTTGAAGTCACCTTTGGTGAGCATTTACATGGGACACAAATATCTTTACATCCTTTGCCCATTTGGAGAGATCTATCCACATACTCCTTCCCCAGATGTCTTTCTCACCAATTTTCCAATTGTGATCTTTCCAAGTCCCTGACCATCCAGCCAATCCATTGGCTACAGCCCATGAGTCAGTGAATAATCGTACATCTGGCAATTTCTTCTTGCAAACAAACTGTAATACCATGTGTACTGCCCAAAGTTCTGCCCACTGTGAAGATTTCCCTTCACCTGTGTCTTTCAGGGTTGTCCCAGAAAGGGGTTGTAATGCTGCAGCTGTCCACTTCTGGGTGGTGCCTGCATAACGTGTAGAGCCATCAGTAAACCAGGCTCTAGTCTTCTCCTCTTTGGTCAGTCGATCATAGGGAACACCCCATGATGCTATAGGCGCATGCTTGGCAGCAGATGGCACTGTAACAGGAGTAGAATCCATAGGCATTTGAGCAACTTCTTCATGTAACTTGCTTGTGCCTTCAGGACCTGCTCTGGCCTGATCACGTATATACCACTTCCATTTGATAATAGACTGCTGCTGTGCATGTCCCACTTTATGACTTGCAGGGTCTGATAGTACCCAGCTCATGATGGGTAGTTCAGGTCGCATAGTAACTTGGTGTCCTATTGTCAAATGTTCAGTTTCCACTAAGGCCCAAAAGCAGGCCAAGAGCTATTTTTCAAAGGGAGAATAGTTGTCTGCAGATGGTGGTGGAGGTTTGCTCCAAAATCCCAAAGGTCTTTTCTGTGATTCACCTACAGGGGCCTGCCAGAGGCTACAAACAGAATCTCTATCAGCCACAGACACCTCAAGTACCATCGGGTCTGCTGGGTCATATGGTCCAAGTGGTAGAGCAGCCTGCACAGCAGCCTGGACCTGTTGAAGGGCCTTCTCCTGTTCCAGGCCCCACACAAAGCTAGCAGCTTTCTGAGTCACTTGGTAAATAGGCCTAAGTAACACACCCAAGTGAGGGATGTGTTGTCTCCAGAATCCAAATAGACCCACTAAATGTTGTGCTTCTTTCTTGGTTGTAGGAGGGGCCAGGTGCAATAACTTATTTTTCACCTTAGAAGGAATATCTCTGCATGCCCCACACCACTGGACTCCTAAGAATTTCACTGAGATAGATTGTCCTTGAATTTTGGTTGGATTTATTTCCCATCCTCTGATACGCATATGTGTTACCAATGAGTCCAAAGTGGTTGCTACTTCCTGCTCACTTGGTCCAATCAGCATAATATCATCAATATAGTGCACCAATGTGATATTTTGTGGAAGATCCAAACGATCAAGATCCCTTCTAACTAAATTATGACACAGGGCAGGAGAGTTAATATATCCTTGAGGCAAAACTGTGAAGGTATACTGTTGGCCTTGCCAACTGAAAGCTAATTGCTTCTGGTGGTCCTTATGGACAGGTACTGAGAAGAAGGCATTTGCCAGATCAATAGCCGCATACCAGGTGCCAGGAGATGTGTTAATTTGCTCAAGTAACGAAACTACATCTGGTACAGCAGCTGCAATTGGAGTTACTACCTGATTTAATTTTCTATAATCAACTGTCATTTTCCATGATCCATCTGTTTTCTGCACTGGCCAGATAGGAGAGTGTAGTGGCTATTCCTGGTTGTCAACTTGACAATATTTGGAATGAACTACAATCCGGAATTGGAAGGCTCACCAGTGACCCTTATCTGGAGGCTTGGAGATCCTTATCTGGATCTTGGTTTGAAGATCTTGAGCCATAGTGGCTATTGATTCCAGAAGATTGAATCTCCGAGTTTAAGGAACACACCTTTAATCTGGGCTACGCCTTTCATCTGGGATTAAAGGTGTGGTGGAACACACCTTTAATCTGGGCTACACCTTCTGCTGGAGACAATATAAGGACATTGGAAGAAGGGAGTCTAGCTCTTGTTCTTGCTCCTTCGCCTGCTTGCTGCGTGAGACTGAGTAACTGCTAGATCCTTGGACTTCCATTCACAGCTGCGACTGAACCATTGTTGGGAATTGGGCTGCCGACTGTAAGTCATCAATAAATTCCTTTACTATCTAGAGACTATCTGTAAGTTCTGTGACTCTAGAGAACCCTGACTAATACAGAAGTTGGTACCAGGAGTGGTTCTAGAGTAACAGAAGTACAAGGATGAATCTTTTAAAATACTGGAATTGGCTTGTTGATCCACCAGCACTTTCAACTATTGAAACCTCTCCAATTCTCTCCCTCCTGGGAGCTCAGAGAATTTTGAAGACCCATGGTTGAAACTATATTCCGAACTTAAAGAAGCTAATGCCCTTGATTTTCTTAATGAATTAGGTGATTCAGTGCACAAAGCTTTCTACAAGATGGGGAAAAAATCGGAAAATGATTTTACTGGCTGGCTGCTCTTAGTATCTGTGGAAAGAATGATGAATGAAAGGAAGGAGTTGTGTGATAAAATCGAAAGGCTCCAGACACAAGTAAATGATCTAAAAGTTGCTAAGTGTGTCCTTGAAGAAAATTTTCTCTCTTGTAGCAACAGAGCTCAAGTTGCAGAAAATCAAACAGAAACTCTCGTTGTAAGGTTGGCTGAACTGCAGCGAAAATTCAAGTCTCAGCCTCAGAGTGTGTCGACAGTTAAAGTAAGGGCTCTAATTGGCAAAGAATGGGATCCTACAACATGGGACGGGGATGTGTGGGAAGACCATGTCGAAGCTGAGAATTTTGAATCTTCAGATTCTCAAGGGTTTGCCCCACCTGAGGAAGTAGTACCCTCAGCCCCACCCCTTGAAATAATGCCTTCGCCACATGAGGAAATTAATTTTGCAGAGTCTGATAAACCAGCAATGACTTTCAATACTGATGTTTCTCAAGGTCCACCAATAGTTTCTTCTAGACCTGTAACCAGACTCAAAGCAAAACAGGCTCCTAGAGGGGAGGTAGAAAGTGTAGTCCATGAGGAAATTTGCTACACTACTAAGGAGCTTAATGAGTTTGCTAATTCATTCAAGCAAAAACCTGGTGAATATGTGTGGGAATGGATTTTAAGGGTGTGGGATAAGGGTGGAAGGAACATAAAACTAGAGCAGGCTGAGTTTATTGACATGGGTCCTTTGAGTAGAGATTCTAGGTTTAATACGGAAGCTCGCATAGTTAAAAAAGGTGTCAAAAGTTTGTTTGAATGGTTGGCTGAGGTGTTTATCAAAAGATGGCCTACTGGAAATGACTTGGAGATGCCTGATATTCCGGTGCTTAGTGTTGATGAAGGGATTTTAAGACTTAGGGAAATTGCAATGCTAGAGTGGATATATTGTGTAAAGCATAATTGTCCACAATGGAAAGGTCCAGAAGATATGCCTTTCACCAGCTCTATAAGACGCAAATTGGTGAGAGGGGCACCAGCACATTTGAAGGGTTTTGTTCTTTCCCTTTTCCTTGTGCCAGGTCTTAGCATTGGAGATGCTTCTGCTCAATTAGATGAATTAAATTCACTGGGTTTAGTTGGATTCCGAGGTAACAAGGGCCAGGTGGCAGCATTGAATCACCGGAGACAAGGTGATTCTAGTTATTATAATGGACAGCGTAGACAAAAGAATGTTTATAATAACATACCCAGTAATGGTCAGCACAGGAGAGGTGAAATTTATAATGGCATGACTCGGTTGGACCTTTGGTACTGGCTAACCAATCATGGTGTTTCCAGGAATGAAATACATAGGAAGCCTACTGCATATTTGTTTGATCTGTATAAGCAGAAAAATTCTCAAACAAATGAAAGAAAGGCTACATTAGATCGTGGTAAACAGCCAAATGAAAGAAAGGCTACATTAGATCGTGGTAAACAGCAATCTCGGCCAGTGAATCAATTTCCAGACTTGAGACAGTTTGCAGATCCAGAACCCCTTGAATGAAGGGGTGGCCAGGTTCCGCTGAGGAAGGATCTTGATAAGACACCCAAAGGTTTTGCTGTTACCCTTTCTCCAGTTCTTCCCCAGAGGGACCTACGGACTTTTACAAGGGTAACTGTACACTGGGGAAAAGGAAATAATCAGACTTTTCGGGGTCTGCTGGATACTGGTTCTGAGTTGACACTGATCCCAGGGGATCCCAGGAAACATTGTGGCCCTCCAGTTAAAGTAGGGGCTTATGGAGGGCAGGTGATTAATGGAGTTTTGACTGATGTCCGACTCACAGTAAGTCCAGTAGATCCCCGGACACATCCTGTGGTGATTTCCCCAGTTCCAGAATGTATAATTGGGATAGATATACTCAGAAATTGGCAGAATTCTCATATTGGTACCCTGAACTGTAAAGTGAGGGCTATTATGGTTGGAAAGGCCAAATGGAAACCTTTAGAGTTGCCTCTACCAAAGAAAATAGTGAATCAAAAACAGTATCGTATTCCTGGAGGAATTGCAGAAATTACTGCCACTATCAAGGACTTGAAAGATGCAGGGGTGGTGGTTCCCACCACATCTCCGTTTAACTCTCCTATCTGGCCAGTGCAGAAAACAGATGGATCATGGAGAATGACAGTTGATTATCGAAAACTAAATCAGGTAGTAACTCCAAAGCAGCTGCTGTACCAGATGTAGTTTCGTTACTTGAGCAAATTAACACATCTCCTGGCACCTGGTATGCGGCTATTGATCTGGCAAATGCCTTCTTCTCAGTACCTGTCCATAAGGACCACCAGAAGCAATTTGCTTTCAGTTGGCAAGGCCAACAGTATACCTTCACAGTTTTGCCTCAAGGATATATTAACTCTCCTGCCCTGTGTCATAATTTAGTTAGAAGGGATCTTGATCGTTTGGATCTTCCACAAAATATCACATTGGTGCACTATATTGATGATATTATGCTGATTGGACCAAGTGAGCAGGAAGTAGCAACCACTTTGGACTCATTGGTAACACATATGCGTATCAGAGGATGGGAAATAAATCCAACCAAAATTCAAGGACAATCTATCTCAGTGAAATTCTTAGGAGTCCAGTGGTGTGGGGCATGCAGAGATATTCCTTCTAAGGTGAAAAATAAGTTATTGCACCTGGCCCCTCCTACAACCAAGAAAGAAGCACAACGTTTAGTGGGTCTATTTGGATTCTGGAGACAACACATCCCTCACTTGGGTGTGTTACTTAGGCCTATTTACCAAGTGACTCAGAAAGCTGCTAGCTTTGTGTGGGGCCTGGAACAGGAGAAGGCCCTTCAACAGGTCCAGGCTGCTGTGCAGGCTGCTCTACCACTTGGACCATATGACCCAGCAGACCCGATGGTACTTGAGGTGTCTGTGTCTGATAGAGATGCTGTTTGGAGCATCTGGCAGGCTCCTGTAGGTGAATCACAGAAAAGACCTTTGGGATTCTGGAGCAAAGCTCTACCATCATCTGCAGACAACTATTCTCCCTTTGAAAAACAGCTCTTGGCCTGCTATTGGGCCTTAGTGGAAACTGAACGTTTGACAATAGGACACCAAGTTACTATGCGACCTGAACTACCCATCATGAGCTGGGTACTATCAGACCCTGCAAGTCATAAAGTGGGACGTGCACAGCAGCAGTCTATTATCAAATGGAAGTGGTATATACGTGATCGGGCCAGAGCAGGTCCTGAAGGCACAAGCAAGTTACATGAAGAAGTTGCTCAAATGCCTATGGTTTCTACTCCTGTTACAATGCCATCTGCTGCCAAACATGCGCCTATAGCCTCATGGGGTGTTCCCTATGATCAACTGACTGAAGAGGAGAAGACTAGAGCCTGGTTTACTGATGGCTCTGCACGTTATGCAGGCACCACCCAGAAGTGGACAGCTGCAGCATTACAACCCCTTTCTGGGACAACTCTGAAAGACACAGGTGAAGGGAAATCTTCACAGTGGGCAGAACTTCGGGCAGTACACATGGTATTACAGTTTGTTTGCAAGAAGAAATTGCCAGATGTACGATTATTCACTGACTCATGGGCTGTAGCCAATGGATTGGCTGGATGGTCAGGGACTTGGAAAGATCATAATTGGAAAATTGGTGAGAAAGACATCTGGGGAAGAAGTATGTGGATAGATCTCTCCAAATGGGCAAAGGATGTGAAGATATTTGTGTCCCATGTAAATGCTCACCAAAAGGTGACTTCAGCCGAGGAGGAGTTCAATAATCAAGTGGATAAGATGACCCGTTCTGTGGACAGTCAGCCTCTCTCCCCAGCCATCCCTGTCATTGCTCAATGGGCACATGAACAAAGTGGCCATGGTGGTCGAGATGGAGGTTATGCTTGGGCTCAGCAACACGGGCTTCCACTCACCAAAGCTGACCTGGCTACAGCTGCTGCTGATTGCCAGATCTGCCAACAGCAGAAACCAACACTGAGCCCCAGATATGGCACCATTCCTCGAGGTGACCAGCCAGCAACCTGGTGGCAGGTTGACTACATTGGACCACTTCCTTCATGGAAAGGACAGCGTTTTGTTCTTACTGGAGTAGATACTTATTCTGGTTATGGATTTGCCTTTCCTGCACATAATGCCTCTGCTAAAACCACCATTCACGGACTGACAGAATGCCTTATCTATCGTCATGGTATTCCACACAGTACTGCTTCTGACCAAGGAACTCATTTCACAGCCAGAGAAGTACGACAGTGGGCCCACGATCATGGAATTCACTGGTCTTACCACATTCCCCATCATCCTGAAGCAGCTGGTCTGATAGAAAGATGGAATGGCCTTTTGAAGACGCAGTTACAGCGCCAATTAGGTGGTAACAGCTTGGAAGGCTGGGGTAGAGTTCTTCAGAAGGCAGTATATGCTTTGAATCAGCGCTCGATATATGGTACAGTTTCACCCATAGCCAGGATTCATGGGTCCAGGAATCAAGGGGTGGAAAACGGAATAGTTCCACTTACTATCACTCCTAGTGACCCTCTAGGAAAATTTTTGCTTCCTGTCCCCATAACTCTAGGTTCTGCTGGCTTAGAAGTTTTGGCTCCAGAGAGGGGAGTGCTTCTACCAGGAGCTACAACAAACATTCCATTGAACTGGAAGCTCAGACTTCCCCCTGGTCATTTTGGGCTTTTAATGCCCTTAAACCAACAGGCTAAAAAAGGAATAACAGTGTTAGGAGGGGTGATAGATCCAGATTACCATGGGGAAATTGGATTACCTCTTCACAATGGTGGTAAGCAAGATTATGTCTGGAGTGTAGGAGATCCCTTAGGGCGTCTCTTAGTACTACCATGTCCTGTGATTAAAGTCAATGGGAAACTACAACAGCCTAATCCAAGCAGGATGACAAAAGACGCAGACCCATCAGGAATGAAGGTATGGGTCAATCCTCCAGGAAAAGAGCCAAGACCTGCTGAGGTGCTGGCTGAAGGTGAAGGAAATACAGAATGGGTAGTAGAGGAAGGTAGTTATAAATACCAATTAAGGCCACGTTACCAGTTGCAGAAACGAGGATTATAAAGTAATATGAATGCCCATTGTAAATTTACTAATGCGTTTGCGATTGTACGAGGGATAGTTATATCATGTTAGGCGTATTTACAACCTTGTTATTGTTTCATGTGAACATGAGATATTATTTGTGTCAAGTTGACAAGGGGTGGACTGTAGTGGCTATTCCTGGTTGTCAACTTGACAATATTTGGAATGAACTACAATCCGGAATTGGAAGGCTCACCAGTGACCCTTATCTGGAGGCTTGGAGATCCTTATCTGGATCTTGGTTTGAAGATCTTGAGCCATAGTGGCTATTGATTCCAGAAGATTGAATCTCCGAGTTTAAGGAACACACTTTTAATCTGGGCTACGCCTTTCATCTGGGATTAAAGGTGTGGTGGAACACACCTTTAATCTGGGCTACACCTTCTGCTGGAGACAATATAAGGACATTGGAAGAAGGGAGTCTAGCTCTTGTTCTTGCTCCTTCGCCTGCTTGCTGTGTGAGACTGAGTAACTGCTAGATCCTTGGACTTCCATTCACAGCTGCGACTGAACCATTGTTGGGAATTGGGCTGCCGACTGTAAGTCATCAATAAATTCCTTTACTATCTAGAGACTATCTGTAAGTTCTGTGACTCTAGAGAACCCTGACTAATACAGAGAGTTAAAAGGAGATGTGGTGGGAACCACCACCCCTGCATCTTTCAAGTCCTTGATAGTGGCAGTAATTTCTGCAATTCCTCCAGGAATACGATACTGTTTTTGATTCACTATTTTCTTTGGCAGAGGCAACTCTAAAGGCTTCCATTTGGCCTTTCCAACCATAATAGCCCTCACTTTACAGTTCAGAGAACCAAAATGAGAATTCTGCCAATTTCTGAGTATATCTATCCCAATTATACATTCTGGAACTGGGGAAATCACCACAGGATGTGTCCGGAGACCTACTGTACCTACTGTAAGTCGGACATCAGTCAAAACTCCATTAATCACCTGCCCTCCATAAGCCCCTACTTTAACTGGAGGGCCACAATGTTTCTTGGGATTCCCTGGGATCAGTGTCAACTCAGAACCAGTATCCAGCAGACCCCGAAAAGTCAGATTATTTCCTTTTCCCCAAGGTACAGTTACCCTTGTAAAAGGCCGTAGGTCCCTCTGGGGAAGAACTGGAGAAAGGGTAACAGCAAAACCTTTGGGTGTCTTATCAAGATCCTTCCTCAGCGGAACATGGCCACCCCTTCATTCAAGGGGTTCCGGATCTGCAAACTGGCTCAAGTCTGGAAATTGATTCACTGGCCGAGATTGCTGTTTACCACGATCTAATGTAGCCTTTCTTTCATTTGTTTGAGAATTTTTCTGCTTATACAGATCAAACAAATATGCAGTAGGCTTCCTATGTATTTCATTCCTGGAAACACCATGATTGATTAGCCAGTACCAAAGGTCCTAACGAGTCATGCCATTATAAATTTCACCTCTCCTGTGCTGACCATTACTGGGTATGTTATTATAAACATTCTTTTGTCTACACTGTCCATTATAATAACTAGGATCACCTTGTCTCCAGCGATTCAATGCTGCCACCTGGCCCTTGTTACCTCGGAATCCAACTAAACCCAGTGAATTTAATTCATCTAATTGAGCAGAAGCATCTCCAATGCTAAGATCTGGCACAAGGAAAATGGAAAGAACAAAACCCTTCAAATGTCCTGGTGCCCCTCTCACCAATTTGCGTCTTATAGAGCTGGTGAAGGGCATATCTTCTGGACCTTCCCATTGTGGACAATTAGGCTTTACACAATATATCCACTCTAGCATTGCAATTTCCCTAAGTCTTAAAATCCCTTCATCAACACTAAGCCACTGAATATCAGGCATCTCCAAGTCATTTCCAGTAGGCTATTTCGTCCCACTCGACCAGCAAGAACACGCAACAAAACGGAATCTTCTGTGGCAAAAGCTTTATTGCTTACATCTTCAGGAGCATGAGTGAGAATGGCAAAACCCCATCCCTTTTATAGAGAATTATCCTCCACCTAGGACGTGTCGCTCCCTGATTGGCTGCAGCCCATTGGCCGAGTTGTCGTCACGGGGAAGGCAGAGCACATGGAGTGAACCCTGGCACATGCGCAGATTATTTGTTTACTACTTAGAACACAGGATGTCAGTGCCATCTTGTAATGGTGAATGTGAGGGCGGCTCCCCACATCTCCCCCTTTTCTTTTATTTAGGAGCAATAGGCCACCCATTCTAATGAGAGTGGAGATAGAGGTCAAATCCCCAGTGTGCAGGTAAAGGAGCCGTACACAAAACCTCCTCCCAGGTTCATCACCCAGAGGGGTCCTGGTCTGGTCCCGTGTTGTTTTTCCTGTGGGAAGGACACTTGAACACTCAACCTTCTTGAAAGATGACATGTCTCCCTAGAATAGGCTCATACATGCCGCAGAGCCCTTCTACTGCAGTGCTTAGCCGTGCAACTCTCTCAGGCTGCTGAAGCACACTCACTCTATCCCGTGCAATGAGACTAGCCTCGTGGGGTGCAAGAGCTCAATGGCCAGCAACATATTGCTTAAGCATAGATAACCGTATATCAGTGGAAGCACCATGTTCTAGTGCTGCAAGCGCCTGGGCAATAACCACCTTGTCTCTCCTAGTTTGGGCCTTAAGCTTACAGACCAACCAGAGAAGCAACACTAATCCACAGTAAAGTGTATCTCCAAATAATCCCACCCCACCCATTCTTCAAAGAAGGAAAATGCTGAGGAGATCCAATTGGGTAATTGCGTGGAGTTGACCTGAATGATGGCAAGTCTCAATTCCCGAAGGGTCTGTTCAAATTCAGCCGTCCAATTCTGTAACACATACTGAGAAAGACTTTTTGACAAATTAGCTGCCCTAGTAATTTTCTCATACTGAATGGAAGTAACGGACAATCCCGGAAACTTTTGTTCACATCCCAGCTGAGCTATTTGCCATAATACATCTAGTTGTTTTTGGACAAGATCTATGCGTTGATTAACCAGCATGAGACCTCCCTGTATCTTGACATTAGCTGAGGCCTGTTTATCTATGGCTGTGGTCACCGAGGCTGACAATGTGTTAATGGTGTCAGTCGTCTGGACCTGTCCAGACAGAGCCAAGGCTGTCTGAATCAAGGCCAAACCTAGTTCCTTGTTAGTGATAAAAAAGCAGGGGAATACTTGAGCATTATATATCACCGGCATTGGGAGTGGAAATGTCGACATTATCCCCCAATGCTGCTCTCTCTTTGTTATTGTCACCCTGGACATCACCAAGACGAGAGACATCAGTATTCCCTTGGCCAGTCTGGATTTTTCGGGTGAGTCTTTCTGGTATCCAAAATGGGTTGTCTTCATTCTGTGGAAAAACACAAACAGCTCCCTGGGATCTTATCAAAATAGGATCCGGTCCTTTCCATTTGTTACATAAAACATTTTTCCATTTAACCATCTCATTGGGCCTATCTGACTCTGAACAATGACGTTCAGCCACAGTATGGCCATGAGCATCAAGATTTAAAAAATTGAGTGTAAAGAATGCCATAGACACAGACACTCTTGGTACTCTGGGTAGAGCCTCGACTCCCCATTTCTGTTTTAATAGATAGGATTTGAGGATGCGATGCACATGCTCAACAATACCCTGTCCTTGAGGGTTCTATGGAAGTCCAGTCAGGTGGGTCACGTCCATCTGACGGCAGAACTGCTAGAATTTTTGAGAAGTATAAGCTGGTCCATTATCAGTCTTAAGGAGTTTGGGTTTCCCCCAAGCACTCCATGCCTCAAGGCAATGTTGAATCACATGTGAGGCTTTTTCTCCAGTTAAAGGAGAGGCAAACAAGATGCCAGAGCAGGTGTCAATAGACACATGTAAATATTGATTTCTCCCAAAGGAGGAAATATGCGTGACATCTATTTGCCAGACCTGTAATGTTCGAATACTGCATGGGTTAATTCCCACATGAGGAAATGGCAAGAACTCACAGCAGCTTTGACATTGAGTAACAATATCACGGGCTTCTTTTCTGGTCAAGGAGAAACGACGGCGTAATGTTTCAGCCGTCAAATGAAAATTGTTATGAAAATTTCTTGCAGCCTCTACTGGGGATGATAGGGCAGAAGCCACCACTTTAGTGGCCTTATCTGCCAAGTCATTTCCCAGAGCCATGGGGCCAGGTAGGCCTGAATGGGCTCTAACATGAGTGACATAAACAGGAAATCTTCTAGATAACAAAACTAATTTTATCTGCTGAAAAATATTGTCAACTTTACTGGAAGGCTTAATCACTCCAGCCACTTCTAAAAGATTTACTGCATTAACCACATAACAGGAATCTGACACAATATTAAGGGGTTCTAAAAAGGTTTTTAAAACTTCTAAAACCACTAAACATGCTACCACTTGAGGTGAATTTTCATTATATTGTTTGGATACCACTTTACCATTAGCCACATAGGCACCTATGCCAGTTTTTGATCCATCAGCATATACCACAATCCCATTTTGAAGTGGGTTTCTTACTGTTACTTTGTGGAAACACAACAGATTGATTTTGGGCAAACTGTAAAATTGGATGTTTTGGATAACGGTTATCTATTTGTCCTGAAAAGGAGGTAACTAAAACTGCCCAATCATTAGATGTGGCTGCCAAGGTTTGAACCTGTACAGCGGTATAAGGTACAATTAAAAGATAGGGACTTCGTCCAAAATGGGTGATTGCTGCTTTTAGGCCTTTAAGGGCAAGCTGTGCAATTGCATCAGGATACCAATCTATTATTTTAGCTGGGGATACATTTCGATGGATCCACAACAATGGCCCATTCTGCCACAAAACTGTGTTTGGCAATTGTGCTGTCTTAAAGACTCATAAACTAAAAGGCTGCGAATCCTCAATACGTTGTAATTGTGCATTCTGTAAGGCATTTTCCACCTTTTGTAAGGCCTGGTTAGCAGCTATAGTAAGAGCCCTAGGGGAGGAGATATGAGGATCTCCTTCTAAAATATCAAACAAAGGCCTTAACTCAGAGTAAGGAATCTTCAAAAAAGGTCTGAGCCAATTAATATCTCCCAACAGCTTCTGAAAATCATTTAAGGTATGGAGGTGATCTCTTCTTATCTCTACCTTTTGGGGCACAATCTTATCTGGGGACACCACAGAGCCCAAGAATTGTCCTGTATCAGAAATTTGGACCTTTTCCGTGGCTATCTGTAAACCCCACTGACTTAAAGTTTTAAGTAGATAAGGATATGCCTTTTGTAGCATGGTAAGGTTTTTATGTCACAGGAGGATGTCATCCGTGTAATGGAGCAAAATTAAAGAGGGGAATTGTTCCCTCACTGGCAAAAGAGCTTCTTGCACATAAAGTTGGCACATTGTAGGACTATTGGACATTCCCTGTGGTAAGACCTTCCATTGATACCTCTTATCAGGTTCCATGTGATTAATAGAGGGGATGATAAAGGCAAATCTGGGCCTATCCCTTGGACACAAAGGTATAGAAAAGAAACAATCTTTAATATCTATAATAATTAAATTCCAGCCACTTGGTAAGGCAGAAAGTACAGGGAGACCCCTCTGTACTGGGCCAAATAAGTTCATTTGCTCATTGATGGCTCTGAGGTCATGGAGCAGTCTCCACTTTTCTGACTTTTTCTTAATTACAAAAGTTAGAGTATTCCAAGGTGAGGTAGATGGTTCAATATGGCCTAGTTTCAATTGTTCCTCTACCAGTTGAATCACAGCTTCCAGTTTTTCAGAGGATAGGGGCCACTGAGGAACCCATACTGGATCCCCTGTTTTCCATGGTATGGGTCGTGCTGCCCCAATGGCCCCTAGAGAAAACCCAGACCTTGTCTGTCTTGGTTTCCATTAGGTGAGATGGGCTCTATCCTTCCTTGCTCTTGATGTCCTAACCCTTTTCCTTCTTTATAACCCATCTTTGCCATGATATTTTTTGCTTTAGCTGAATACCCTCTCGATGGGGCATTCTCATTGAACAAAATAAGGCCCAAATGCTGCATAATATCCCTTCCCCAGAGGTTAACCGGGAGTGGGAGCACATAAGGTATGAATTTCCCTTGCTGCCCTTCAGAGGATTCCCATGTCAAGGCAACGGAGCTTATAGTGGGACATGATTGATATCCTAGGCCCTGTAATGAATGAGATGACTCTGTGGTGGGCCATGCTTTGGGCCACCAATGTGTAGAGATTATACTTTTATCTGCTCCAGTATCAAGGATCCCTTCAAACTCTTTTCTGTTGATCTTAAGGCGGAGCTTAGGTCTATCATTCAAAGATACAACCAAATAGGCAGAATCATTTCCGGAGGAACCCATTTTCTTTATCTCAGGTCCTGCAGATTTCTCCCTGGTATTATCAGGGAGGAGCAGCAGCTGAGCTATCCTATCTCCTTTGCTAATAGAAAAAACACCCTTAGGGCTTGAGCACAGGACCTGTATTTCAGGGGAATGTTGACAATCCATTACTCCAGGGTGGACTACTAAGCCTTGCAAGGTGAGTGAACCCCGGCCGAGAATAAGGCCCATGGTTCCAGGGGGCAAGGATGGTATTGGCTCCACTGGCACCGGCTGAATACTCATTTGAGGCATTAGTAGAAAGTCGGAGGCAGCACGGAGGTCCACCCTTGTGGGTCTTCCTGGGTCGCCTCTCTGACTGCTTCCTGGGTCCTGACAAACCGGCTCCCATATCTTTGAGGGCCCTGGGACCGAGGGCCCGATGGCCCGTTTTTTGACACATCAGCTGATTGGTTATCAGGCGGGGAAAGGAGTCTGCCCTTTATATCCCTCACAGAGTGACACTGGTCGGCTCTATGATAACCCTTGCCACATTTAGAGCAAAGAGTGAGGGTCTCCCCCTTTTTATTTGCAGCTCTGCAATCTTTCTTAAGATGCCCAGGCTTCCTGCAGTTAAAACATGTCCTCTGATCATTTCTGCCCATGGAACGTTTTTAGGATTGGAGGATGGCGGCCACTAAGCCTGCATTGGTGAGAGGTCCCCTGAGCTCCCGACGAACCCTGAGCCAGTCTTGTAAGCCTTTGTTCTTTCTTGGGGCTATGGCCGCTCAGCACTCCTGTGTGGCTTGCTCATAAATGAGCTGTTCTACCAGAGGTGCAGCTTGCTCTGAATCTCCAAAAATACGCTCTGCTGCCTCTGTCATTCTGGCCACAAAATCTGAGAAGGACTCCTGAGGTCCCTGGACGATCTTTGTTAGTTGTTCAGTGGCTTCGCCTGTTCGGGAGAGTGCCTTCCGGGCCTTAATAGCCATGGAGGAAATTTGGGCATAAGCTCCCCAGTGATAGTTTGTTTGATCAGCGGTATAAGTAAGCTCCCTGACCCATTAACAAGTCAAAAGTCCAATCTCTCTGATCTGGAGTCAAAGCAGCAGCGTTTGCTCGGGCCTGCGCTTGTGCAGCCTCTTGCCATAGAGCTCTTCATTCCATATATTTGCCCATACTAGGGAGAGCGGCTTTTGCAATCATTTGCCAGTCGGCAGGAGTTAGTGCCATGCCTGCAAGCCTGTCTAACTGCACCAAGGTAAAATTAGCATTGGTTCCATATTTATGGACCAACTCGGCAAGCTCTTTAATCTGCATATACTCTACCAGAGCGCGGACACGCCGACCCACGGCTCCTTCAAAGACTGGAAATGCCTGTTGCATTTTCCTTTGTTCCTCTCTAGGAATGGACGAGTCTGCGCATTGTCTCTCTGTCCATTGCCTCTCTGTGCAGGGCTGACGCATTACGCAGGGCAAGGGCTCTGCATAGGGCGGAGGTGCACTATGACCTTGAAGCCGACTGACAGGAGGCCGATCAGCACGCTGGCCTTTGCCAGCCGCTTTTGGCTTTTTCCTTGACTGATTAGCTAGCATTTTATCTGGCTGATACTTTTCTCTCTCATAACAAGCTGCTTCCTCCTCCAAGTCTGTTTCTTCAGAGGAGCTAAATTTTTCATCTGATTCAGAGCTACTCAGGTATAGGCTCCTTCTCCTAGAAACCTCCTCTGATTGATCTTTTTTCTTTTGTTTTTTTCTCCTCTTTCCTACTAATCTCTCCCCAGGTATTATTACCTAACCTTAACTTTTCCTCGGGTTCAAGATCCGTGGAAAGGCCTGTATACTTAATTGGTGCACCATGTTTCCTCTTTGCTCTTACTCTCTCTCCCCGCTTTACTTCTGATAGACTGTCTTGAATTTTATCCAGAATTCTCCACCCTGCCTTAACCACTTGATAACATGTGAAAAGGAACAAAAAGGCTCCTAACACTGGGGAAAGTTCAAGGCCAGACATACCTTGTAAAGCTGTAACGTGACCGTGACCCGCAGTTCTGGTTCCGGAATGAGGGATCTTCCTTGCACCGGTGTGATGGTAGTTCCCGGGTTTCTCGGCGCCACTTATTGTGTTCTACTCAACCAGCAAGAACACGCAACAAAACGGAATCTTCTGCAGCAAAAGCTTTATTGCTTACATCTTCAGGAGCAAGAGTGAGAATGGCAAAACCCCGTCCCTTTTATGGAGAATTATCCTCCGCCTAGGACGTGTTGCTCCCTGATTGGCTGCAGCCCATTGGCCGAGTTGTCGTCATGGGGAAGGCAGAGCACATGGAGTGAACCCTGGCACATGAGCAGATTATTTGTTTACTACTTAGAACACAGAATGTCAGCGCCATCTTGTAATGGCGAATGTGAGGGCAGCTCCCCACAGTAGGCCATCTTTTGATAAACACCTCAGCCAACCATTCAAACAAACTTTTGACACCTTTTTTTTAACTATGTGAGCTTCTGTATTAAACCTAGAATCTCTACTCAGAGGACCCATGTCAATAAACTCAGCCTGCTCTAGTTTTATGTTCCTTCCACCCTTATCCCACACCCTTAAAATCCATTCCCACACATATTCACCAGGTTTCTGCTTGAATGAATTAGCAAACTCATTAAGCTCCTTAGTAGTGTAGCAAATTTCCTCATGGACTACACTTTCTACCTCCCCTCTAGGAGCCTGTTTTGCTTTGAGTCTGGTTAAAGGTCTAGAAGAAACTATTGGTGGGCCTTGAGAAACATCAGTAGTAAAAGTCATTGCTGGTTTATCAGACTCTGCAAAATTAATTTCCTCATGTGGCGAAGGCATTATTTCAAGGGGTGGGGCTGAGGGTACTACTTCCTCAGGTGGGGCAAACCCTTGAGAATCTGAAGATTCAAAATTCTCAGCTTCAACATGGTCTTCCCACACATCCTCGTCCCATGTTATAGGATCCCATTCTTTGCCAATTAGAGCCCTTACTTTAACTGTCAACACACTCTGAGGCTGAGACTTGAATTTTCGCTGTTGTTCAGCCAACCTTACAATGAGAGTTTCCGTTTGATTTTCTGCAACTTGAGCTCTATTGCTACAAGAGAGAAGATTCTCTTCAAGGACACACTTAGCAACTTTTAGATCATTTACTTGTGTCTGGAGCCTTTCGATTTTATCACACAACTCCTTCCTTTCATTCATCATTTTTTCCACAGATACTAAGAGCAGCCAGCCAGTAAAATCATTTTCCGATTTTTCCCCATCTTTTAGAAAGCTTTGTGCACTGAATCACCTAATTCATTAAGAAAATCAAGGGCATTAGCTTCTTTAAGTTCGGAATATGTTTTCAACCACGGGTCTTCAAAATTCTCTGAGCTCCCAGGAGGGAGAGAATCTGGAGAGGTTTCAATAGTTGAAAGTGCTGGTGAATCAACAAGCCAATTCCAGTATTTTAAAAGATTCATCCTTGTACTTGTGTTATTCTAGAACCACTCCTGGTACCAACTTCTGTATTAGTCAGGGTTCTCTAGAGTCACAGAACTTATGGATAGTCTCTAGATAGTAAAGGAATTTATTGATGACTTACAGTCGGCAGCCCAATTCCCAAAAATTGTTCAGTCGCAGCTGTCAATGGAAGTCCAAGTATCTAGCAGTTACTCAGTCTCACATGGCAAGCAGGCAAAGGAGCAAGAGCTAGACTCCCTTCTTCCAATGTCCTTATATTGTCTCCAGCAGAAGGTGTAGCCCGGATTAAAGGTGTGTTCCACCACACCTTTAATCCCAGATGAAAGGTGTAGCCCAGATTAAAGGTATGTTCCTTAAACTTGGAGATTCAATCTTCTGGAATCCATAGCCACTATGGCTCAAGATCTCCAAACCAAGATCCAGATAAGGATCTCCAAGCCTCAAGATAAGGGTCACTGGTGAGCCTTCCAATTCTGGATTGTAGTTCATTCCAAATATTTTCAAGTTGACAACCAGGAATAGCCACTACAGCAGCATTGGAGAAAATTAATCAGATAGCTGTATCTAGCTGGCAGAGTTTACCTCCACCTGGGGCTAAATCCACAGTCCTTTCTGGAATTAGACAAAAGCATGATGAATCTTATGAGAATTATGTGACTAGATTGGAAGAGGCAATTTCTAGGATGCTTCCCCCCCTTGGAAGGGACTGATATATTAATAAAACAATTGGCTTGGGAATACCTGAATACCCTGTGCCAAGACCTGAACAGACCAATCCATCAGACAAGTTCCCTACAAGATTATATTAAAGCATGTGTAGATGCCTCACCGGCCGTAATGCAGGAGATAGCTTATGCCACAGGAAGGAAAGGGAATAAATCCGGTGCTATGTGTGGAATTACATGTTTCGGTTGTAAAAAACCAGGGTACCAGAGAAAAGATTGTAAGAATCTTTCAGGAAATAAGAAAAACGTTTCTTCAGGTCCCTGCCCGCGATGTGGCAAAGGAAGACATTGCAAAAATGAGTGTAAATCAAAGTCTCACAAGGTTGGTACTCCACTCACTAAAAAAGCAGGTAAGACAAAAAACTAAAGGGGCAGACTCTTAGCCCCATTCAGAAACTGTGGAGCTCATTATAGGACACAGTTCCAGTTATAAGAAAAAAAAAAACCAAAAAAAACCAAAAAACAAACAAACAAACAAAAAAAAACCAACTTCATGTTGTGGATTCTGATACTTTAGGTAAAATTAAAAGTTATGGTTAAATTATGGTCAAAGTATAAAAAGAGACTTCATAAAGGTCAAAATATAGGTCACTTCTTACTGTTACCTTACCTACAACTTTCCAATCCTACTTTGTGTCAAAAAATTCATAGTAAAGGCTTTATTGAAAATTAAGAAGTCATTTCCTAAAACATATATAATTCATTCCATAAATGGTATTTTTGTTGGTTGCAGAAAATAGAGAGTGTTTTTGCAGATGGCTATAAAATATCTGACTAAGTGTGGACTGATGATGGCTTCAAAAGGATTCAGCATGGTAAACTTTTAGGCTATTTGAGGCATTTAGTGTATAGAGATTGTGTGTTTTCTCAAAAATTTGCCCTCAGATTAAATAAATTAGAAGTTTGGATGCTTGCAAGAAGCCGTTAGAAAATTTTGGATTTTAATCTTGGTTTGACAACCTGTCTCTTACAAGCAGAAAAGGAAAAGAAGGGATAAAAGAAAATGGATTTTAGAATTCTCCCAGGGACAGAGAGAAATCGGGGGACGCCCTGTTTTATTCTCTCTGGCCCCTACAGGAGGAATTCTCTACCCTCTTTAAATTGTCTAACGTTTGGTGCACCAATCATGTGTCAATTCATGTATGTCTTTTGTTTCATTGTCTGAATGTTTTGCCCCTAGGTATGGCTAATATAGTCTTATATCATGTAAGAAATTTTCATTGCCCAGGCTTCAATACAAGAAGCAAAGTTTTAAATCTTTCAGTATATATTGTTTCCTAAGTGGAAAGTATTTTATTAGCTAATGTCTTTAAAGGGAAGTTTAAATTTCGGGGGAAATAGTTGTTGCTTCATAAGATTCAGAGGCAATATCTTTTTTTATATTTAGGGTTTTAGTTATACTGGAAAATTGGTACAAATTTACTTCAAAATTTTATTTTCAAACGCTTCCAGGAGATGTTAATTGGCTAAAGACCTCACCTTAAATTCACCATAGGAGAACCTAAGCCTTTGTTAGGTACTATCAAGTGAGATTCAAATTAACTGGAGAGAACCAAAAAGGCTTTAACAGAAAGTAGAGGAAACTTCTGTAATCTATTGGTATCGATTGTAATTGGTGGTAATCAAATATTAAGTACAAATTCTAGTTATTGTTATTAAAAATGTCCACAGCTATTTTTGGAAAGAATAAACACTAATGTAAAATCATCCTTCTTCACCTCAAAGTTTTAACATCCTATTATAAGGCTGCTGTGGTGCTAATTAAGAGTTAAGAAATCCTTGTTTCAAACACTTATTAGTTATTGTAGAATATTGATATTTGACCTATTGCATACCATCATTTTAAATAAAATTGATATTTATCCAAAAAATAAGTTAATTGTTTATTATGCATGCTTTTGTAAATTCATGCATGCATGTATCCCATTTACTATATTTAAAAACAACCCTTCTATGGGAAAAAAGTATATGTGAATTGAATCACATTTTTATTCTTTTGAGCTTTTACCTGCTTCAGCACAGATAATTAAATCATGTGCTATAGATGGTGTATTAAAATGTTGAAGATTGCCTGGAAAAGACCTCTTAAGGCAATGCCACCCTAGGTTTATATCCCAGGTAGATAATGGATCTTATAAAAAAAATAATTGGCCATATAATCTCATTCTTTACATCATCAAAATAGTAATGGCTTGAGATAATGATTTGGTATTTTAAATAAATAAATAAATAAATGTGCATGTCATATTGTAAAGATTTGTTCTCAGTGTCCTCAGTTTCTACCTGTTCCACACATTGGTGTTAATTCTCGAGGACTTATACTTAATCAATTATTGCAAATAGATACTCATTTTTGATTTTAGAAAAATGAAATATGCACATGTGACTATTAATACCTTTTTAGTGTTTCTAATTACAACTGCTTTAACAAGAAAAGCAACTAAAAGTATAGTTAGTCATTATCTATGTTGATTTTTTTCTTAAACTTGATGTTCCAAATCAAATTAAACTGGCTATTACAGCCAAGCATTTGAGATATTTTGTCAACAATTTAATGTTATCCGTGTTACTGAGAATTTTATAATTCTCAAGGAAACAGTACTGTGGAACTTTAAATCTATATCTTCTTAATTTAAATGCCAAAATTCTCTCTGAGTGTCTATGGCACCCTACAAACAGACATACTCATGAGATGAAGGGATCCACTTATTGGCACATGGCATAATCCTGTTCAAATACTTATATGGGGAAAAGGGGGAATGTTTCTGATTTTTTCACAGAATGCTGCAAGAGCATGCTAGCTTCCAATGTGACAGGCTGACCTGTCACCTGTGAGTGCCCTGACAGTGGTGACGAGAAAGCTGTGTTGATCGTACAGAGAAGGACAAATCAGAGGGAGCAGCCACACAAGCAAATAAAGAAACTCTTCCTGTATTCTTGGATTCAGTTTGCAAGAATTTTATTGAGTTTTTTGCATCAATTGTCATAAGGGAAATTGGTCTGAAATTTCCTTTCTTCATTGGGTCTTTGTATGGTTTGAGTATAATTGTAATTCTGGCTTCATAGAACATATTGAATAGTGTTCCTTGTTTTTTTGCTTTTGCATAATATTTTGAAGAGTATTGGTATTAGGTCTTCTTTGAAGATTGTAACCTCCCCCATCCTGAAGCAGGCTGAGCCAGACCTTGTCCTTGCTGCCACTAAGGAGATTAACCAAGGTGGAGATTTCCTCCCTACATCACTCTATTGTTCAGCCACTGCAGCTGTTCCCCTTCAAGATAATGCTACCTGCTATGAGGCCACTGAGCTATTCTAGAGACTACACCCTGCTGCAAGTCATCACCTGCAGCTGGTTCCAGGCTCCAAGGATGAATTGGCAGGAATAGGCCTCCACCCTCCCACTTTATAAGCACATTTTCCATTAAACATTTAAGGTTTGATAAGGAGACTTGACTGAAATCCATTCTTTCTCTCAACCTCCTAGTTTCCCCTCTCTTTTCACCCTCAGCTTGCCTCACAGGTGTACCCTGTTTCTTGTGAACTGCAAGCCGGCTTCTACTAGAAGATCTCATAGAATTCTGTACTAAGCCCATCAGATCCTGGGCTGTTTTTGTTTGGAAGATTAGTAATGACTGCTTCTCTCTCTTTTGGGGTTATGGGAGTATTTACAGGATTTATCTAATCCTGATTTTAATTTGGTACCTGATAGCTGTCTAGATAATTATCCAATTCATCAAGCTCTCCTGTTTTGTTGAGTATAGGCTTTTGTAGTAGGATCTGATGATTTTTTTTTGGATTTCCTAAGTTTCTGTTGGTATGTCTCCCTTTTCAATTTTGGTTTTGTTAATTTGGTTACTGTCCAGGGGCCCAGTAGTTAGTCTGGCTAACAGTTTATCTATAATATTGATTTTCTCAAAGAACCAGCTCCTGGTTTGGTTGATTCTTTGTAAACTTCTTTTTGTTTTCACATGGTTGACTTCACCATGAGTTTGAATATTTCCTGCCTTCTACTCCTCTTGGGTGAATTTGCTTCCTTTGGTTCTAGAGTTTTTAGTTGTGCTGTCAAGCTGCTCCTGTATCCTCTCTCCAGTATTTTTTTTTTTTTTTTTTTTAGCGGCATTCAGAGCTATGAGTTTTCCTCTTAGGATTGCTTTCATTGTGTCCCATAATTTTGGGTATGTTGTGGCTTCATTTTCAATAAACGCTAAAAAGTCATGAATTTCTTTCTTTATTTCTTCCTTGACCTAGTTATCATTGAGTGGGTTGTTGTTTATCTTCCACATGTATGTGGGCTTTCTATTATTTATAATGATATTGAAGATCAGCCTTAGTCTGTGGTGATCTGATAGGATGCATGGGATTTTTTCAATATTTTTATATCTGTTGAGGCATGTTTTGTGACTGATTATATGGTCAATTTTGGAAAAGGACTAATGAGGGAGAAGGGATATCCTTTTGGTTTAGGATAAAATATTCTATAGATATCAACTAAATCCATTTGTTTCCTAACTTCTGTTAGTTTCACTGTGTATCTGTTAATTTTTTGTTTCCAGAATCTGCCCATTGATGAGAGAGGGGTGTTGAAGTCTTCCACTATTATTGTGTGCAGTGCAATGTGTGTTTTGAGCTTTACTACAGTTTCTTTTATGAATGTGGATGCCCTTGCATTTGGAGCATAGATATTCAGAATTGAGAGTTCCTCTTGGAAGATTTTACCTTTGATGGGTATGAAGTGCCACTCCTTGTCTTTTTTAATAACTTTTGGTTGGAAGTCAGATTTTTCAATATTAGAATGGCTACTTTAGCCTTTTTCATCGGATCATTTCTTTGGATAGGTGTTTTCCAGCCTTTCATTCTGAGGTAGTGTCTGTCTTTGTCCCTGAGCTGGGTTTCCTGCTAGCAGCAAAATGTTGGGTCCTGTTACTATATCCAGTCTATTAGTCCATGTCTTTTTATGGGGAAAGTGAGTCCATTGATATTAAGAGAAATTACAGAATTAATTTTTTTATGTTTTTATTTCTACCTGTCAGGAAATAAAAACGGTTTGACAATGGAATAGAGTCTTCCACAATATACAAAGTCCATGAGGTTTATCTTTGTAACATTCTTTGTGACTTTAATCCACCAAAATATTATTTTTCTTAGAACTTTGAAATGATATTTTTGAATGGTTTTCTTTTCTTTTCATTGATGCTGTTTTAATTTTATCTTATTGCACTAATATTTTAATAATTTCATCATTTTACTTGTTTGCATACCTGCTACATATATACAGAGGGACTAGATCCAGTTGTGTTCATGTTTGCTCTTTTGTTGGTGGTTCAGTTTCTGAGAGTCTCAAGAGTCCAGGTAAGTTGACTATTTTGGTCTTACTGTGGAGTCCCTATCCCCTTGGGGCCTACAATCCTTTCTCCAACTCTTCTAGAAGACTTCTCAAGCTCCTTCCAATATTTGGTTGTTGATCTGTACATCTGTTTCTGTTGGCTGCTGGGAGCAGCCTCTCAAGAGACACGTATAGTAGGCTCCTGTCTGCAAGCATAACAGAGCATTAGTAATCGGGTCAAAGACTGGATCTTGCTCAGGCAATGGGTCTCAATTTGGGGCAGTTATAGTTTTGGCGTTTCCTCCTTTCTTGCTCTAACTTTGTCCCTGACCATATTATAAGCAGGGTATATTTTATGTTGAAAGTTTTGTGAATTGATCGGTGTTCTTATTCCTCCACTGGGAGTGATATCTAGCTACAGGAAATTATCATTTCAGGATCCCTATCAACACTGCTAGAAGTTTCAGCTAAAGTCACCCTATAACAGTGGAGCATTCCCCATCCCAGGTTCCTGAAATAGCCTACATTTCCCCCCACTACTGCCCACTGTGTATTTACCTTCTCTATTGCTATCCCTACATTTAGCTTCCCTCCCCATCCCCTCTTCTAAGCAGTTTACACCCTCTACCGACCTCTGATATCTATTTTATTTCCCCTTCTGAGGAAGATTCAACCAGACTCCCTTGGGCCTTCCTAGTTATTTGGCTACTTTGGGTATGTGAATTGTAGTGAGCTTATCTTGTACTTTATTCTCTTATCAGTGAATACTTACCATGCTTGTTCTTTTGAGTCTGAGTTACCTCAGTATGGATGATATTTTCAGGTTGATATTTACTATGGTGTTTGAAAGTTTATCTGGGTACAGAACTTTTGGCACACATTCTGTTATCTCTTAGAGATGTAAGACATCAGCCCAGGCCCTTCTGGGTTTTCAAGTCTCAGTGGATAAGTCTAGTGTATATCTAATCTCTCTGCAACTGCTACTTAAATTTTATCCCTTGCAGTTTTTAATATTCTTTCTTTGATCTATAAATTTAGTGCTCCATGTATGTTTATAGTTTATAGTTATTTTTTCTTTAGGTTGGGGAAATTTTCTTGTTTTTTTTGAACATTTTTTCGTGGCTTTTGAGTTGGAAGTCTTTTTTTTTTTCTTTTTCTCTCTTACTTTTTTTTTTTTCTGGTTTTTTGCGATAGGATTTTCTGTATAGCCCTGGCTGTTCTGTATCTCGCTTTTGTATACCAGGCTGGCCCCAAATTTAGAAATCCACTTGACTCTGACTCCCAAGTGCTGGGATTAAAGGCGTGTAACCCCAATGCCCAGCATCTTCTTCTTTTTTCTATTCTGATTATTCTTACATTTGGTCTTTTCATGTTTCAATGTTCCAATTTTCCTGGATTTTTTTTTTTTTGTGTTAGAAATTATTTATTTTCTTTGACTGATAGATCAATTCATTCTATGGTATCTTTTATGTCTGAGATTCCCTCTTCCATTTCTTATATTCTATTACTGATGGTTATGTGTGTAATTCCTGTTCTCTTTCTTATGTTCTCCATCTCCAGGATTGCCTCAGAATATTTTCTTCATTGTTTCTTTTTCTATTTTCAGGCCTTGAGCATCTTTATTCATGTCTTTCACCTGTTTGGTTATTTTTTCCTTTATTTCTTTACATTTATTCATTTCCTCTTTAAGGTGCTTAACATATTTGTTTGCATTTTCTTGTATTTCTTGAAGGGGTATATTCATATCATATTTAAAGTCCTCTATAATCTTCATAAGATTAGAATTAATGTCATTTTCTTGTATTAGGTGTGTTAGGATATTCAGCTATTGCTGTAGTAGGAGTGTTGTGCTGTGGTAGTGCCATACTGCCCTAACTTTTGTTGATTATGTTATGTTGTCCTTTAGTCATTTGTTTATTCCTAGTATTGACAGGCTCAATGTAGTTTACTATTTAGATTGTAAGGCTAGCAATAAGCAATGTAGGTAAAACACTGAAACTTGTGAGCACTGGGAATACAAAATTGTAGATTACAGAAAAGAGAAAATTCACCCACTACAAAGATTCAAGAAATGATAAAGCGATTTTCAACACCATCAGTAAAAATTAGATGCAAATTGAGTGGAGTTTTCAAAATTATAAAGGAAAGTATTTTTCATTGTTATATATCTGTGCTTATCTATATATGTATGTACTACATTTAGGTATGTATAGATTTATAAATAAAACATACTGAGTTCATTTATGGTTGATCATAAGTATTTCAGACTGATCGCTTTAGATTATTGAGTTACCTATTGAGGGTTCCTCCCTATAGATTCTGTTTTTCTCAGTAACCACTCATTACCAGCAGCTCTTTTTCTAAGTGTGGAATTTTGTGAGAATTCCAATATTCTCATTAGTATGACGATTAGTATTGTCATTTTTTTTGGTTGTTCGGTGCTTTTTTTAATTATGTATTTTCTTCATTTACATTTAAATGCTATACCAAAAGCCCCCTAAAGCCCCCCCTCCAATCCCCTACCCACCCACTACCACTTCTTGGCCCTGGCGTTCCCCTGTACTGAGGCATATAAAGTTTGCAGGACCTCTCTTCCTAATGATGTCTGACTAGGCCATCATCTGCTACATATGCAGCTAGAAACACGAGCTCCGGGAATACTGGTTAGTTCATATTGTTGTTCCACCTATAGGGTTGCAGACCCTTCAGCTCTTTGGATACTTTCTCTAGTTCCTCTATTGGGGGCCCTATGTTCCATCCAATAGTTGACTGAGAGCATCCACTTCTGTGTTTGTCAGGCACCGGCATATCCTCACAAGAGACAGCTATATCACCGTCATTTCAGCAAAATCTTGCTGGCATATGCAATGGTGTCATCATTTGGAGGCTGATTATGGGATGAATCCCTGGGTGTGTCAGTCTCTAGGTGGTCCATCCTTTTGTCTCAGTTCCAAACTTTGACTCTGTAACTCCTTCCATGGGTGTTTTGTTTCCAATTCTAAGAAGGGGCAAACGTCTGCATTTTGGTCTTTGTTCTTCTTGAGTTTCATATTTTACAACTTGTATCTTGTATCTTGGAGATTCTAAGTTTCTGGGCAAATATCCACTTATCAGTGAGTACATATCATGTGAGTTCTTTTGTGATTGGGTTACCTCATGCAGGATGATACCCTCCAGGTCCATCCATTTGCCTAGGAATTTCATAAATTCATTCTTTATAATAGCTGAGTAGTACTCCACTGTGTAAATGTACCACATTTTCTGTATTCATTCCTCTGTTGAGGGACATCTGAGTTCTTTCCAGCTTCTGGCTATTATAACGAGGGCTGCTGTGAGCATAGTGGAGCATGTGTCCTTATTACCAGTTGGAACATCTTCTGGGTATTTGCCCAGGAGAGGTATTGCTGGATCTAGTGGTAGTACCATGTCCAGTTTTCTGAGGAACTGCCAGACTGGGCCAGGGGAAAATTTCATGAATAGAACAGCAGTGTCTTGTGCTGTAAGATCGAGAAACAACAAATGGGACCTCATAAAATTGAAAAGATTCTGTAAGGCAAAAGACACCATCAATAAGACAAAAAGGCCACCAACAGATTTGGAAATGACCTTTACCAATCCTAAATCTAATAGGGGACTAATATCCAATATATAAAGAACTCAAGAAGGTGGACTCCAGAAAATCAAATAACCGCAGTAAAAATGGGGCTCAGAGCAAAACAAAGAATATTCACCTGAGGAATACTGAATGCCTGAGAAGCATCTGAAAAAATGTCCAGCATCCTTAATCATCAGGGAAATGCAAATCAAAACAACCTTGAAATTCTGTCAAACACCAATCGGAATGTCTAAGATCAAAAACTCAGGTGACAACAGATGCTGGAAAGGATGTGGAGAAAGAGGAACACTCCTCCATTGTTGGTGGGATTGCAAGCTGATACAACCACTCTGGAAATCAGTCTGGTGGTTCCTCAGAAAATTGAACATAGTACTACCGGAGGAACCCACATTACCACTCCTGGGCATATATCCAGAAGATGTTCCAACTGGTAAGAAGGACACATGATCCCCAATTTCATAGCAGCCTTATTTATAATAGTTAGAAGCTGGAAAGAACCCAGATGTCCCTCAACAGAGGAATGGATACTACAAACGTGATACATTTACACAATGGAGCATTGTCATTTTTATGGTCTCCTTTAGGTGACCATACTGTTGAGATTTAATAAGTGTAGTCTTCTTATCACATAAAAAGCAAACAAACAAACAAACAAAACAAACAAACAAACAAACAAACACTATCCACTATCGTGGAGCAAACATCATTCATCAACATTGTCAAAAACAAATTCATTCTTTCCTCACCTTACTCTATCTATTCAAATGGTCCTGAGCATCATTATTTTCTTGTGTTTTCTATCTCTGTCAATGGCAAACTTTCAGAATTAATTTATCTATTCAGAGTTGATTTTCAGTCCCTATTCTCCTAAACACAAATAGTTGGTCACTGTATTATTTTGGTATTGCCACAAGGACAAATGAATATAAACGTCTCAGTAACAACAGAAAATTTTCATTTTGAAATGTAGAATATTAAGAATACGAATATAGAACCTAGCATAATTGTCTCCCGAGGGGCTTCTTCCAGCAGCTAATGGAAAAAGATACAGAGACTCACAGACAAACATCAGGGGTTGCTCTAAGAGTCTTGTAGAAGACTGGGGGATAAAAATGAGCAAGCCAGAGAGGTCACGGACACAACAAAAAGACCCAGAGTCAAGCAAACTGGGTTTATTTGGGCTCAAGGAGACTGAACTACCAACAAAAGACCATGCAGGGGCTGGACCTACATCCCCTACACATTTGTAGCAGATGTGCAGCTTGGTCTTCATGTGAGTCCCCTAACATTTTGAGCAGGTGTTGTTGTGGACTCTATTATTTGGCACTGAATCCCCTGCCCCAAACTGGACTGCCTGATTAGGCCCCAGTGAGCTAGGATGTACTTAGTCCTGTTGGGTCTAGATGTTCCAAGGTAGGCTGGTACCCAAGAGGCACTCACCCTTCTGTGAGGAGAAGGGGAGGGAGTAATGAGGGAGGGATTTTTTAGAGTATGTCTAGGAGGAGAGGAGGTAGGGGTCTGCAATCAGGATACAAAGTGAATGAATGAGTGAATCAATGAATGAATGAGAAGAATAAGTAATTAAAACCACAAAATCAGTAATCTAAGATATTAGTATGACAGTATTTCTTTCTAAAGGCTCTAACACAGAGTGAATTTTAATGATCTTTTCAGCTTCTAGATGTTGCATACATTCTTTGATTTGTAATCGAAACATAAAATGGATAGAAGAGCCTTTCTCATGTTACATAATTTTATCAATCTTTCATAGTCACCTGACTCTATGACTCTGTCTTCTTTGCTCTCTTTCTCTCTCTAGGACTCTTGAGATTATACTGGGCCACATACAGATAATCCAGAAGATGCGTTTCTATTTTGAGGTCTGCTCATTTGAAATTTTAATGCAATCTTCCATCTAAATTCAGTTGTGTACTAAAGACAGTATCTTTACTGATTCAGAACCTCAGACTGCAGACAAATTTAGGGGATCATTATTCTGCCTAGACATGAGGTCCTGTTACAATATCATTCTTGAATGTTTCCTACTTTGTTCTTGCTATTATAGCATTAATACAAACTCTGGAATTTGTCACTCATATTGATGACATACATTACAAACTAACTCATTTTCACACCTCTGACATCCTTTACTTTTTTCTTCTGTGAAGTTTCAAGGATTCATACACTAGAATAAATAGTTGGGTTATGCTCATTGCTGCTTGAAAACTTTTAGTAGAACATGCAGAATCATTGTATGACACAATATCTGTCATCTTCATTGCCCATCAGTCATATAAAAAAAACCCTGCCTTTTCTGGGTGTACTAGGCTCTCCCATACACTTCACTTTCTGACTGTATTTCCCTAAAATCATATCGTTGAATTTCCCAGTCACCCTATTCTGACAATGTTTTCTCTTCTACTTACCAATATTTATTCTTACATGTGCTCCTACCATTTGAAAGAAGTCTCATCTGTGTTTATCCTGTATTTTATACTAATTCATTATTATACAAAACTATAATTATTTACTTTAACTAACCAAGGTTTTTCTCATAAACTATCCTTAAACAGAAATCATAGGCAATTTTAATGAATTTATATTATATATTGTATGCTTCCCTGGGTTCAGATTGATATATATCTGTGTGTTTTCTGCCATGACTACATATATGACTATCGTCAGAGGTTAGAAAGTGGACATCAGATCACTTTCGGTTGGAGTTACATGTGGTTGTGTTAGCTTGATGTAAGGTATATTTGGTTGTGTTAGTTTGATGTAAAAATCAGCATCCAATTTCTGGTTTTGCAAGAAGAACAACGAATCTTACCTGCTTTACCATCTCTCCTGTCCTCAGGGAGAGTTTTGAATAGTGTTTATATGGATTACCTTATAATTTTGAAGGTTAATATTTAAACACATAAAATTATTAATTAATTAAAAATAAATTTAAAACATTAAAGAAACTAAGAGACAGCTTTACATATTTTTCATTCGAAATGATAAAATAGTTGCATATTTTCAATCACTAAATATATTTAAACTTATGAATCTTAAAAACATCAAATAAATCAAGTTGAAAGTGTAGAAGGTCAAATAATCAGCACAAAAAAAAACAGGAAAGAAATAATAAATAGTAAAATGACAAATTTGGGTCTTATGTGTTAATGCCTTAAGTGAAAATTATTTAAATATGACATTTAAAATTAAGAGATAGAAAAACTTTAATCTTAGCAATTATGAGGCAGAGGCAAGTACATCTCTGAGTTCTATGCTAGCTGGGTTTACAGAGTGATTCCAGGACATCCAGAACCACACAGAGATACCCTGTCTTGAAAAACAAAACAAAACACAAAAACTCAAAACAAAAACCAAAACAAAACTTCTGATTCAGGTACTTGTGAGAAACTCACTCCATCTTCCTTTCCTGTCTCCATCAGTGAGGTTGCTAGACTTCTAGTGTTCATTTTTGGATGAGACTCCATACTTTCTTGGAATAATATATATACTAATATACATGCCCATTTTAGTGGTTGAAGTTCATATTTTTTACATAATCTGTAGCACTTAGAACTTTTTGTCACTCAAATTTTTAAGTTGTATTGGACTTCATCAATAAATTCATTTCCTGAACTATTTTTGGGAATTGGAGTGCAGACTGTAAGTCATCAACAAATTCCTTTATTATATAGAGACTATCCATAAGTCCGGTGATTCTAGAGAACCCTAACTAATACAGAAGTTGGTACTGGGAGTGGGATTGGAACCCATGCAGGCATCTGCCCATTGGATTTAATTAACCTAATTGAGCAGCACCATCTCCAATGCTAAGGTCTGGCACAAGGAAAAGGGAAAGAACAAAACCCTTCATATGTGCTGGTGCCCCTCTCACCAGTTTGTGTCTTATAGAGCTGGTAAAGGGCATATCTTCTGGACCTTCCCATTGTGGAAATTTAGGTTTTATACAATATATCCACTCTAACATTGCAATTTCCTTAAGTCTTAAAATCCCTTCATTAACACTAAGCCATGGAACATCAGACATCTCCAAGTCATTCCCAGTAGGACATCTGTTGATAAACACCTCAGCAAACAAACTTTTGACATCTTTTTTAACTATGCAAGCGTCCCTATTAAATGTAGAATCTCCACTCAGTGGGCCCATGTCAATAAATTCAGGCTGCTCTAGTTTTATGTTCTTCCAACCTTATCCCACACCCTTAAAATCCATTCCCACACATTTCCATCCCAAGTTATAGGATCCCATTCTTTGCAAATTAGTGCCCTTACTTTAACAGTCAACACACTCTGAGGCTGAGACTTGAAATTTTGTTTTAGTTCAGTCAAACTTACAATGAGGTTTTCAGTTTGATTTTCTGCAACTTGAGCTCTATGGCTGGAGGAGAGAAGATACTCTTCAAGGAAACACTTAGCAACATTTAAATCGTTTACTTGTGTCTGGAGATTTTCGATTTTATCACATAACTTCTTCCTTTAATTCGTCATTTTTTTCCCAGATGCTAAGGACAGCTACACAGTAAAATCTTTTTTTGATTATTTCCCCATCTTGTAGAAAGCTTTGTACAACGAATCACCTAATTCATCAATAAAATCAAGGGCATTAACTTCTTTAAATATGAAATATAGATTCAACCTTCGGTTTTCAAAATTCTCTGAGCTCCCAGGATGGAATGAATGTGGAGAGGATTAAGTATTTGAAAGTGCTGGTGGATCAACAAGACCATTCCAGTAAGATTCATCCTTATACTTCTGCTCCTCTAGAACCACTCCCAGTACCAACTTCTACATTAGTTAGGGTTCTCTAGAGTCACAGAACTTATGGATAGTCTCTATATAGTAAAGGAATTTATTGATGACTTACAGTCTACAGTCCATTTCCCAACAATGGTTCAGTAAAGGAATTTATTGATGAAGTCCAATTCCCAACAATGGTTCAGTAGTAGCTGTGAATGAAAGTCCAAGGATCTAACAGTTACTCAGTCCCACACAGCAAGTAGGCAAGGGAGCAAGAGCAAAACTTCCTTCTTTTAATGTTCTTATATTGTCTCCAGAAGAAGTTGTAGCCCAGATTAAAGGTGTGTTCCACCACACCTTCAATCCCAGATAAAAGGTGTAGCACTGATTAAAGGTGTGTTCCACCATACCTTTAATCCCAGATTACCTTGAACTGGAAGTTTTAATCGTAAACATATATCTCCAAGCTTCCAGATAAGGGTCACTGGTGAGCTTTCCAATCTGGATTGTACTTCATTCCCAATATAGTCAAGTGACAACCAGGAATAACCACTACAGATATAATTATGTAATTTTCTCCATTCCTCTTCCTCTCTCCAATTGCTGTTATAATCCTTCCCCTGCTGTCTTGGGAAATTGTGAACAACTTTTATTTTTTATTGTTACAAATATAAACATATACTGATATGAATACTTCTCTATTTAACAGTAAATAGTTATCTTACTGAACTCAGGTGTTAAACATGTGTTATATTATATACTGTCCTGATAATTAGTGATGTTGAGTATAATTTCATGTGTTTGCTAAACATTTGGACCAAGCCAGCTCAGTCAGTCAACAGGTTCTCCAGTCCAGGAATTTGGATTAAAAAGAAAATACAATAACTAGACAAAAATATTGCATGCCCCTAGCCAGTTCTGAGTGGGTTTATCTTTTCCCAATCAGCCTTTTACCATTTTAATTACATTGAAATAATACGGTCATTTTTAAATTAAGTAATGAGCAAGACAATAAACACAAATAGTCAAGGAACAAGCAAGGCAATAAACAAAGTTCTGTGATCACTGTTTCTACGGGCTTATCAGGATGACCAAGATATATGAGCCTACCTCCCTGTCCTAGCCCAAAGTCATATCCATGACTGAAGCCTACTTCTTTGTTCTAGCCTAAAATTAGATTCCTGCCTGAGCTTACTTCCTTGCCATGGCCTAATGACAGATTCCTGCCTGAAGCCCATTTCCTTGACCTTGGCCAATGTGAGATTCCCGTCAAATGGCTCACAAAGCTCTGCACATTCCCCCTTTTTTATTTCATAAACTACACTATGCCTGTCTTAGGGGCTCTGACAAGTGTGCCTTCCCTACCCAGCATGGAATATGCATTATAAAATGCAATTCTATTCTGTGTTATGTTGGTAAGGCTCTGTGCAGAACTTACCTGTCGTTGACTGCCAGCCTGTTAATAACTCTGTATGGATGTTTATTTTTAGTTTCAAGCTATGTATTTGGACTGCCAACATGTTGATGGAGGCAAGTTTTATCACATGGGCAGAAATAAAAGTATTTCCAAAACAAGCAGTGCTTGCTCAATCAAGCTATATATACCATTCTTGAAGTTTAACAAAGATGGAAACACTGACCTCAGGCCACGGATAATTTCATCAGGAGTGTCTGCAGTATCAAAGCTCAGCAGAGCAGCATTCTTTCAATTCATAATCTCACTACATAAAGTCAAAACATCCAGAGGTATTCAGATTAGGCCAAATACCCAGCAAGTCTCTTTGAACTTTTTTCCAAATTATAGTGACTGCCACTGTAAATTTTAGAAGTAATACAAATTCATTGGTAGTTGGCATGGCACTAGAGATGGCTCCTTTTTAGATACTGAGCCTCCTCTCAAATAATTTGAATAGTGTTGGGGCTGGCCTGCGGCTCTCAAGTCCGGGTTCAAGCCTGGGTGGCAACATGGAGCTGAAAAAGAAGAGGGAACCTAGGCTGGTCGAGGAATAATGGAACCAAGACATGCTAGTCTGCTCAAAGTTTGCCAGTTTACTAAGAGAGTGTGTTTATAAGGGAGAAAGGCCATCCCTGCCAGTCCATTCTTGGTGTCTGGTGCCAGCCTGGAGACAATGTGCAGGATAGGATGTACCTCCTGAATATCTCAGGAGCTTCCCAGCAAGTAGCAGTATCTTGGAAAGAGCAGTGGCAGGTGCCAGAACAAAAGAGCCATCTAGATTGGAAAGCTCCACACTAGGTAGTTCCTTTCTTAATGGCAGCAAGGTCATAGTCTGGACCAGCCTGCTTCAGGGCTGAGGGAGGCTACAATTCTTCCCTAATCATATAATAAAAATAGCTGGACCAAGGCTTAAAATGTATTTATGCTCCATAGTCCTGCCTGGGAGTTATGGTGGCTGGCAGCCATGCCTGTCTTAGGATTTCAGATTTTCCCAAACCATCAATTCTGTTGTGGAGGCTACATGCAGCTAGGTTGTGTTATATTTCACACAAACATGGCTGTCTGGTGTGTTATCAACACCCATGGCCTTTTGGCATGTACCTCTGTCTTAGATTGATATGGCTCTGAAATCTGGTTGCCCGTCATTGGCTAACAAGCCCTCATAGCACACCTTAATCCCAATTCAGACAAAGGCCACAATATGTACTTAGAATGCTTCTTGATGAAGATTAATAACTGCCACCTGCGCTGTTGGAGGTGAGCCTGTACACCTGCTGCAGTCAGGCTAAACAGCATGGCTGACATGCTTGAGAAACAAAGGTGGGACAGTGAAAAGCAACAGTATAAAAGCTTCTTTGTGGAAGCACAACTACTGTATTCAGTTGCAAATTAACAAAAATCAAGCTCAGGCTCTATCCTTCTGGTGTGGGGGAGCTGGTTTTGAGAATTAGCAGAAAGGCCAGAGATTCTCTGGAAGTGGAGGCTGTACTCCATATTAACTTTGTTAGGAAAATAAGAATATTTAGGTATCTACAATATGAATCTCTAACACTGGAATTATTACTAGACCAGTCTAAGATTGAGTTAGAAAAACTGGTCACATGAGGGAAATAGAAGAATCACTATAACTCTTTTTATATGTCTAATCTTTCTAAGTCAGATTACACAGTCTCTGATGTTCTTATTACCATAAGGTTTAAAAGCTTGAAGTGAGGCAACTTCACTCGTACAAACTGGAAAAATAGCAAGCAAAGTTGGATCGAAAACATGTACCCAATTCAGCTTTCTTGTTACTACAGTCAGGGCACTGATCGAACATACCTGTCAGCTTGTCACGCGAATTAGCCATCATGCTTCTGCAGCGTTCTGTGGAGAGAACCTATGCTTTTCCCTTTCCTAATAAGGTAGCTGTTCAGGATCAAACCATATGCCTATAAGTAGATCCTTTTAAGATATTATAAGGCATTTATTAAGTTCTTTTACATCCAAATTTCATAATTCTAAAATAAAAGTATGATTTAAATAATGAGCATGTGAATATAATTTCCCCTTCTTAGTCTTTTAAGAAGAAGAGTTTTTAAAGTTTCATAATACCTTGTCCTTGAGAATTAATAATTTGTTGACAAAACATCTCAAATACCTGATTTGTTATAGTAAGTATTAATGTAACATGGGCAGTGACTAATTGCACTTTCAATTGTTTCTTTTAAAGATCGGTTGTAACTTGAAGGCTTGAAAAGTTAATAATAGTCACATGTGTATAATTTATTCAGAAATGGGAGCATTTATTTGCAACAATTTATTAAGTATAGGTCCTCAAGAATTGACACCATTATGTGAAAAGAGATAAAATCTGAGGACACCAAGAGCAATTTTTTTTTTTTTTTACAATTTGACATGCACATTTTCCAGGAATATCAAAATATTATCTTAAACTATGACTGTTTTGAATGTAAAATTAATGAGACTATATATCCAATATAATCTTTTATGTAGGACCTATAGGCTGCCTGAGATATAAATCCAGAATGGCAATGCCTTAAGGTGTATTGTCCTTTGTGTACAGATAGGCCATTGACTTTTTTGATATAATTTTATATCCAGCTACGTCATTGAAGCTGTTTATCAGGCTTAGGAGTTCTCTGGTGGAATTTTTAGGGTCACTTATATATACTATCATATCATCTGCATAAAAGTGATATTTTGACTTCTTCCTTTCCAATTTGTATCCCTTGATCTCCTTTTGTTGTCAAATTGCTCTGGCTAATACTTCAAGTACAATGTTGAATAGGTAAGGAGAAAGTGGGCAGCCATGTCTAGTTCCTGATTTTAGTGGGATTGCTTCCAGCTTCTCACCATTTATTTGATGTTGGCTACTTGTTTGGTGTAGATTGCTTTTATCATGTTCAGGTATGGGCTTTGAATTCCTGATCTTTCCAATACTTTTATCATGAATGGGTGTTGGATTTTGTAAAATGCTTTCTAAGCATCTAAGGACATGATCATGTGGTTTTTGTCTTTGAGTTTGTTTATATACTGTTTTACGTTGTTGGATTTCCGTATATTGAACCACCCCTGCCTCCCTGGGATGAAACCAACATGGTCAGGATGGATGATTGTTTTGATGTGTTCTTGGAGAATTTTATTGAGGATTTTTTATCGATATTCATAAGGGAAATTGGACTGAAGTTCTTTATCATTTTGGGTCTTTTTGTGGTATAGGTATCAGAGTAATTGTGGCTTCATAGAATGCGTAGGGTAGAGTACCTTCTGTTGTTATTTTGTTGAATAGTTTGTGAAGAACTTGGATTATATCATCTTTGAAGGTCTGATAGAACTCTATACTAAACCCATTTGGTCCAGGGCTCTTTTTGGTTGGGAGACTATTAATAATTGCTTCTATTTCTTTAGGGGATATAGGACTGTTTAGATCATTAACCTGATCTTGATTTAACTTTGGTCCTGGTATCTATCTAGAAACTTGTCCATTTTGCAAATAATATAAAATACCTTGTCGCGAATCCAACTAATGAAGTGAAAGATCTGTATGATAAGAGCTTCAAGTCTCTGAATAAATAAATTAAAGAAGAACTTAGAAGATGGAAAGATCTCCCATGCTCATGGATTTGCAGGATCAATATAGTAAAAATGGCTATCTTGCCAAAAGCAATCTACAGATTCAATGCAATCCCCATCAAAATTCCAACTCAATTCTTCACCATATTAGAAAGGGCAATTTGCAAATTCATCTGGAATAACAAAAAACTAGGAGAGCAAAAAAATTCTCAAGGATAAAAGAACCTCTGGTGGAATCACCTTGCCTACCTAGAGCTGTACAACAGAGCAATTGTGAAAACTGCATGGTACTGGTATAGCGACAGACAAGCATACCAATGGAATAGAATTGAAGACCCATAAATGAACCCACACACCTATGGTCACTTGATCTTTGACAAGGGAGCTAAAACCATCCAGTGGAAAAAAGACAGCATTTTCAACAAATTGTTCTGGTACAACTGGCAGTTATCATGTAGAAGAATGTGAATGGATCCATTCCTATCTCCTTGTACTAAGGTCAAATCTAAGTGGATTACGGAAGTCCACATGAAACCTGAGACACTGAAACTTATGGAGGTGAAAGTAGGGAAAAGCCTCAAAGATATGGGCACAGGGAAAAAATTCCTGACTAAAACAGCAATAGCTTGTGTTGTATGAACAAGAAACTACAAATGGGACCTCATGAAACTGCAAAGCTTCTGCAAGGCAAAAGACACCATAAATAAGACAAAATGGCCACCAACAGATTGGGAAAGGATCTTTACCTATCCTAAATCAGATAGGGGACTAATATCCAATATATATAAAGAACTCAGGAAGGTGGACTCCAGAAAATCAAATAACCGCATTAAAAAACAGGGCTCAGAGTTAAACAAAGAGATCTCACCTGAGGAATACCGAATGTCTGGGAAGCATCAGAAAAAATACTCAACATCCTTAATCATCAGGGAAATTCAAATCTAAACAACCCTGAGACTCCACCTCACACAAGTCAAATGGCTAAGATCAAAATTCAGGTGACAGCAGATGCTGGCGAGGATGTGGAGAAAGACGAACACTCCTCCATTGTTGGTGGGATTGCAAGCTTGTACAATCACTCTGGAAATCAATCTGGCAGTTCCTCAGAAAATTGGATATAATATTACCAGAGGATCCCGTAATACCTCTCCTGGGCATATATCCAGAAGATGTTCCAACCAGTAAGAAGGACACATGCTACACTATGTTCACGGCAGCCTTATTTATATTAGCCAGAAGCTGGAAAGAACGCAGATGTCGCTCAACAGAGGAATGGATACAGAAAATGTGGTACATTTACACAATGGAGTACTACTCAGCTATTAAAAAGAATGAATTTATGAAATTCCTAGGCAAATGGATGGACCTGGAGGGTATCATCCTGAGTGAGGTGACCCAATCACAAAAGAACTCCCACAATATGTGCTCACTGAGAAGAGAATATTAGCCTAGAAACTTAGAATACCCAAGATATAAGATACAATTTGCTAAACACATGAAACTCAAGAAGAATGATCACCAAAGTGTGGACACTTTGCCCCTTCTTAGAATTGGGAACAAAACACCAATGGAAGGAATTGCAGAGACACAGTTTGGGGCTGAGAAGAAAGGATGGACCATCTAGAGACTGCCATATCCGGGAATCCATCCCATAATCAGCCTCCAAACGCTGACACCATTGCATAAACTAGCATGATTTTGCTGAAAGGGCCCAGATAATTCTGTCTCTTGTGAGACTATGCCGGGCCCTAGCAAGCACAGAAGTGCATTTTCAGTCAGCTATTGGATGGATCACAGGTCCCCCACTGGAGGAGCTAGAGAAAGTAACCAAGGAGCTAAAGGGATCTGCAACCCTATAGGTAGAACAACAATATGAAATTCCCAGTATCCCCCAGGGCTCGTGTCTCTAGCTGCATATGTATCAGAAGATGGCCTAGTTGGCTATCAGTGGACAGAGAGGCCCATTGGTCATGCAAACTTGATCTGCCTCAGTACAGGGGAACTCCAGGGCCAAAAAGTGGGAGTGTATGTATGGGGGAGTGGGTGGGGGAGCGGTTGGAAATTTATGGAATAGAATTGAAAATGTAAATGAAATAAATACTTAATTAAAAAAAAATTAAAAAAAGATTATATTGTCCAGGCAATCCAGAACAATTTATTAAATGTCCAAAAACAGCCTTCTTATAAGGACAGCATTTTTTCTCATGAGTTGTATTTGCATAAGTAATTGCAAATTCAATAATTAATATCATCCGAGTGACGAAATATTTTAAGCAATTGTGAACTCTGAGATATAATACGACTATTAATATACAAGTTGAGGTTCAATTGTTCAGCATTTTATAACACCATCCACGGCACACTACTTATCTGTGTTGAAGCAGGGGGAAGCTCAAAGTATAATCATGTGAATCATGTGATCTAATTCACATCTACTTATTTCCCACAAATGGGTGGTTTTTAAACACAGTAACTGGGATGCATGCGTGCATGAATTTATAGAAGATACAAAAGCATTCAAAAAAACAATATTTAACTTATCTATTATTATTTAAAATGATGGTATGCAACATGCCAATTATTAATAGTCTGTAATAATCAATTTAATTGCTGTTTTGAACATGGAACAGACGGTTAGTCAGGTTCTTAAGACACAATTTTTGTTATAGGTTTTCCAAAGTACACAAATATATCTTACAATTTTTTTATTAGTACAACAGTTGTTTTAATAGGATGCTAAAACTGTGCTATGAGGTGAGCACCACCTCAGCCTTGCCCACCTCCACCTTTCTCTTAGGTGGACTAGGCTGAAGGTGGCCCAATATGTTGTAGGCCAGAAAGCCCAAGCTAGGGCAGCAGAGCACCCTGAGTCTTAGGGGGAAAAATACGGCTACCCCCAATGGGGACAGGAAGAGGCTCATGGGGGCAATGGTGAGCATGGCCCTCCCCTGATATCGCTATAAAAGTCTCCCGCACCACCACACTCAGGGAAAGCTGTGTGCCCCAAGGCCCTGCCCTGCAGCAGTCAGCAGCCTGCTGGCTCCATGTGGGCCAACAGTTGGCTGGGAGGAAAAGAAAAATGATGTTACAATAATGTTTTCTCTTACCAAAGAATTGCTGTGGGCACAGCTAATATTTAATTACCATTGATTATAATTAATAATTATAGAAGCTTTCTTTATTTTCTGCAAAGCCTTCTGTAGTAAACTAAAACCCTAAGTATTAAAAAGACATTGCCTCTGAATCATTTCTGGAGCAACAGCTACTCCCCAGAACTTAACAGCTCCTTGTGTGAGTGCAAGGATTTAAAGTAAACTTCCCTTGAGAGGCATTAGCTCATAAAATACTTTCCACTTAGAAAACAATATACACTGAAAGATTCAAAATTTTAGCTTCTTGTATAGAAGCAGAAACAATAGAAATTCTTCTTATATAATGTAGAGCTATATTAACCATACCGAGAGCCAAAATTTCCCAGTGATTACTAGAAGCAAACCCTTTACAATTATTAAGATGCAAAGGAAAAAACAAACCTTTAAATCTATAATAACTTTACATGAAGCAGGCAAACCAGAATGTAATGCCTTTATAAATTCTACAGTCTAATTGACCTTTTATAAACTTTGAATTAGAACTTGAATTAGAACAACATCTGTATAGATCTGCAACAGTGATCTTTCAGCTAAAAGAAAATTCTCCTGGAGGCAAGGAGAGGCAAGTTTCAAGAACCTTCCAGGCACACCCTCTGCAAGACAAATGAAAGTCACACAAAGCTTAGAGGCTGCTCTGTGCTTTGTTCCTCTTGCTGTGAGGACAGATTTTAGAAATGTTAAGTTTCTTTTGCAATACTATACCATAACTACAACTTTGGGAATGCAAAACCCAATTTCAAAACAATTTATCACCTTAGAATAAGTGCTAGAGGCATTACTATCATGTTACCAAGTTTGGCTACCAATTTATACCTATGAATGTATTACAGTGCAAATTTTAGTGCTTCATTAAAGAGACATTGCTTTAAATCTTATCTTCAAGTCTACCTTTTAGGATCAGAATCACATTAAATATATCTCAACTAGAAGTATCCCTAAGAGGCCTAGTTTTTTGGCCTGCTTATGCCACGTGTTTGAAAAGACTCCTGAGTTACCAATTTAAGCCTAACCTTCTGTTACCAATGTAAAAATTATTTAATCCTAACCAATAAACTATAAGCTGATACTCATGTGAAGACTCGCAGAGCACATTGCCAGTAAAAAAAAAAAAAAACAAAAAAACAAAAAAACAAAAAAACAACAACAACAACAAAAAAAAAAAAACAAATGAAGCGGCTACACTTAGACCAATCAGAGAATTTTAAATTTCCTAGCTATAATTATAAAATAAAAAGCACTTTGTCATTAGCTAAATGCAATAATCACGATTTCAGATAATTTTCTTAGGGGAAAAAACAAAAACCAACCAACCAAAAAAAAAAAAAAAAAAAAAAAAAAAAAAAAAAAAAACCCCAAAAACATCGATCAGCTTTTTGCCACAAAACCAAGAGGCTGCAGACTCCCTTTTAAAAAAAAACACTTTTTCCAGCAGGGGCAAAAAGATTAACAAGAGTAGCTGTCTTAACTTCTTGTACCAAAGCAATTTCAGAAGTAATAGTGCTAGCTATTAATGCAATTAAAGCTGCTATACCAGCAATAATCAAGGCCACTACACTCTTGCTTCTTTTTAAAGCCTGACTCATTTCTTCCGGTACTTGCAATTTTTTTTTTTATCAGAATACCAAGATCCAGTAGTACAAACAGGCAGTAGAACAAAGGTTGGTTGATAGACCACCATTGTTCCTATGTGATATGGAGTCTCGCCAGCAAGGACACACACACAGGACACACACAGGTTCTTCTGCAGCATAGCATTAATGCATCGCAAGAGAAAGATCATCAGCTTCTAGGGGAGGAGGCCCAGAACACAGGAAACTCGGTCCTTAAATAGGCCACAAGAGGGGTTGGAGACGTATTTCACCATGACTGGCTGCTCACTATCAGCCCAGATGACGCCAAGGGACAGGCAGGGCACAAGGAATGGAAAAATTACCCCAGCACAATCACAGACTAATCGTATACCAGTTAGAACACTGGATATCAGCGCCATCTTGTAATGGCGATTGCCAGGGCGGCTCCTCACACACCATAACAAACATGCCAATTTTCAATACACTCAAACAATTAGGAAGTATACAATTGATCTAATTTACATTAAATAATGTAGAAGAAACAAAAGTTATTTTAACATGACCAATTAATAAAAGATTAGGAGCCTTAACACATGTACTAACATTTGTTCAAAGTCATATCCTGCCCCAATTCTATTTATAGCCAGTGTAACTTCATAGATAACTGCAGCTAACTTCCAAATATGTCTATGAAAATGTCCAGAACCAGCCTTCCAAATGAAGACTGTTATTTACAATATTTGATTGCTTTCCAGACCAGTCCATGATAGAATCAGATAGGTCACATTAAGAGAAACAGAAGAGTCATTTTAATTTCTTTGGTTAATTATTTGAAAGCAGTATTCAAATATTCCATGTTGACTATCATATGAAATCTAAAAGTTTGAGGCAAGGCAGCTTGTCCACTCTGAGATATAGGCAAGCAAAGGTGGTTCAGGAACATATGTCCAATACAGCTTCATAGTCACCATTGTCAGGGCTCTCAGCAAGCTCACAAGTCAGCATCATTCTTTGTCCCAGCATCAGTATGTCACACCAATCACCCTGGCAGCTAGAATGCTTCTTCAGCATCCTGTAGACAAAACACAAACATGTCCTTCTCCCCATATTTAACACCTGATCAAGATCATGCCATATGCCGGCATGGGGGTCATTCCATTTCACCTAGACATAATTATGCCTAGTTGTAGGGTGCCATAGACACTCATAGAGGTCCTTGGCATTTAAATTCAAATTTTAAAATAAAATGATCATGATTTAAATAAATTTGTGGTGTATGGGGATATTTCTCCCCCCCCTTTGTATTTTATGAAGATATTGTTTTAAAGTTCAATAATACTTGTTTCTCAATATTTTGTCCTTGAGGATTATAAGGAATCCAAGCAATATGTGTAATATTAAATCATCAAAAAACAAAAAACCTCAAATGCTTGACTCCAGTAGCAATACCATTATCTATTTTAATCTGATTTAAAACAAACAACCTAGAAAAACAAAATAGGAAATGATTAAATACATTTTTAGTTTATTTTTCTGTTAAGGCAGTTGCAACTAATAAGCCTGAAAAAGTGTCAATAGTCACATGTGCATATTTCAATTTTCCCAAACCAGAAAAATGAGTTGGACCTATTTCCCATAATTCATTAGATATAAGTTCAGGGATTAACACCATTATGTGCTATAGGAAGAAATTGAAGACATTGTGGACAAGTCTTTGTAATTTGACATGTACATTCTCTAGAAACACTAAGATGTTGTCTCAAGCTATTGCTATTTTGATGATGTAAAGCATGACATTGTTTGACTAATTGTTCCGGTGTAAGGCCTATAACATTCCCGGTATAGAAATCTCCTGTGGCATTGCCCTCACTCAAGAGTCCAGGCAAACCTGTATGAGCTGTTAAATGTCCTACAAATAAGGAAGTGTATGTTCTCTTAAACTGAGTTGTATTTGCAGAAATAATTGCAAAATTTGAGAATTAGCAGTATCTAAAAAGGGAAGAATTTCAAGCAATTGCAAACAATAAGCTATATATTGGTTATCAATATGCAAATTTAAAGCTGGATTTTTCAGCATTTTATAAACAGTGGCTACAGAACATAATTCAATAATCTCTGCTGAAGCAGGGGGAAACTCAAGAGAATAAACTTGTTGCATTCCCATTAGATGAACCATGTGTAATACAATAAGCACATTTTATATAGGCTGCATGCACATACTTACAGGAAACACAAAAGCATGCATAGAGGCAAATTGTAAAAAGTAGTCTTTTGGATAATGATTATCAATTTTCAATGAAAAGTTTGCATATGCAATAGGCCAAATATCATTATTTTGCAATAACCAATTTAATTGCTCTTTAGAATAAGGGATATATATTTCATCTGGTTCTTTCCCAAAAGACTTTTGTGGTTCCATTATACAATTTGATATTAACACAACAACAGCTTCATAATAGAATGTTAAAAAAATGTTTTTTGGTGATTGGGTTACCTCACTCAGGATAATGTTTTCTAGTTCCATTGATTTGCCAAAGAACTTCATGAATTCATTGTTTTTAAGAGCTAAGTAGCACTCCGTTGTGTAAATATACCATATTTTCTGTGTCAATTTCTTTGGTGAATTGGAACAGAACATCTATGTTCTTTCAGGTTTCTACTATTAAAAATAAGGCTGCTATGAACATAGTGGAGCATATGTCCTTATTGCATTTTGGAGAATCTTCTGTGTAAATGCCCAGGAATGGCATTGCTGGGTCTTCAGGTTAAACTTTGGTACCTGGTATCTCTCTAGGAAGTTGTCAAATTCATTCAGGTTTTCAGGTTTTGGTGAGTATAGCCTTTTATAGTAGGATATGATGACATTTTGGATTTCCTCAGGTTCTGTTGTTATGTCTCCTTTTTCATTTCTGATTTTCTTAATTAGGATACTGTCACTGGACCCTCTAGTTAATATGGCTAAGTGTTTCTTTATCTTGTTGATTTCCTCAAAGTGCCAGCTCCTTGTTTGGTTGATTCTTTGAATAGGTCTTTTTCTTTCCACTTGGTTGATTTCAGCCCTGAGTTTGATTATTTCCTGCTATCAACTCCTCTTGGGTGAATTTGCTTCCCTTAGTTCTAGAGCTTTTAGGTTTGCTGTCAGGCTGCTGGTGTATGCTCTCTCCAGTTTCTCTTTGGAGGCACTCAGGGCTATGAGTTTTCCTCTTAAGACTGCCTTCATTGTGTCCCATAAGTTTGGTATGTTGTGGATTCATCCTCATTAAGCTCTAAAAAGTCTTTAATTTCTTCCTTTATTTCATCCTTAATCAAGCAATCATTGAGTAGAGTTTCATTCACTTTCCATGTGAATGCTGGCTTTCTATTTTTTATGTTGTTATTGAAGATCAGCCTTAGTTTATGAAGGTCAGATAGCATGCATGGGATAATTTCAATATTTTTGTATCTGTTGAGGCCTGTTTTGTGACCAATTGTCTGGTCAATTTTTTAGGAGGTACCATGTTGCACTGAGAAGAAGGTACATCCTTTTGTATTAGGATACATTGTTCTGTAGTTATCTATTAAATCCTTTTGTTTCATAACTTCTGTTAGTGTCCATGTGTCTCTGTTTAGTTTTCATTTCCAGGATATGATAATTGGTGAGAGTGGGAGGTTGAAGTCTCCCATTATTATTGAGTGAGTTGCAATATTTGCTTTGAGCTTTACTAAAGTTATTTTAATGAATGTGGCTGCCCTTTTATTCAGAGCATAGATATTCAGAATTAAGAGTTCATCTTGGTTGATTTTACCTTTCATTAGTATGAAGTGCCCTTCCTTTTTTTTCTTTTTCTTTTTCTTTTTCTTTCTTTCTTTCTTTTTTTTTTTTTTTAAGTTTGGGTTGGAAGTCAATTTTATTCGAAGTTAGAATGGCTACTCCAGACTTTTTCATCGGACAATTTGCTTGGAAAATTGCTTTCTAGCTTTTCAATCTGAGGTAGTGTCTGTCTTTTTCTCTGAAGTGGGTGTCCTGTAAGCAGCAAAATGCTGGGTCTTGTTTGTGTAACCAGTCTATTAGTCTATGTCTTTTTATTGGGGAATTGAGTCCATTGATGTTAATTGAAATTAAGGAAAAGTAATTGTTGCTTCCTGTTATATTGTTGTTAGTTGGTATTCTGTAATTGTGGCTGTCTTCTTCTGGTTGTTGAAGGCTTACCTTCTTGCTTTTTCTAGGGTGTAGTTTTCTGTCCTTTGTGTTGGTGTTGTCCCATTATTACCCTTTGAAGGGCCTGATTCGTGGAAAGATATTGTGTGAATTTGGTTTTATCATGAAATAGTTTGATTTCTCCATCTATGGTAATTGAGAGTTTTGCTGGGTATAGTAGCCTGGTTTGGCATTTGTGTTCTCTTAGGTTCTCCATCCCATCTGTCCAGGATCTTCTGGCTTTCTTACTTTCTGTTGAGAATTCTGGGGGTAAATCTAGTAGGCCTAGCTTTATATGTTACTTGACCTTTTTCCTTACTGCTTTGAATATTCTGTCTTTATTTAGTGTTTTTGTTGCTTTGACTTTTATGTGTCTGGAGGAATTTCTTTTCTGGTCTAGTCTATTTGGAGTTCTCTAGGTTTCTTGTATGTTCATGGGCATCACTTTCTTTAGGTTTGGGAGTTTTTCTTCTATTATTGTGTTGAAGATATTTACTGGCCATTTAATTTGAAAATCTTCATTCTCATCTACTCCTATTATCCATAGGTTTGGTCTTCTCATTATGTCCTGGATTTCCTGGATGTTTTGAGTTAGGATCTTTTTGCATTTTGCATTTTATTTTATTGTTGTGCCCATGTTCTCTATGCAATCTTCTGCACCTGAGATTCTCTCTTCCATCTCTTGTATTCTCTTCCTGATGCTTGCATCTATAGTTCCTGATTTATTTCATAGGGTTTCTATCTACCAGAGTTGTCTCACTTTGTTTTTTTTTTATTGTTTCTACTTCCCTTTTTTTGTTCTTTTTTGTTTGTTTGTTTGTTTGTTTGTTTGTTTTGGATGATTTTATTCAATTCCATCAACTTGTTTGGTTGTGTTTTCCTGTAGTTCTTTAATTTCTTTAAGATTCAATGCAATCCCCATCAAAATTGCAACTCAATTCTTCACTGAGTTAGAAAGGGCAATTTGCAAATGAATCTGGAATAACAAAAAAAAAATCTAGGATAGCAAAAACTGTTCTCAACAATAAAAGAACTTCTGGTGGAATCACCATGTCTGACATTAAGCTGTGCTACAGAACAATTGTGATAAGAACTGCATGGTTCTTGTACACCGACAGACATGTAGATCAATGGAATAGAATTGAAGACACAGAAATGGATCCACACACCTATGGCACTTGATCTTTGACAAGGGAGCTAAAACCATCCAGTGGAAAAAAGACACCATTTTCAAAAAATGGTACTGGCAAAACTGGAAGTTGTCTTATAGAATAATGCAAATTGATCCATCCTTATCTCCTTGTACAAAGCTTAAGTCTAAGTGGATCAAACACATAAAACCAGAGACACTGATATTTAGAGGATAAAGTGGGGAAAAGCCTCAAAGATAGGGGCACAGGGGAAAAATTCCTAAACAGAATAGCAATGGTTTGTATTATAAGATTAAGAATTGACAAATGGGACTTCATAAAATTACAAAGCTTTTGTAAGGCAAAAGATACTATCAATAAGACAAAAATGCCAACAACACATTGGGAAAGGATCTTTAACAATCTTAAATCTGATAGGTGATTAATATCTAACATATACAAAAAGCTCAAGAAACTGGAACCAGAAAATCAAATAACTCCATTAAAAATTGGGTACTGATCTAATCAAAGAATTCTCAAATGAGGAATACAGAAGGGACAGTAAAGAATACCTCCATGGCCTCTACATCAGCTCTTCCTCCCTGACCTGCTTGAGTTCCTCCAGTCCTGACTTCTTTCAGTGATGAACAACAATGTGGAAATATAAGCTGAATAAACCTTTTCTACCCTAACTCCTTCTTGGTCAAGAAGTTTGTGCAGGAATAGTACTACACAGCTATTAAAAAGAATGAATTTATGAAATTCCTAGTCAAATGGATGTACCTGGAGGGCATCATCCTGAGTGAGGTAACACATTCACAAAGGAACTCACACAATATGTACTCACTGATAAGTGGATATTAGCCCAAAACCTAGGATACCCAAGATATAAGATACAATTTCCTAAACACATGAAACTCAAGAACAACGAAGACTGAAGTGTGGACACTATGCCCCTCCTTAGAAGTGGGAACAAAACATCCTTGGAAGGAGTTACAGAGACAAAGTTTGGAGCTGAGATGAAAGAATGGACCATGTAGAGACTGCCATATCCAGGGATCCACCCCATAATCAGCTTCCAAACGCTGACACCATTGCATACACTAGCAAGATTTTGCTGAAAGGACCCAGATATAGCTGTCTCATGTGAGACTATGCTGGGGCCTAGCAAGCACAGAAGTGGATGCTCACAGTCAGCTAATGGATGGATCACTGGGCTCCCAATGGAGGAGCTAGAGAAAGTACCCAAGGAGCTAAAGGGATCTGCAACCCTATAGGTGGAACAACATTATGAACTAACCAGTACCCCGGAGCTCTTGACTCTAGCTGCATATGTATCAAAAGATGGCCTAGTCGGCCATCACTGGCAAGAGAGGCCCATTGGACATGCAAACTTTATATGCCCCAGTACAGGGGAACGCCAGGGCCAAAAAGGGGGAGTGGGTGGGTAGGGGAGTGGGGGTGGGTGGCTATGGGGGACTTTTGGTATAGCATTGGAAATGTAAATGACCTAAATACCTAATAAAAAATGAAAAAAAGAAACCCTGACTAAGACAAGTCAAAAAAATAAATAAATAAAAAATAAATAAATTAATTAATTAAATAAAATAATAAAAAAAACACAAAAATCCCTTAAAGAATTCCAGGAAAACACAACCAAGCAGGTGATAGAGGTGAACAAAACCATCCCAGATCTGAAAATGAAAGTAGAATCAATAAAGAAAACCCAAATGGAGACAGATCTGGACATAGAAATACTAAGAAACAAATCAGGAACCAGAGATGCAAGCATCAGCAACAGAATACAAGAGATTGAAGAGAATCTCAGGTGCAAAAGATTCCACAGGAAACAAGGACAGAACAATCAAAGAAAATGCAAAATGCAAAAAGATCCTAACTCAAAACATCCAGGAAATCCAGGACACAATGGGAAGATCAACCTAAGGATAAAAGTATAAATGAGAATGAAGGTTTTCAACTTAAAGGGCCAGTAAATATCTTCATCAAAATAATGGAAGAAATCTTCCCTAACCTAAAGAATCGGTGCCCATGAACATACAAGAAAGCTACAGAACTCCAAATAGACTGGAATAGAAAAGATATTCCTTCCAAAACATAATAATCAGCACAACAAATGCACTAAAATAAAGAGAGATTTTTAAAAGCAGTTAGGTAAAAAGGTCATGTAACATATAAAGGGAGACCTATTAGAATTACATGAGACTTCTCACTAGAGACTATGAAAGCCAGAAGATCCTGGACAGATGGTTGTTGGAGACCATACCATGAGAAAGTAAGCCTGTCTCAGTTTCCCACCCTAATAAGCCAAATGGCCTTCTTTTAAGGAGATGGTAGCCTGCTCCTCCCTATCTCTTACTGGCAACAAAGAACCTAAAAGATTGAATTATAGTCCCCTCTTCCTTATCTCTTCCTGACTCCCAAGACTTCTAAAGCCATGAGTTATTTGATGAGCCCAGCTTGACACCCAGGACTGTTAAGGAGGAATTTACATTCCAGAGATAAGACTCAGAGTGCCTCCTGCCTGCAGTCTAAATTTGTCCCCAGAAGCCCACTACTTTGTTCTTTGTTAATTCCCCCTCAGCCCCTCCCTATTTCCCCTTATTGTGTGCTTATAACCTGGCATTTCAGCCTAATAAACTGTGACAGGTATTCTCCTTGGTCTCCACTCTTCTTTCTCGCTCATTTCCCTTTCAGGTTTGTGTTCCCCCTCAAACCCACGAATGACTGGTTCCTGCTGGACAGGACAAGTGGTGCCCAACCTGGGCCCAAGGTTCAGACCTTTACCTTAGGCGGAGATTATGGAGTTTGACTCCCCCAGAGAAGTTTGTAGCAACCCCAAGAAGAAATAAGTAGTGGAGGACAGCTCTCACAGCTCATGGGAGAAACTAGCCCTCTTTAAATGATTCATCTCCACTGAGAAATGGGAACTAAGCTTTTGAAAGAGGCAGCCTTTATAAAAGGCTTAAAAATGTCTCTCAAGGAAAGAGGAGTTAGAGATAAAAAGAAAGATTTGATAAACTTTTTTTTATTTTCACTCACCAGGCATGTCCATGGTTTATTATAGATGGAGCAGAGATACATCGCAAGAAAGGGAGAAGAGTAGGGAGAGAATTAAATGAAATTTTGGCAAAGCAGGGCCATGATGCTGTTCCTGCAAATATATTTAATTATTGGAGTCTAATCAGTGATTTGGTAGAGAGTGCAGTCGATGATCTGGAGAAACAGCAGCTTTTGTCAGTAGCAGAATATTGCCTCTGTCCCCTGTCTCAGGAAGCTTCAGAGAGCTCCCTCCCTACCAAAAAGCCTCCAATAGATGTATACAAGCCCGAAGTCCCACAGGCTGCTTTCTACCCTCCGCATCTCCTTCTGACCTGCCACTAATCAATCCAGTCTTTAAAAAACTTTTGGCTGAAGGCCCTTTAGTTTCTCTGGACACAGATACATTAGAAGAAGAGGCAGTCTCTCCCTGTAAGCCTGAGCGACTGCCTCATGCTTCAGCTCCTCCCTGCAGTGCCCCGCCCTATCTGCCACCTAGCTTTGCTCCCCAGCCATGGCCTCAGGCATTGCTGGTCCCTACTCTCATTGATGCTAAAGACAAACTCATGTCTCAGGATTACAAGAAGTTTTAGAGCTCCAACAATAATAAACCAGCCTTTCTACAGAGCTCCCTTCAATCCAAAATTCTTTAAAAGAGACTATCCTTGCCCCTCCCCCAGCCGCAGCTTCAGGTGGCATAAAAAAGAAAGTGCCCTGGACATAAAAACTAAACAATGGCTTTCCCATAATCACTTGTTCCAGGAGAACTGCTAGCTAAGACCCGCCCACTTCTACAGCAAAGGAACACCCCCTGTCACTTGTGCCGAATTTGCTTCTGCAGAAATTGGGTCTTTAGAAACGCCCCAGGCCAACTTCTCCACAGAAACTAACAGCAAAGGTGAAGAGGAAAATGAGAATGAAAACAAAGTGGGACATGAGCCAGAGGGACAAATATTTGCTCCTGTCCGACAGACAGAATTCCGCAGACTCCACAGTAAGGACTTAAAAAAGAGCTTAATTCTGCAGTTCGAGCTTATGGCCCATCTGCCCTCTACATGCTTTCACTCCTAGAAATTCTTCCAGGAAGCACACATATGCTCCTCAGTGAGTGGATCAGAGTAATTCAAACTGTGTTTAAAGTTGGATAATTTCTCTCATGGAAAGCCTATTTCATTATACCTCTAACTAAAGTTATCCAAGGGGACCAAGAGGACTATAGTGAATTTGTGAGTCATTTGTTTGAGGCTGCAGAGAGGACCCTAGGTCATGACGCAGATAACAAACTAATTAGACAATTTGCTTATGAAAATGCTAATTTGGCCTGCAAAGTTTTCTTTCACAGTAAGAAAAGTGACAAAGATCTTAATGAGATGATTCACCTTTGCCGTGATGTAGATATGTTCACTCACAAAATGTCTCAGATAGTCAATCTTGCTATGGGTTCAGCTCTCCAGCTTGTCATGGCAATCAGCACAGCTCTTCAGTAGCCAGCCCACAGAAAATCTGTTTTAAATGTGGCCAGCTTGGACACTTTCCATGACAGTGTCCACTGTGTCTTCCCTTAATGGTGCTCCAGCGCCATCTACTGGCCATTCTTCTCGGCCTACACGGCCCAATTTTCTTTGTCCACACTGCAAAAAAGGCAGACATTGTGCCAACACCTGATGATCCCCAACAGGTGTTTCTGGGAATTTCCTGCCTCCCTTTAAGGGAAATGGCTATGGGGTACAGCCCTGAGTCCCCAAGACCATCCCATTTCTTCCGGCCATGGGGAACAGCCAGCAAACAAACCAGCCACTGGTCTCTCCAGAGCCACTGCACATAGCACAGGATTATACTTGTGTTCCAACGCTGACTGAGTTTTAACACCCGAGCATGGAGTTCATATCCTTCCCACTGGGGTCTTTGGGCCTCCTCCACCCAATACGTATTTTCTAATATTAGTGCGTGGTTCTGCCACTTTAAAAAGACATACTGTCCATCCCTCATTGATGCATATAGATTACACTGGAGAAATTAAAATTTTAGTTAGTGCCTCTCAAGGTTCAATATCTATATTCAAAGGGCAACGTCTTGCACAAGCCCTGCCTCTACCTTTAGACACTTCCTATCCAGGAATGGGCACATGTCGTGGCTCCACACAGCCAGGGTCATCAGACCTTTACTGGGTCCAAGCAATTACCAAAGACCGCCCTATACTCTGCCTTAAGATAAATGGCAAAAGCTTTGAGGGCCTCTTAGTCTCAGGTGCTGATTCCACTGTAATCTCACAAAGTGCCTGGCCCATTGTCTGGCCATTAATGGTCTCCTTAACTCATTTACAGGGAATTGGACAATCAAAAATACTCTCCAGAGTTCACAGCTGTTGACTTGGGAAGATGGTGAGGGAAACTGGCTCTATTCAGCCTTATGTTGTCCCTGGTCTGCCTGTTAACTTGTGGGGAAGAGACATTCACTCTCAAATGAGAATCATTATATGCAGTCCCAATGAATTCATTACTCAACAAATGTTCGCCCATGGTTATCTCCCTGGACAGGGACTAGGTAAAATTGGACAAGGGAGGCCTGAGCCAATTGAGATCCCTCCCAAGATCGAACATGCAGGCCTAGGTTACAATTCCCATTTTTCATAAGGACCATTGCTCTCCCTGCACGCCAGGCAGATAAGATTACATTGAAAGATGACACCCCTGTCTGGTTTGACCAATGGATCCTTCCTGCAGAAAAAATGTCAGCAGCCACAGAGTTAGTGCAGGAACAGTTGGGAGCTGGACACATTGAATCTTCCACTTCGCTTTGGAACACCCCTATCTTTGTTATAAGAAAACGACGTGGTAAATGGAGGTTGTTACAAGATCTTAGAGCAGTTAATAAGACCATGGTGCCCATGGGGTCCTACAACCTGGGATCCCCTCTCCAGTGGCTATTCCTAGGGGATATGCCAAATTAGTAATTGATTTAAAAGATTGTTTCTTTTCCATTCCTCTGATCCTGAAGATTTTAAACACTTTGCATTTACCCTCCCAGTAGTTAATTGTATAGGGCCTTCTCCTCTCTTCCAATGGAGGGTCCTTCCTCAAGGCATGGCCCACAGTCCCACCCTTTGTCAGAAATATGTGGCACAAATTATTGATCCATTCAGAATATCTTACCCTGATCTATACGTTGTCCACTACAATGATGAAATTTTGATTGCTGGACCTGATGTAGACGAATTATATGTTGCAGGTCGAACACTTGTTAATGCCCTTCAGAGTCAAGGACTTCAGGTTTCTCCAGAGAAAATTCAGATCCACCCTCCTCACTTGTTTTTGGGTTTTGAATTATTTCCTAACAAAATTATCTCTCAAAACGTTCAGGTAAGACAAGATTCCTTATAGACTCTCAATGATTTTCAATGTGTGTTAGGAGATATTAATTGGCTCTGTCCTTATCTGAAACTTACAACAGGAGAACTAAAAACTTTGTTTGACATTCTGCGTGGAGACCCAGATCTGTCCTCTCCATGCATGTTAACTCAAGAGGCACAAGAGCCACTAGCTAGAGTAGAACAGGCCATCAGTGAACAAAATATTGGATATTTCTCCCCAGAACTTCCCCTTCAGTTCCTTGTCTGCCCTACTCCTTTTTCACCCACAGGTGTGCTGTGGCAACTTAAAGTTCTATTTTGTGTCCACATGCTAGCCTCTCCCTCTAGAGTGCTGCTCACATATCCTCAGGTGGTTGCTAATGTTCTGCTCCTGGGCAGAGAAGCTGCCTATAAGCTTTTTGGCAGAGATCCAGATGTTATTGTTTTCCCCTATGATACCTCCTAGGTTCAGTGGTTAATCAAAAATAATGATAATTGGGCAGTTAATTGTATCTCCTTTCAAGGTGTGATTGAAAATCACCCATGAACAGGCTTGAGAAATTGTTCCGCAGTGTAAGGGCTGCCTGACCCTTTTACCTGAGCCACATGTGAGAGTTAACCCCCCAGGACTAATTCCTGGTGAACTGTGGCAAATGGATGTTACCTACTACCCCGTTTGGAAAGCTAAAATATATTCATGTCTCTGTTGATACCTTTAGTGGTTTTATCTGTGCATCTTTACAAATGGGAGAGGCCACAAAACATGTTATCAGCCATGTTCTTTCCTGCTTGGCGGCTGTGCCACAGCCAAAGATTCTCAAGACAGACAATGGCCCAGGATATGCTAGTGCCAGCTTGAAACAGTTTTGTGCTCAAATGGGCATTAAACATATTACTGGTGTTCCCTATAATCCCCAAGGCCAAGGTATTGTAGAAAGAACTCATCAAACCCTTAAGAACATGCTTTTCAAATTACAGTCTGGCGGGGAGGGGGGGATCCCACATCCTCAATCTGGTAACTCCAAGACACTTTTAAATCATGAATTATTTGTCTTAAACTTTCTTACGTACGACAATGCAGGCAAGTCTGCTGCAGATCACCTCTGGCATCCTTGTACTGCTAATAACTATGCAAAAGCTATGTGGAGAGACCCTTTGTCCAATAAATGGCAGGGTTCAGACCCAGTCCTTATATGGGACAAAGGACATGCTTGCATCTATGATTCAAGAGCACAAAATGGTAGATGGCTCCCTGAGCGCCTCATAAAACCATATAACTGTCCAGGGAAGAAAAACCCCGAGGAAGTTTCTAAATGTGCTTCTTTGCAGAAAAATGAAAGTGCCTCGAAAGAAACCACTCCTGATCATCAAGATTTGGCTGTGTCTTTGCCTAATGAGAAGCATATCGCCAGTGGTAGGTCAAGCTAAGAAAAATCATTACCGACTATATAATTGCACCTGACTGATCATTAACAAGTCCGGTAACATAGTTAATGCCACCTTCATAATTGAAGGTTTTATACCATGGCCAATCCTGAGGGTCGATCTTTGTAAGTTAGCCCTAGGAGGCCATAATGACTGGGGAACCCTCTAGAATTCATGCCCCAAGTATAAGCTATTGACGATCCAAGACAAGTTACTGCTACTGCCTCTGGATGTGCTAGCTTAAGTAGAAGGATAACACTCGCCAGTGTTTTAAAAGGATGGGGCATGTATATTTGTCCTGGCCCCAGTCACAGAAGCCACACTCTTAATTATAAATGGGATTTCATCCCTGATTATTTCTGTGCTTCCTGGGGCTGTGAGACCACAGGAGACACCTATTGGAAACCCACCTCTAACTGGGACCTAATATAGATTGTGCTGCCTGTGATAGTTCCAACCAAACTTCCTGAGGGTTGTGCAACACCTTGGAGATCTTCTTTACTGACTCAGGAAAACAATTTAATTGGGAAAATACATGAGGGGGCTGAGTGGGGATTACACATCTATAGAGAAGAAAGAGATTTCAGAGTGACTTTCAAAATCCAGTTACTTAAGAACACCCCATCCTTAGGGTCAGCTGCTATAGGCCCCAACCTTATTCTGCATCCCTCATCACCAAAAAGACCAAGTCTCCAACAGGCTGTTACCCTGGGTCCACTTGGGACTACAGTCTATTTTACCTGTTGGATCTCCCTCCTCCTCAGAATTGATTTTATCCTTGGTAAATGCATTAATTGCTACTATGCATGCAGCTAATGCTACCCAATATGAAGAAGGTTGGATGTGCTTTTCTCCTCAACCTTCCTTTTACAAAAGAGTGTTAACATTTGTATCAATTATTGCAATCAATGATTCCAACAGGCTTAGATGGAACCCCAAGAACCATGAAGGGCTCACTCTGAGTCAGGTGTCTGGCCTAGGCTTACGCATTTTGGGGCCTTCCACGCTTCCCCCTCAGGCCTTGTTAGAGGTTTGCAATCAGACTATTATTGTAAATGCCACCTCTTGATACTTTGGGGCACCTATTGGTGTTTATTTAGCATGATCTACTGGACTTACTACCTATGTGGTTACCCAGACCGTTTTAGATGACAGAGATTATTGTGTTCTCATTCAGCTTCTCCCAAAACTGACAGTACACCATGCAGAGGACCTCTTCCGATTCTGGGAGAGAGGCACAGGCCTACATTGTGATAAGACAGAGCCTATCTCTGCAGTGAACTTAGGAGTAATCCTGGGCTTAGGAGCCACAGGTGCAGGAACTGGCACTGCCTCTTTGATCACCTTCCAACAGCAATACACCCAGCTTAGCCTTGCTGTGGACAGAGATATACAAGAGCTAGAAAAGGGCTTGAAATTTTGAAAAGACTCCTTGGTCTCTCTGTCTGAGGTAGTGTTGCAGAACAGATGAGGCCTTGATTTAATATTCCTACAAGAGGGATGGCTATGTGCAGCCCTCAAAGAAGAATGTTGTTTTTATTCTGGTAAGACTGGCTTAGTTCAAGATAGCATAGACAAAGTTAAAATTAGTTTAGAAGAGAGAAAATAGATTATCCAGCTTTGTTAAGGCACAGATTGAAGCTGCTTTAAGCAAGCCGGTTGCAGTTCACTATCATTGACTGGTATCCAAGTCTCAGACAAGGATCTTCCTTCCACCAACACAGAAAGAGCAGTGGCTGGCCTCCAGTTTTCTTCCCTTGCTGCAAATGCAGAGTCCCCTTGGTTCCTCAAGCCATGGAGATAATAAAGATGAAGAAGGTGACCTCCAGCTCCTAATATAACCTGAGAGCCACACATTGTGGTGTTATGATTGGCATAATTCATGTGGGAACAGCCCACAGAGGCCTTACTGAATCTGAGGTTGACAATTCTCCTTTAGAAGCTGCAAAGGATTCAGACATGTGCAAAATGGTTTGTGATAATATGAATCCAGTATGGGCACCAGCGTGGGTATGAGTCTAAACACTGCAGGGGAAGGTCCAACTAGACCATTTCTGACTTCCCTGAAAGACACGCCTGGTTTACAAGGAGATTGGTATCTAGTTCCAGTTACAAACGAAGAATCTTTCTAAGGCTCTGCCTCCCCTCCCGAAATGGTACCAAGAGCCATGAGTGTGGGTCATGACAACACCCACGGGAGGAATCAGGTCAATGCTCCCCCAGCCATGGTTAATGCCAACTCATCCAAGGATGAGAAGAACATTTAGTCACCTCAGTTAAGTGTGGCCTATTAAATTAATTCAAAGTGGGTAGATGTTGGAGACCATACCATGAGAAAGTAAGCCTTTCTCAGATTTTATACAGACCCTAAGAGAAAACTAATGCCAGTCCAGGATACTATATGCAGCAAAACTCTCGATTACTGAAGATGGAGAAATCAAAGTTTTCCCTTACAAAATCAAATTCACACAATATCTTTCCATGAATCCAGCCCTTCAAAGGATAATAAAGGGAAAACTCCAAAACACAGAGGAAAATTATGCCCTAGAAAAAGCAAGAAACTAATCCTTCAACAAACCTGAAAAAGATAGCCGCAAGAAAAGAATCCAATTCCAACTCTAACAACAAAGATAACAGGAAGCAAAAATTACTTTTCCTTAATATCTCTTAATATCAATGGACTCAATTCCACAATAAAAATACATAGACTAACAGAATGGCTACATAAACAAGACCTACATTTTGTTACATACTGGAAACCCACCTCAGGCACAAAGAAAGATACTACCTTAGAGAAAATGGCTGGCAACAAATTTCCAAGCAAACAGTCCAAAGAAAAAAGCTGGAGATCTTTCTGTCTTTAATTTCTTTCTTCACAGACTTGAAATTATTATCATACAGATCTTTCACTTCCTTAGTTAGAGACACGCCAAGATATTTTATTTTATTTGTGACTATTAAGAAGGATGTTGTTTCCCTAATTTCTTTCTCAGCCTCTTTATTCTTTTTGTAGAGAAAGGCCATTGACATGTTTGAGTTATTTTTATATCCAGCTACTTCACCAAAGCTGTTTATCAGGTTTAGGAGTTCTCTGGTGGAATTTTTAGGGTCACTTATATATACTATGATATCAACTGCAAAAAGTGATATTTGACTTCATCTTTTCCAATTTGTATCCCCTTGATCTCCATTTGTTGTCAAATTACTCTGGCTAGGACTTCAAGTACTATGTTGAATATGTAGGGAGAAAGTGGGCAGCCTTGTCTAGTCCCTGATTTTAGTGGGATTGCTTCCAGCTTCTCACCATTTACTTTGATGTTGGCTACTGGTTTGCTGTAGATTGCTTTTATCATGTTTAGGTATGGGCCTTGAATTCCTGATCTTTCCAAGACTTTTATCATGAATTGGTGTTGGATCTTTTCAAATGCTTTTTCCACATCTAAGGAGATTATCATGTGGTTTATGTCTTTGAGTTTGTTTATATAATGGATTACATTGATGGATTTACTTATTTTAAACCATCCCTCCATCCTTGGAATAAACAACTTGGTCAAGATGGATGATTGCTTTAATGTGTTCTTGCCTGACCTAAAGCTTTACTACAGAGCAATTGTGATAAAAACTGCATGGTACTGGTATAGTGACAGGCAAGTAGACCAAGAAATGAACCCACACACCTATGGTCACTTGATCTTCGTCAAAGGATCTAAAACCATCCAGTGGAAGAAAGACAGCATTTTCAACAAATGGTGCTGTCACAACTGGTGGCTATCATGTAGAAGAATTCGAATGGATCCATTCCTATCTCCTTGTAATAAGGTCAAATCTAAGTGGATCAAGGAACTCCACATAAAATCAGAGATACTGAAACTTATAGAGGAGAGAGTAGGGAAAAGCCACAAAGATATGGGCATAGGGGAAAACTTCCTGAATAGAACAGCAGTGGCTTGTGCTGTAACATCAAGAATTGACAAATGGGACCTCATGAAACTGTAAAGCTTCTGCAAGGCAAAAGACACCGTCAATAAGACAAAAAGGACACTAACAGATTGGGAAAGTATCTTTACCTATCCTAAATCAGATAGGGGACTAATATCCAATATATATAAAGAACTCAAGAAGGTAGACTCCAGAAAATCAAATAACCCCATAAAAAATGGGGCTCAGAATAAACAAAGAATTCTCACCTGAAGAATACCAAATGGCTGAGAAGCACCTGAAAAAAGGTTCAGCATCCTTAATCATCAGAGAAATACAAATCAATACAACCCTGAGATTCCATCTCACACCAGTCAGAATGGCTAAGATCAAAAATTCAGGTGACAGGAGATGCTGGCGAGGATGTGGAGAAAGAGGAACACTCCTCCATTGTTGGTGGAATTGCAAGCTTGTACAACCACTCTGGAAATCAGTCTGGTGTTTCCTCAGAAAATTGGACATAGTACTACTGGAGGATTCCGCAATCCCTCTCCTGGGCATATATCCAAGAGATGTCCCAACCGGTAAGAAGGACACATGCTCCACTATGTTCATAGTAGCCTTATTTATAATAGCCAGAAGCTGGAAAGAACCCAGATGCCCCTAAACATAGGAATGGATACAAAAATTGTGGTACATTTACACAATGGAATACTATTCAGCTATTAAAAGGAATGAATTTATGAAATTTCTATGCAAATGTTTGGACCTGGAGGGCATCATCCTGCGTGAGGTAACACAATCACAAAGGAACTCAAATGATATGTACTCACTGATAAGTGGATATTAGGCCAGAAACTTAATATACCTGAGATATAAGATATAATTTGAAAAACCGATGAAACTGAAGAAGAATGAAGACCAAAGTATGGACACTTTGCCCCTTCTTAGAATTGGAAACAATCACCCATGGAAGGAGTTACAGAGACAAATTTTGGAGCTGAGACAAAAGGATGGACCATCTAGAGACTGCCATATCCAGGGATCCATCCCATACTTAGCCTCCAAACGATGACACCATTGCATACACTAGCAAGCGTTTGCTGAAAGGAACCTGGTATAGCTGTCTCTTGTGAGACTAGGCCGGGGCCTAGCAAACACATAAGTGGATGCTCACAGTCAGCTATTGGATAGATCACAGGGCCCCCAATGGAGGAGCTAGAGAAAGTATCCAAGGAGCTAAAGATATCTGCAACCCTGTAGGTGCAACAACATCTTTTATGAATGATAAAATATTCTGAAGTGAAAATATAAACTTAAATAATCTTTATTGAAGATAAAATTACTTGACAGCATTAGAAAAACAATTACAGTAATAAAAGAGTTAAAACATTGCTACAGAGGAATAGAAACAAATCACATGACTTTTTAGATTTCATTTGAACAGTTCATTAATACAGATTTTTAACAACCTTTGAAAATTTGAAATTTCTGCTGTTGCTTTTTCATAAAGAGATAGCAAATATGCTCAAGTATGAGATAAATTCAATATCAAGTTCATCAAAATAAAATCATAGAAACTTTGCAGGATACGGTTAAACCTTACTGGAGACTAGTATGGATCACATGTTAAGCTCATGTTTCAAAAATAAAACAAAGCACAGCAAATGTCAATATAACTTTATACATTTGCACTTTGTATCTATGTTTACTGATACGGAATTATCTGATGACAACAAACAATCAAACAAAGAAACAAACCATAATTAGTCATATAAGTGAATCCACATTTTTGGAGAGAAAAAGAAAATCTCTCTGAAGCCAAGAGAGTTAAAAGCTTGATATAGCAAAATAGCTGCATGTTTCCAGCTGCATATGTAGCAGAGAATGGCATTGTTGTGCATCAATGGAAGGGGGGCCCTTGGTCCTTTGAAGGCTTGATTTCCCAGTGTAGGAGAAAGCCAGAGTGATGAGGCAGGAGAAACTGGGTAGGTGAGCACCCTCAGAGAAGCAAGAGGAGGGAGGATGAAGTGGGGGATTGCAAAGGGGAAATCAGGAAGGGAGATAATTGTTGAAATGTAAACAAATAAAATATCCAAATAACATAATAATGAAATGTATTTTAGCTAACATTAGAATTATAGTGTACAAAACAAGTTCAAGTTTTCTTCAAAGGCTCATCAGAATAGAATGGATTGAAGAGAATTTGAAATATTTGGAATCCCTTGCCGCTGATGTCTCATAGAAGGAGAAAAGAAACATGATGAATTTTAGTGTTATGCATATTTTACTAAATAAATCACTTTAATGCTTCTGCTAAATTGTGTCATTTCCAGTGTAAAACATAACTTACAGTTTCTATCATTTGTTTCCTTTGATACTCAGCAATTTCTTTTCTTAATTCAATTAAAGAAGCACTATATATGTTATCATTTTTATCCTCCATGTTCTTCAAATTCTAAAACACAGAAAGCTAGCTCAGTTATAATCCATGTTTCACCTTATTTTCTAAATTGCAAAATTCATTTTCACAAGTGAGAATTTATCAGTACTCAAATACTATTCATTATTAATTCCAATTTGAAAAAAATATAAATTACATAAGAATAATCTGTAATGAAGTGAAATATAGCAGACATGACTACAATGTTGTTAAGGTGATGATTTTAGCATATTTCTCCAAAACAACAGTTCAATGAACTGGTACTGCCAAAAGGGAGCAAAAATGTTGTGCATAGCTTCAAATGATTTCTAGGTACTCTAGAACCTCAAGAAGGACACAGATCTAAGATAAACCTGAGGAACACAGTGAGATCTGACTCACAAAAGAGAATAATTAAAGTCATTTTCTGCTGCACCCATCCATGGTGGTAGAATTCGGGATATCAAGATGGCTCACCTTGTATAGGTCCTTAGTGCCAAGCCTAAAGACCTTAGTTTGATCCCTAGTATGCAAATAGTAGGAGAAAATCAATTTCTGCAAGTTGTTCTCTGACATCCACACACATGTACTGTGGCATGAGAATATGCACACACAAACACATTAAATCAACAAATGAATTTGAATGAATAAATGCAAATAATTTGAACTTTAGGCCATTTTCTGCTGTATGGATTAAAGATGGCAAAATCAGAGCTGGCAAGAAGGCTGAACCAGTCAAATTTCTTGTTTCCCTGCCTGCCAACTGGATTTCAAGGCCTGAATCCACATGGGAGAAAGGAAGAATTTCACTGAGTTGTTCTTATACACAATAAACAAGCGAATATAAATAATCTGTAATAGTAAAGGCCACATTTTGGGTATTGCATTAACTGTGGTAGAATCAGGACTGACTATATTATAGATGTCACTGAAGTTCAACTTGGTGGACCAATGAGTTTTACTGAGATTCCTTACAGGAATATGTGTGAGGACTTACTTACAGGAACAGAAATGACTCGGGGGCAGCTGTACCACCAAAGCCCACCCCAGCATGGGTGAGAGCTCACAAAACCTGGGACCTGGAGCAAACTTCACAGCCTGCAGGCATCACAACAGATTGGAGAGAATCTTTTCCACTTGTCTCAGTGGGTCTAAACCTCTTCCAGGCATGGCAGCTCCAGCTCGACTGGTTTCTACTTCTTTTGGGCATCTACTCTCATCTTCACCGAGACTCCTCTTTTGTAGCTCAGCTTTCTGCATCTGAGAGGGACTCTCAGCTTTTAGTCCTTCCTCTGGCATGGAGGAACCTAGTGACTGTTGTCAGTTTGGGGGACTCCTTGAAGCTCTTTGGAGGCATTTGTCTTCCTGCTTAAGTAGCTTCCTGAAGCTCTTTTGAGTTGTTTATCTCCCTGCTTAAGGAGATTCCTGCACGGTGGAAGTTTTCGATCCTCTGAGGACACTATTATACAACATTTTATGAAGGGCTTTTGGAGCTATATTAGTAATAATTTCAAATGTACTTGTATTTTACACTTAATAATAAATTTATATGTCACAATGTAATATTATAATAATAATCATTTCAACTGTGTCTTACCCTGATAACATGGTTTCACATATACATAGGAGTATGGTAGCCTCAGGACCCATCCTCTATCCAGGTAGCTGGACCATGATAATGAATTTTCTACTCAGATGGCCATTACTTTTATTTCTAGTTGCCAATTTGTAGGGCACACCATTTACTTTGAGACTCTCAGTACTTAAGATTTCTAAATGATCCCCTCTGGTTAGTTGGAACAGGAAGAAAACTATACAGCTAGACCCCAACACACACAATCCTGATGAGTTGAGCAGAAGTATAATCTAGGCTGTGTCGCCCATTTATCCAGTATAGTCCACAGAGGGCATGGTACCTGATATCTGCATTGACATTGTTTCAAACCAAGCAGGGATGAGAGAAACTAGACAAGGGACAGATGTTTTGTTCAAAGTGGTTTGGGGATCCACACCATTGGATCTCCTAAATGACTACATTATAGAATTGTTGGCCCAAGTATGTGGGGGTTCCAGCAGAAGTTTAAACCTACTTCTACTAGGTAGGTCTGTTTTCCCCAACAAGTGAAATATTATTTCAGTTTTAGTTTTGGTTTTGGACAGGGTCTCATTATGTAGCTCAGAGTAACCTGGAACACACTGTGTAGACCAGGTTAGCTTCAAACTCACAGAGGCCTCTGACTCTGGGGTACTAGGTTTAAAGGCTTGTGTTACTACCATACCCAGCCCCAATAATTGAAGTTTTATGGAGTCAAACCTTTGTAGCAAGACTGGGGCATCTTGTCTCATACAAAGGATTGCAGGAATCCAGTGCTTTTCTGTCTCTCCAGGCCATTGATCTTCCATATTAGTTTCTTCACATATATGTCCAAAATAGACCCTTAGCTTTTGGGCTCTAGTGTCTACCAGGACCAAAAACAAATTTCTTGCTCTGGCAACGATGAGAAGTGGGCTAATATTTATTTCCTCATAAAAAGAATGGAAGGCCTGGATGTGGCGTAGTGCATGATAGAAACTCTCTTGAAATATAACACAGTCCCTGTGTTCATGCCCTTTACAGTCTGCCAGCCAGTTTTCTATCAGGGGTTTCTTAAGTTAGGGATACTGAAATTAGAAGGTTACCAGGCCCTTGGTTGACAGTGTGATGCAGCAGGCTCCCTTTGAAGGAGAACCATTTTTGCACTTTTTTCTGCCAGGTGGTTCATAAGATGTGCTCCCAGTAGGAACAGGAAAAAAAAGGCTTTAGGGGTGCATCTGCCCAGAGTTGAAGGATGTTCAGAAATGCAGTTATCATTTAGCCTGTATTCCCACTCTGAGACTATATGTCTATGGTTGCACAGATAAATGAAAATATTGACACTGGTTGTCCTAGGGTAGAGAATAGTATCTTTTTCATCATTTGTCCCTGCCTTAGGGGACAGCTCAGGTCTTCTTGTCATTGCACTGTTGGGGAGCACTGTGTATCAAAACATAGTGTCTCCCATGTTGGTAGATAGAGAAGGTGATTTTGTTACACTTGAAAAGTACATGTGGTAAATAAAGCAGGGTCCAAGTAACTCCTTGGCCCAACTGAGTCAGACAAATACAGTAGATAACAGAATAAGCAGGCTGGGGCCACAAAGCAGGGCCAGGTCAAACCTAGCAAGTAGTGGCTATGTATCCTGTCCATAGATGGTAAAGAAATGCTAATATACACTATCAGAACAGGTCCAGTTAGCTGCCTATTTACTCCTGATAGGGCAACAGTGACAGAGATAGTTCTACCTAAGTATATTACCTTGTGAAACAGTGAGGTTTTTTTTTTTTTTTTTTTTTTTTTTTTTTTTTTTTTTTTTTTTTTTGGTAGGATGTGTGGGGGGGTAATTTCTTTACAGTAACATGGCTGAGTCTAAATGCAGATGCATCACAAAAAAGCAACCCCATCATGAGTGCTAACTCATGTGATCTTTGGCTCCAGGAGCTCCCTTCTCAACCAGCAGGCAGATATATCAAAGAGATAATGTATTCTCCCAAGCAATTGTTTTAATCTTTTCCAGCTTTTGGGAGGGCCCAGCAAACCTTACAGCTTTCTGAGCTTCCTAAAACTTGCAAGTTTTATTTAGTTCTGAGTTGTAGGATCCTCCATCCTCCTTATAGGAAGGAATATGTGAGTAATTTGCTTAAAAAAAACCAATAATGTTATATGACTACAATGTTTTATTTTGTTTTAATTTCATGTGTGGGATAAGGGGCTGCTTCATATTTTCTCCAGCTGCAGATAGTTTATGTTTGAAATTCTAGGGACTCTTGAGAGGATATAAATGCAAGAGCTCCTGAGAGGACTTGGGGCAGCTGCTATTCCTGCTGCATCTGCTTTTGTTATCCCTGGATTAAATGAACAATGCTCTAGCTACTGGAGCAAGGTTGTGGACTTATGTGTGTCAAAGGGCAATGATAGACCTACATTGTTGCAAGGAGAAAAACAAGTCCATAATTCAGCGCACAAAGTAGGGTAGTACTTTGATATAAAAACTGTTTAATGTTAATTTAAAAATAGTTGAATATGGGCTAGGAAGTTGGATAACTGGGTAAAGTGCTTGCACTCACAATAAATGCTAAGTGTGCCAGCATTTGTTTGTATCCCAGACCTGGAAGAGTGAAGAGAGATAGATGCCAGGGCTTGCTGAAGTACCAGTGTAGCTGAAAGGGCCAGCTCCAGGTTCAATGAGAACAACTATTTCAAAATAAGATTGATATAAATAGAGGAAGTCACTCAACAGCTTATCTGGAATGATTAATTCATTTAAATTAGTTTAGAAAAACAATATGATTGATTTAAAAGAAAAGTTTAAATACTAAATATTTGGTAAAACAAATATTTCAATTCTTTCTATCTATAAATGAATATTTGAAATAATGAGGAATGAAGATTAACAACTTAAGAATAAATCTAAATATATTGACTCAGTGTGTTCGTATTTGAGATTTTAATTATGATATATTTTCAATACACATAATATTATGTTGGAAAATATATATGTTGATTCTGCCTGAATAAATAAAATACTAATACTAAAAAAATGAATCTAAAAATAAAACTTCTGTATGTTTGTTGAGCATTAAAATAGACGGCATTCTTGATTATTTATGTTTGAAGACACATGTGAAGCATTCTTAATCATTATGTAAGTTTAGGTGTCATTTATCTGAAGGCCAAGATCAATGAAATGATGTTTTGATGCCTTCATGGGAATACAAAAATCCATGTCTGAAACTAATATCTATAGGTTTTATCAGTTGCATTCAATGTGTTAGTATTATCTAATATAACATGGCAAGGGAGTACCTTTGGTGGGCTCATGAAAGTTGTGCCCCTGAGAAATTACACCATGTAACAGAGTTGGTATAAAATGGATTTATTGGGAGAGGGGAGAGGAGTGAGGAACTGGGGAAGGGATAGAGGCACACAGACAGAAGCAAAGCCATTAGGTCAGAAAAAGTGGGGCAGAGAACAGATAGAGGGGAAGCTGGGAACAAAGACAGAGACAGAGAGCTCAGAAACAAGAACAATGTGAACAGAGAGAAGGGACTGGGCCTGGAACTGTGAGATGGGACTAATCAGTCCTTTTATCCTGCCTCACAGTTAGCAGTTTAGTTTCTTTCAAGAAACAAATATACTTTCTGTCAATGAATTTTATAAGTGAACAGGAAAAATTTTCATCTCTCAGAGATGACAGTGTTAATTTTATAGTGTTTATAGGAGATTTTTTGGGACTATTTTCTTAAGAACAATGTAAGCCAGGTATGTTGTCACATACCTGTATAGAACCTACATGGAATGCTGAACCTAAACATTCTAGACCTTCCTAGAGATACAAAACATACTAAGTGCCTATCTCAAAAATCAAATAAATGAAATAAAACCAAAACAATGTGCCTTCTATATTTGTATCTTGTACCTTCTGGAACTAATAAGATAATGAATCAAAAATTTTTTAATTATCTTTATGAATAAAAATAATTAGAAATGTTAAGGTTAAAAAATCACTACAGGGAGGGGGAAGGAGGACCTTGGGTGGAAAAGGGGACAAGGACAGGAAGAAAGGAACATGATCAGGTATTGTCGGGGTGGGGAACAGGACTGAAGCACTGAGGACCAGCAAAAAGAATGGAAACAGGCAACTTTGTTAGGTAGGAGGTGAGAAAACCCTCTAGAATGTACCAGAGACCTAGGAGGTGAGAGAATCTCAGGACTCAAAGGGAGGGAACTTAGATGAAATGTCCTGCAGTTAGGAGAGGGAACTTGTAGAGTCCTCCTCCAGTGGAGGTACAGGACATCAAGTGGAAAGTTGGGGTGGCCATCCCTCAGTCAAAATCTCTGACTCATAATTGTTACTGTCTGAAAGAACAGCAGGGACAAAAATGTAGAGAAGCCTGAGGAAAAGGAGATCCAGTGACAGGCCCAAATTGGGATCCAGCTCAAAGAGAGGCATCAAGGCCTGATACTATTACTGATGCTATGCTGTGCTCACAAAAATGCACCTATCATGACTGCCCTCTGAAAGACCTAACCAGCAGGTGAAAGAGTCAGATGCAGAAATTTACATGTAACCAATGGACAGAATCTGGGAACTCCTGTGGTTGAATTAGGGAAAAGCTGGAAGAAACAGAGGAAGAGGGAGAACCTGTAGAAAGACCAGCAGTCTCAACTAAACTAGACCTACCAGGATCTCTCAGACACTGAACCACCAACCAGGCAGCATATACCAGATGATATGAAGCCCCCCACCACATATACATCAGAGGTCTGCCGGGTCTGGACTCAGTCAGAGAAGGTGCATCTAACCCTCAAGAGACTTGAGGCCACAGGGAGTAGGGATGTCTGGTGGAGTGGGGTAGGATGGTGGGGATATCCTCTTGGAGATGGGTGTGTGGGGGGAGGTATAGGATGTAGAACAGTCAGAGGGTGGACAAGGAGGGGGATAAAGTCTGGACTTTTAAAAAAAGATTAAAGAATAAATTTTAAATAATTCACTACATTAGTGTGTGAAAGTTCAGTACAAAGGACTATTTGCCACTCACTCATTTATATAGATTTTGTTTGGAAGTTAATATAAGGAGGATCTTACACTTAAAGAAGAAAACGATTAAAGATGTTTAAAAATAATGGAGTTCTATTTTGACTCTAAATGTATATCTCCTACTTAACTTTATAATCACATCAGTGGTGTTTAACTTCCTTCTTAGAATCATTAGAATAACAAGGATTAAAGAGCCTTTCAAACTCTGTTTCATAAGGGACAAAAAGTTAGTGGATGTTTTATTTGGTTAAAATGTACCATCAAGTAAAAATTTGCATGCTTCATTAGTCTGAAGATGGGAATGTAGAAGAGTACTTCAGAGTATGCTTCATGATGTCTCTTTTAAACACAGACATTCATTTTCTCAGTGCACCATCTACATCAAAAAGCATATTGTAGTTGTTGGTCTCCAAGTTCATCAAACCCTAAAACAGAAAAGCACTTCTTACTAAACAAACTCCCAAGGATACAAATATGAAAGATTCTGTGCAAATGATGTATAGTCGCGCTATGTTTAGTTATACAGGATAATTATAGTGTTAATAAACTATGAGGTACATCTGAGGTCAAATTCTCAATTGATCATTTCAGGTCTTGAATAATTCCTACAAAGCCATAAGGATGTTACAGAAAATATCAGTCACTTCAGACAGAAACAATCAAAATAGTAAGTAGTTAAACTTTATGATTCCTAAAACATATTTAGTTTCCTAAGGACATTTTATGGACCATGAGCAACATACCTTCATGTACCTCTCATGCATGTCTTTAATTGTTCCAAGGTTTGGCTCTGACTACATTTGGACAGTTTTAATGCTTGTTCTTCTTTTTGATAATTGTTCTCCAAATGTAAAAGGAAAACATTACTATAACAATTCTGTTCATTTTGTTGTTACTGCCATGCAGCACGAACGCTAGACTAATAGTCAACCATTTAATGTATCTCCAATACTAAAATGTTACATAAGCAAAAATAACTACATTTGAAACTAAAAGGAATAGTTTTCCACCTGATTTAACACTTTGACAAATATTATGAATAAATATACTAATATTTTTACAGTAACATGAAATATAATTATACTACAAATTGTGGGGTAACATTTTTTTTTAATAAGAAAGTGTTTGCCATGCTACACAGACTGGCCTTAGCCTCCCAAGTGCTTATGTTTATAGGCATGCATGATGTAAATATGAACTTGGTAAAATCCTAGCCCGGAAATTTTAACTCTAGATAGCGTTAATGCTTTTACCATAAGATGCCCTCCTTTTAATTAATAGCAGAAGCAATCCCAGGAGGTGGTTCACTACCTCCTCTCTGTATCTATCCTCCACCTAAGGTGTATGTGCCATGTCTTCTACTTTCTCTTCCTTTCTTAAGGATGCCTTATACTTGTTCTTTACTAAGTCCAATGTCTTCACTTGTCTCAACTATTGTCAAGAATTTCAGCAATTGTAACTGTTATTTTAAATATATGACTCTAGCTGGCTGTCAGTGTAATGCCTATAAAATTAACCTTTATAAAGTTTGAGTTAGAATGATCACAAGATCATGAATAGTCTTGATCACTTAAAGATACCCTGCCTCAAAATAAAGTGTTAAAAGATGTCTGTGGACAAAGTATATTGGTAGATTGGATTTCTCTAAGTTCCAATCTCAGTAAAACAGGGAAGTAGTAATATAAATTTCTCTTTGTACTCTTTATGTTAGCACACAACCATGGTAATTTGCATTTTTAAAAAATTTAAGACAAGCCCTTTACACCTTTTCTCCTGGGCTACTACATCCTTTTTTTTTCCTTTATTCACTGTGATCAGTTTTGTACCTCACATTTCCACTCAAATCATCCTGATTAAGTACAGCGACCTACACTTTGTGAAGTTTATCTTTAAAAATGTGCACATGTAGACATATGGAGACAAAGGTTTACTATTGGGTGTCTTCTTTGGTTAAAACCCACTGTTGGGAGAAAGTGTCTCATTGAACCTAGAGCTCATCCATTAGGCTACACATGGTGGCTACGAAGCTCTGGGAATCTTCTTATCTCTGAACTAAATCTGAGTTTGGTGGTTCTGAAATGCTCACCACCACATGAACATTTATTTTTGTGGTCGTTTGTTTTTAGTTTTGCTAGTTTGTTGTTCTTGCTGGTGGTGGTGGTGGTGTGTGTGTGCATGTCTATGCAGGGAACATAAGCTCGTGTCTCCATGCCTACAGTGAAAAAGATTACCAACTAAACCATCTTCCAGTTCTGCAAATTTATCTTATTTGGCCTATTAGTAGCATATGACACAGTTAGTGATCTTTTCTTCCTTAAAAGTTTTCCCTCACTCATGGTAGTTTTCTTTCTACCAAATATTATCTTCCTTTACTAGTTCCCTCTCACCCCTCCCATGCAGAATTACAAATATTGAAGTACTCTGGGGGTCTGTCTTTAGGCTCCTTATTTTCACAGATGAGAACAACCTTTTGAAATTTTATCCAGAGTTCAAGGTTTAAAAATTGCATTCAATTGGAGCATTTATTTATTTTCTATCTTTAGTCCCTATCTCTTTCCTGAACTGACTCATAATGGGGGCTTCCTCAATGACTTCCCAGGCAGGAATGGATCTCCTGTTCATTTCAAGTTGAATACTTCATGAACTATTAACCAATCAAATAAATAATTTGTTAATATGGTTATCATCTCAGATCTTACTTGGAAACCATGTGATGACTACAGTAATTGGTACAGTAATGGAAGAGATGATCTAAATTATTTTGGTGATATTCTTACACAGGAATATTCTGCCAGGGCCATTGAGAAAGGTTGTTTCCATCCACTGTTGTTACTAAATTTGTACTAAGTTTAGGATTATAAGAACTGATTTTCCAGTTTGATTTGGTTTTCTAATATTAATAACAGAGTCCAGTTGACACCAGTAAGAAAGCTTTCTCTCTCCTTTCAACTCTACCTGAGGCTGACATATTTTGCTTCCTTTTGTAGAAACTGGTAATACTCTCTTCATCCTTCAGCAAATGTCTGCCTCTTGAAAATTTAAGATCTGGTCTACCATAAAGTTCCTAGTGGTTTTAATTGATATAGTATGTGACCATACCTCTCTGGTTTACAACTCAGCAGGAATAGAACAGAACCAAGGATAGATAATGAAACTTGATTTAGTTTCGTGTGCCCAACACAATGCTAGGTTCTCCATTTCTACTTGATACTTAGTTACACTGGATTAATTATAAAGGTAGTTACAATACCAACCACTGATTTTTCTTGTTCTTCATTGAATTTCAGGACATCCATATCAAACTTCTGAAATGTAGTTTTATACTGCTCACACGATTTGCTGTTGATCATCTCCCTGTAAAGTAAAGTAATGAAAGCAGTCATATTTCAAACCAATATGAAAAAGAACATTTAAAACAAATTAAATTGACCATTTCATAGTATAAAAAGAAAAACAGCAGTATAAAATTATCTAATGGGAAATTATTATAGATTTTTCCCTAAAAGATTATCAGAGAGGTCTACTTTTATGTTTTAGCTTTTCAAAATTAAATAAGTTCTAATACATATATATCTTATTTTAGAAAATTGACTGTATTTCAAAGTATTTTTTTCATTATTTTCTACCAAATATAAGGTCTAATTTATTTTCCTATATTGAATCCCTTAAGACTTTGTGCAAAACATAAGTCAATTAAAATATACCAATTGTCTGCATATGTAATTGATCATTTTTCAAGATGTTAAACATAATTGATCCTTTTCCATATTGTTAAACCTAATAAACCATACATTACATTTCTAAGATTTTGTGCAAGATTTCTTTGTTTCCACAATGAATGTAAATCAAAATTTAAAATCTCAGTAACAGCTACTTAAAGTAGAAAATAATAATTTTCACATATTTCTAAGAATTATATTTATTTTCCTTGAAGGCATGAAGTTATAAGGTTAACTGCTTAAACAAAATCAAAGTCATACATTTTTACTAAAGGCTCAGACATGACTTTTTTTAAAAAACTTCAGCGACATATAATTTTTAAAACAATACAAGTGTGACCCTACAAAACTAACAACTCTACCTCTCCCTTTTGTTAATTTCCAAAGTTGTTCTAATTTCTGGTTGCTTCCTTTGAAAGAATCTTTGATATAAATTTCCATGTGTTTTCTATTTTTGTGACTCCAGGTCCAAGGTATCTGAAATAATTATCTGATATCTATGGGCAACAGGCACATATGTGGTGCACATATATACCTGCAAGCAAAACACTAATACACATAAATAAGTCTAAAAAATAGGTATTAAGAACATTGTTTCCTAAGTCATGGAAGACGTTTTGGGTCTGTGATCCTAGTTTAGGAACCTTAAGCAGGATATGTCCAGTGTATAGGACAATGTAGGTTACATAGCAAAATTCAGGCCAGCTTGAACTAAATGGTGAGACCATATCTCAAAGACAAATTAGTATCTTCTAAGAAAGCTCATGTAACAGTCAAAAACATATAATTTAAAACAGATTCTTTCAGATCTGAGTATCAATCTCTCACTGGTTAGTAAAGTTGTCTTTCACTTTAAGTTATGTAATTCATTAAAAAACAAAAACAAAAACAAAACAATAAAAAACAAAAAAGCATTGAGGGGATTGGAGAGATGATTCATCAGTTCAGAGCATTGGTTCCCTTCCAGAGATCTGAGATTGGATTCCCAAGGCCTCTAAGGTTGCTCACAACCTATAACTCCAGATCCAGGGGATTCAATGTCTTCATCTGGTCTCCTCAGTTACCACACATACAAGCTGTGTGCATACACACATGCAAGCAAAACAAACATACCCATAAAATAAAATTTTTTAAAAAAGTAATAAGGATTCCATTAAAGAATTCTTTTTGCACTGTGCCATATAAATAAAGAAGAAGCACAGAGGAGTCCTAGAAAAAAAATGACTTAATATAAAATTAACACTGGGTCACTTAAAAACTGTTGCATATACAGAATTTTGTATACATACACTTAGCTTTGAATACATGGAACTGTAAAAATGTTTACATCATTTTTCCCCTAAAAATCCCTTCAAAGCAGTTACAAATATGACTCAGTAGTTAAGTGGGTTTACTGTGAAAGGAGGAGGTTCACAAGTTTGAATCTAGTACCCATCTACAAAAGCAACCATGGATGGTTACTTTTACAATAGCAGAACTGTGGTAGGCAGAGTAAGAATTGCTAGGACTTGCTGGCTGCTTGTCAAGCTGCATGTTCAGTGATAGAGCCTGTCTTAAGGGAATAAGTTAGAAAGTAATAGAGCAACAGCCAACATCCTCCTCTGCCCTCCACATGTGTATATACGCACCACAGACAAAAACATGAAAATAAAAATAAAAATGAAGTTTCATTAATGTCACACCTGTTCAAAAAGCACCATTTTCACCTCTGTACCATAGGAAAAAATAAGTCCATTGGGCTAAATCAAAAATATTTGCAACAGTCTGTGTCATTCATAGACCTTGTGTGCTGACTCTGCACCTAGTCTCACAATACCAAGAGGAAACTCAACTCCCAAGTGCTCTAGCACTCCCAGGATCACAAGAATGTCTTTAACATCCAGGGACACAGGAACTCCTGCCTTGCCAGTTGCATCCCCAACATCTGCATTAACTCAGTCCCAAAGGATCCAGTGACACAGGCATTCTTGCCTTGGCAGTGGCATGGATTCCTTCTGGTCTGAAACTGTACCTGGATCAGACCTGGGGTACTGCCTTTGTACCCACTCTTAAAACACCCAGAAGGAGCTCAACTCTCAGGTATCTGAAATGCCCAAGATCACAGGATCACAGAGGAAGCTTGACTCCAAGGAGATCAGACACACCAAGGGAAACTGGAGTTCTGACAGAAGATCACAGCTGAGGGCACAACATCTTTCTCAACACCCTGTGTATCTGATACCCCCCCACATGAACCAGGGAAACAAAAACACCCTCCCAGACAGAGGCATGGGTTTCTTGCAGCTTGCATCTGTGTCCAGAGAAAACCTAGTGGCCTGGCACCCCACCAAATCTTGAAACACCAAGAAAAAGCTTAACTCCCAGGAGCTCTGACACAGCAGGATCTCAGGAGAATGGTTATACCAGGATTTCAGGATCCAAGAGGCAGCTTGACTTCCAGGAGCTCAGACACACCCAGAATATCAGGATCCCAGGATCCCTGGATCCCAGAGACAGCTGGACTCTGATGAGTTCTGTCACAACCAGGGTTACAGGAGGGAGAAGCTCCAGTCAGAGACTGCAAGGGAAAATAGCACCAAATAAAATGAGATGGTGAGAGGTAAGTGCAAGATTATAAGCAATAGAAACCAAGACTAGTTGGCATCATCAAAAAACAGTTTGGCCACCACAGCAAGTCCTGGATAGCCCAACATATTGGAAAAGAAAGATTCAGATTCAAAATCACATCTCGAGATGATGATAGAGTTCTTTAAGAACAAAAATAGTTCCCTTAAAGAAATACAGGAAAACATATGTAATCAGCTAGAAGCCCTTAAATAGTAAACAAAAATGTCCTTTAAAGAGTTAAGGAAAACACAATCAAACAGTGAAGGAATTGAACAAAAACCATTTAGTATCTAAAAATGGAAATAGAGGTAATAAAAAAATCACAAAGCAGAGAAACTGGAGAAAGAAAAAAAAAACCTAGGAGACGTAGATGCAAGCATCTCCAACAGAATACAAGAGATAGAATAGAGCATCTCAGGTACAGAAGATACCATAGAAAACATTGACACAACAGTCAAAGAAAATGGAAAATGCAAAAATCTCATAACCCAAAACATCCAGGAAATCCAGGACACAATGAGAAGACAAAACCTAAGGAAAATAGGTATAGAAGAGAGAAAAGATTCACAAGTCATAGGGCCAGGAAATATCTTCAACAAAATTATAGAAGAAAACTTCCCAAATCTAAAGAAAGTAATGCACATGAACATATTAGAACTCTAAATAAACAGGACCAGAAAAGAAATTCTTCCCCACACATAATAATCAGAACAACAAATGCACTAAATAAAGACAGAATGTTAAAAGCAGTAAGGGAAAAAGGTCAAATAATATATAAGGCAGACCTTTTAGAATAACACCAGACTACTCACCAGAGACTATGAAAGCCAGAAGATCAACCAAGTGGAAACAAGAAGAACTATTCAAAGAATTAACCAAACGAGGAGTTGGTTCTTTGAGGAAATCAACAAGATAGATAAACTCTTAGCTAGACTCACTAGAGGGCACAGGAACAACATCCTAATTAACAAAATCAGAAATGAAAAGGGAGACATAACAACAGATCCTGAAGTAATCCAAAACACCATCAGATCCTTCTACAAAAGGCTATACTCAACAAAACTGGAAAACCTGGATGAAATGAACAAATTTCTAGACAGATACCAGGTAAAAAAGTTAAATCAGGATCAAGTTAAGGATCTAAACAGTCACATATCCCCTAAGGAAATAGAAGTAGTCATTAATAATCTCCCAACCAAAAAAAGCCCAGGACCAGATGGGTTTAGTGCAGAGTTCTACCAAACCTTCAAAGAAGATCTAGTCCCAGTTCTGCACAAACTATTCCACAAAACAGAAGTAGAGGGAACTCTACCCAACTCATTCTATGAAGCCACAATTACTCTGATACCTAAACCACAGAAAGATCCAACAAAGATAGAGAACTTCAGACCAATTTCCCTTATGAATATCGATGCAAAAATCCTCAATAAAATTCTTGCTAACCTAATCCAAGAACACATTAAAGCAATCATCCATCCTGACCAAGTAGGTTTTATTCCAGGGATGCAGGGATGGTTTAATATATGAAAATTCATCAATGTAATCCATTATATAAACAAACTCAAAGACAAAAACCACATGATCATCTCGTTAGATGCAGAAAAAGCATTTGACAAGATCCAACACTCATTCATGATAAAAGTCTTGGAAAGATCAGGAATTCAAGGCCCATACCTAAACATGATAAAAGCAATCTACAGCAAACCAGTAGCCAACATCAAAGTAAATGGAGAGAAGCTGGAAGCAATCCCACTAAAATCAGGGACTAGACAAGGCTGCCCACTTTCTCCCTACCTCTTCAACATAGTACTTGCAGTCCTAGCCAGAGCAATTCGACAACAAAAGGAGATCAAGGGAATACAAATTGGAAAAGAGGAAGTCAAAATATCACTTTTTGCAGATGATATGCTAGTATATATAAGTGACCCTAAAATTTCCACCAGAGAACTCCTAAACCTGATAAACAGCTTCGGTGAAGTAGCTGGATATAAAATTAACTCAAACAAGTCAATGATCTTTCTCTACACAAAGAATAAACAGGCTGAGAAAGAAATTAGGGAAACAACACCCTTCTCAATAGTCACAAATAATATAAAATATCTTGGCGTGACTCTAACTAAGGAAGTGAACGATCTGTATGATAAAACTTCAAGTCCCTGAAGAAAGAAATTAAAGAAGATCTCAGAAGATGGAAAGATCTCCCATGCTCATGGATTGGCAGGATCAACATTGTAAAAATGGCTATCTTGTCAAAAGCAATCTACAGATTCAATGCAATCCCCATCAAAATTCTAACACAATTCTTCAAAGAATTAGAAAGAGCAATCTGCAAATTCATCTGGAATAACAAAAAACCTAGGATAGCAAAAGCTCTACTCAAGGATAAAAGTACCTCTGGTGGAATCACCATGCCTGACCTAAAGCTTTACTACAGAGCAATTGTGATAAAAACTGCATGGTACTGGTATAGTGACAGACAAGTAGACCAATGGAATAGAATTGAAGACCCAGAAATGACCCCACACACCTATGGTCTCTTGATCTTCGACAAGGGAGCTAAAACCATCCAGTGGAAAAAAGACAGCATTTTCAACAAATGGTGCTGGCACAACAGGTTGTTATCATGTAGAAGAATGTGAATCGACCCATTCCTTTCTCCTTGTACTAAGGTCAAATCTAAGTGGATCAAGGAACTCCACATAAAACCAGAGATACTGAAACTTATAGAGGAGAAAGTGGGGAAAAGTCTCGAAGATATGGGCACAGGAAAAAATTCCTGAATAGAACAGCAATGGCTTGTGCTTTAAGATCGAGGATTGACAAATGGGACCTCATGAAACTGCAAAGCTTCTGCAAGGCAAAAGACACCATCAATAAGACAAAAAGACCACCAACAGATTGGGAAAGGATCTTTACCTATCCTAAATCAGATAGGGGACTAATATCCAATATATATAAAGAACTCAAGAGGGTGGACTCCAGAAAATCAAATAGCCCCCTTAAAAGATGGGGCTCAGAGCTGAACAAAGAATTCTCACCCGAGGAATACTGAAAGGCTGAGAAACACCTGAAAAAATGTTCAACATCCTTAATCATCAGAGAAATGCAAATCAAAACAACCCTGAGATTCCATCTCATACCAGTCAGAATGGCTAAGATCAAAAATTCAGGTGACAGCAGATGCTGGTGAGGATGTGGAGAAAGAGGAACACTCCTCCATTGTTGGTGGGGTTGCAAGCTTGTACAACCACTCTGGAAATCAGTCTGTCGGTTCCTCCGATAAATTGGACTTAGTACTACCCGAGGATCCTGCAATACCTCTTCTGGGCATATATCCAGAAGATGTCCCAACCGGTAAGAAGGACACATGCTCCACTATGTTCATAGCAGCCTTATTTATAATAGCCAGAAGCTGGAAAGTACCCAGATGTCCCTCAACAGAGGAATGGATACAAAAAATGTGGTACATTTACACAATGGAGTATCTATTAAAAAGAATGAATTCACGAAATTCCTAGGCAAATGGTTGGACCTGGAGGGCATCATCCTGAGTGAAGTAACCCAATCACAAAAGAACTCAAATGAAATGTACTCACTGATAAGTGGATATTAACCCAGAAACTTAGTATAGTGAGATATAATGTACAGTATGTAAAACATATGAAACTGAAGAAGAACGAAGACCAAAGTGTGGACACTTTGCTCATTCTTAGAATTGGAAACAATCACCCTTGGAAGGAGTTACAGAGACAAAGTTTGGAGCTGAGACAAAAGGATGGTCCATCTAGAGACTGCCATATCCAGGGATCCATCCCATAATTAACCTTCAAGCGATGACATCATTGCATACACTAGCAAGCCTTTGTTTCAAGGACGGTGATATAGCTGTCCCTTGTGAGACCAGGCCGGGGCCTAGCAAACACAGAAGTGGATTTTCACAGTCAACTATTGGATGGATCACAGGGACCCCAATGGAGGAGCTAGAGAAAGTATCCAAGAAGCTAAAGAGATCTGCAACCCTATCAGAGGAACTACATTATGAACTATCCAGTACCCCAGAGCTCTTGACTCTAGCTGCACATGTATCAAAACATGACAGACACTACCTCAGACTAAAAGGCTAGAATTTTTTTTTCCAATCAAATATTCCCAGGAAACAAGCTGGAATAGCCATTCAACTATGGAATAAAATCAACTTACAACAAAAAGTTTTGTTTTGTTTTCTTTTGTTTGTTTGTTTGTTTGTTTGTTTTTTAAAGATAAGGAATATCACTATATTTGTCAAAGGATAAATCAACAAAGATGAACCCCACAATTCTGAACATATATGGTAGAAAAGCAAGGGCACCCAAATTCATAAAAGAAACTTTACTAAAGCTCAAAGTACATAGTATACCCCACATAATAATAGAGGGAAACTTCAACACCCGACTCTCAGCAACAGACAGATCCTGGAAACAGAAACAAAACAGACACACTGTGAAATTAAGAGAAGTTATGAAAGAAATGGATTTAACATATATCTATAGATATCATAGAACATTTTATCATAAAACAAAAGAATGTTCCTTCTTCTCAATACCTCATGATGCTTTCTCCAATACTGATAACATAATGAGTCACAAAACAGGCTTCAACAGATATAAAAATATTTAAGTAATCCCATGCATCCTATCAAGACACAAGGAACTAAGGGTGATCATCAATAATAATATAAATAAGCAGGGAGTGGTGGCATACACCTTTAATCCCAAAACTCGGGAGGCAGTGGTAGGCAGATTTCTGAGTTGAAGGCCAGCCTGGCCTACAAAGTGAGTTCCAGGAAAGCCAGGGATACAAAGAGAAACCCTGTCTCGATCTCCCCCCAATAAAATAACATAAATAATAGAAAGATCATATACACTTGGAAGTTTAATAATAATCTACTCAATGATAAATCTCTATAACAAAAGGAAGCAAATTCACCCAAGAAGAGTAGAAGTCAAAATATCACTATTTGCAGATGATATGATAGTATATGTAAGGGACCCCAAAAATTTCCACAATAGATCTCCTAAAACTGATAAAGAAATTCAGTAAAGTGGCTAGATATAAAATTATCTCAAACAAATCAATAGCTTTCCTCTAATCAAAGGATAAACAAACTAAAAAAGAAATTATGGAAACAACACCCTTCACAATAATCACAAACTATAAAACCTTGGTGTGACTCGAACCAAGCAAGTGAAAGATCTGTATGACAAGAACTTCAAGTCTCTGAAGAAAGACATTGAAAATCTCAGAAGATGGAAAGATCTCCCATGTTCATATTGGCACAATTAATTTAGAAAAAAATGGCCATCTTGCCAAAAGCAATCTACAGATTCAATGAAATCTCCATCAAAATTCAATCTCAATTCTTCATAGAGATAAAAAGAGCAATTTGAAAAATCATTTGGAATAACAAAAATCAAGGATAGCAAAAAAACAAAACATTCTCAACAATAAAAGAATTTCAGGGGGAACCATCCCCAACCTCAAGCTGTATTATAGAGAAATAGTGAGAAAAATGTTTGGTAATGGTACAGAGACAATGGCTTCATGAAATTCACTGGCAAATGGATGGATCTAAAATATATCACCCTGTGTAAGGTAACCTGATCCCAAAAGAACAAACATGGCATGCACTCACTGATAGGTGGATATTAGCCTAAAAGCTCAGAATACCCAAAATGTAATTCACAGAAGACATGAAGCTCAGGAAGAAGGAAGAATAAAGTGTGGGTGTTTCAGTCCTTCTTAGAATGGGGAACAATATAATCCTGGGAGGAAATATGGAGACAAAATACAGAGCAGAGACTGAAGGAATGACCATCTAGAATCTGCCTAACATGTAGATCCATTCCATATACAGACAGACAACAAACCCAGTCACTATTGTGGATGCCAACAAGTGCTTGCTGACAGGAGCCTAATAATCCTGTCTCCTGAGAGGCTCTGTCAGAGAAAAGAGGCTGATGCTCATAGCCAACCATCAGACCAATCATAGGGTCCCCAGTGGAACAGTTAGAGGAAGGACTGAAGGAGCTGAAGGGGTTTGCAATCTTATAGGAAGAACAACAATATGCACGAACCAGACCCCCCAGAGCACCCAGGGACTAAGCCACCAACCAAAGATGGGGTCCCATGGCTCCAGCTGCATATATAGCAGAGAATGGCCTTGTCAGACATCAGCAGGAGGAGAGGTCCTTGGTCCTGTTAAGGTTCGATGTCCCAGTGTAGGCAAATGCCAGTGTGGGTAGGTGGGAGTGGGAGGGTGTGGAACACACTCATAGAAGCAAGGGAAGGGTAATGGAATAGGGAGTTTCTGGGGTGAAACCAGGAAAGGGCTATTATTTGAAATGCAAACAAAGATAATACGTAATAAAAATAAAAATGAATTAAAATTAAAATATTACAAAATACTACATAAAAATAGGAATAACTCATTAAGATATAATATAGTATATTACCTAATATTTCCTAATATGTAAATTATGCTAATACTATATAGTTTCAAACAAATTACATATCTAAAATGTACCTTCAAATTTTCCCAGAATATTTTGTACTGGAGTTCTGTGAAGTAATTCATGTTCTAAAAAGTAAGGATGCTGGGGATACAGTCTGATGGCTCAGCTTTTGTCCTACAAGCAGGACAATGAGAATTTGAACCACAGCACTACACCCTCCAAGAAAACCATTCAAATTACAGATTAATCTTACGGAAACCTTGTTTGTAATATACATCATATTCCAATTATTAATATAGATTACTTGCTACACAATCAATTAAAATTTTCTGGAAATACTTACACTAAGAAGGAAATAATAAGTTTGAACATATTACCGTGTATCTCCAACTATTTCTTCAGGAATTTCATTCTCATCATCATGAGTTACTGGATTCTGAACTGGGTTGATAATAAAACAAGATATTAAAACAATTATTTTATTTTGCAAATTTTAATGAAATACTTTGTGATCATTCAGGCATAGTGCCAACATTAGGTTTCAAACAGATCTATTATTTGTCTAGAACTTAAACAAAATGAAGTAATGTCTAATTGTCATCTAAAAATATGTTTTAAGCTCTTTATTTACATGTTGTGTTTAAAGACAAGAGATACAATATGAGATGTTTGATCTCCTTTACAAGCCTAATTAGAATAACTGAGGAAAAAGGAAGTGTAACATCAAAGCCCAACAATAAATATCTGGTACCTTCCATAAGGTCCAATTCTGAAGCATTCCCATCTTGCTGTTCACCACTTAACAAATTCCTGTTTTCCATTGGTGTCTCTACAGAACGTGCAAAACGCTGCCATTCCACTGAGGAACTTACATTTTCTGATTTAAAATAAAAATAAAGAAATAAATTTTCTCAAGCGATTTGAATCCCAAAAAATTACTTAAATTAATAAAATTGAAATATAAAATAACATTAAGGAATGATTTTTATAAAAACAGCACTTCATAATTGCATGAAGGGTTTAAAGATAAAACCATATTTCTATTACCCTCTTATTTAATCCTAAAGACCTTAGTATTTAATATGGAACACAATAGTTGTCTTCAAAAATAGCCATCATTTACCTTGTCTTTAATATGTACACATTTTTTACAAAGAATTATTTAAGTTGAATAAAGTATCTTGGGCTACCTTACTATAAAGGACTAAGACTGTGTTATTTTTCAGTTTAAAAACTCTCTCTCTCTCTCTCTCTCTCTCTCTCTCTCTCTCTCTCTCTCTCACACACACACACACACACACACACACACACACACTATGATGGCTTTAAATGTGACTTCAATTGGGTTAATATCTAATCATAGGAGGATCTGCATGTTGGTCCGATTACTGTAGGTTTTTGATAAATTTGAGCAACTTTGTCTGCATTTCAATCTCCATATAAAATCATAGTTCCTATTATCACAAGCAAGCTCCTCAATCTTTTTCTTCGCAATATAAAGCTAAAGCAAATGTAAATTATAAAGTTCTGCCTGGCTGGACATATAATTTACTGCTACAGGAAGAAGCTCTGGTTTCAATCTTCAACAATGAAAATAAAATTAAAAATTAAAAATAAAGCAGGCATGTTTTCTCAGGCCCCAGTACATTTGTAAGGCTGAGGACTTCAGTTTCAAAGTGGGTCCAAGCTGCACCAACACTTCTGAGATACAGAAGTTTCCAACACTTCTGAGATACAGAGTTAGAGCTCACTTCCCTAAACCAAAACAACACATAAATAAACACAGCCTGGCCTGAATTATGTCTGAAGTCCCAGCACTTTTGATGCTGAGAGGAGCCTCTGGATTTGGAGGCAATTTGGAGCCTATATATACAAATTTCGGCAATCTGGCCTTTCAATACCAGGTAGAGGAAAATGAAGACTGGTCTTCAGTTTGTTTTTCATGAATTCCTGGCGGGCAGCAGCAGCAACACAGAAAATGTTCTAATCTGTTTCCACCACTAACCGACCTTCAGTTTACTCATACCTCACATCTCCAGGCCCCAAAAAGACTTTCAGGGTCTCCAATTCCCTGGCCTTCCTGCTTTCTGCTAGGTGCTGTCTGTTTAAACTCCTGCCCTTAGCGAAGTTCTCCATTTTGCTCCACAGAGGCCTAGGTGGGTAAAGTTGATTGTGAACCCAGAAGTGGTACCATCCAGAGTCCAGTGAGGCTCACCTCCTCTCCTTACTCCTGAAGTAACACCTCTGCCCCTCCACCTTCACCCCACCCGGACCCACAGCTGAACCAGGATTAACCAACTTTCAACAGGTCACTGATTACCTCCACAGAGACTTCTCCCTACCATGATACCTCAAGAACTAGTCTTAGTGGCCAGCACAAAGCATACTGGGTAACAGGGTTTGGACAGTGAAAAACAATCTCAGACAAGCCCCTTGCTGATTGTCTGTGTTTGCACATGCGTACTCAGTGTGAGAGAGGCTCTATCAGAAATCTGTCATTGAACCAGCAAAAAAAAGAGCTAGTATTTTAGCTGCCATTACTACCCAGAAGTCTTCCACTTTCAAAGGTTGCAATACTAACTTGAAAGATAAAATAAAATGAACCCCAAAGAAGACTCTCCTACTTTGTTTTAGTTGAAGGGGCTGTTGTGTGCAATTCTGATTGGTTTTATTATTAAACTAACATGATTTTGCATGTTTCTATTTGTTCAACATGCATGTCTGGTTTTCATAGAAACTAGAACAGGATGCCAAATCCACTAGTTCTAGAATTACAAATGGCTGTGAGCCATTATGTGGGTCCTAGGAACTAAACCTTGGTTCTCTCCAAGAGCAACAAGTGCTCATAATTTCTAAGCCATCTTTCCATCCCTGTCCTTTGCATGTTTTAAGGTATGCTGGATCATTTCTCTCGATAGGTGTTTATTTTTATTATACAGTGGACATTATAAAAACATGACACTTTCCTAATATTGTCTATTTCCAGAAAAAGTAAAAAAAAAACATAATTTTAATGGATTGTGTAAATCATAAAAAGAGATTCAGCAAAAATGATGTGTATACATTTTAGTATATGTGTGCATAAGGAATCCAGAAATCGACATCTGCTGTATTCTCAATCTAATTCCAACTTACACACACACACACACACACACACACACACACACACACACACACACACACACACACACATGTGTATGTATGTATATATATATATGTTTTTTGAGACAGATTTTCACTGTGTAGCCCTTGTTGTCCTTGAACTCACCCTATAGACAAGAGTGGCCTCAAACTCAGAAATCACCCTGCTTCTGCCTCCCAAATGCTGGGATTAAATGCATGTGCCACCACTGCCTGACCCAACTTAAAACTTGAGACAGAGTCTCTCTGAATCTGCAGCTCACCAATGTCACTAGCCTGGCTAGCCAGCTACCTGTTTCTACCTACTCAGCACTGGGCTGCAGCCTGAATTTTTAAAGTGATTGTAAGCCCCCACCTTAAGTCCATTTATTTTCAAGGAAAGCACTTTACCAAAAGAGCCATCTCCCTAGTCCCTCTGGGAGGTTTGTCCTGTTGCTGTATCCACTGGTTTTTGTTGTTGTTGTTGTTGTTGTTGATGTTGTTGTTTTTGGTATTTCTCTAATCATGCCTAATTTTAGGTTCCTAAAATGATTAATGCTGGTTTTCTTTGTTTCCTTACAACAGCAAATTGAGTTTCTTGCTCACTTTACAATTTGCAGTTAATTAGGCATACTGGACAAAATAACATTTCATTTGTGAGGCTTATTGCTCTGTTTTGTTTGGTAGGATTTTTGTTAATTTGGTGGGTTGGTTTTTGTTTGTTTGTTTGTTTATTTTGTTTTGTTTTGTTTTTTGCCACTGAAGATGAAATTCATAGCTTTTAAATAGTGTTGTACCACTGAGCTACAACTTCAGCTTTAGTTCTGAATTTTGGGTGAGAAGTCATCTGTATGTGTTTTGAAGAAAACTATAATTACTGTGAAAACTAAAATTACACTTCTATGCTATAGGGTTTACAGAGATCTGATGCCCTCTTCTATTTTTTTTAAGATTTACTTATTATTATAAATAAGTACACTGTAGTTGTCTTTAGACACACCAGAAAAGGGCATCAGATCTCATTACAGATGGTTGTGAGCCACCATGTGGTTGCTGGGATTTGAACTCAGAATCTAAGGAAGAGCAGGCAGTGCTCTTAACCACTGAGCTATCTCTTCAGCCCCTGATGTCCTCTTCTGTCCTCTTCAAACAATAGGCAAATATCTCCAAAAACACATACCTCCAGATTTATCCAACATATGGTCTACTTCATCTCTATGAAGAAAGGACAATAAAAATTAAAGTTAGAAATATAGTTGACTGGAAGGGCATTTGCCTAGCACACACAAAACTCTACACAGAAACTTCTTTTAATTATTTATAATAAATATATAATGTTTGTTTTGGAACAAATGTCATATGCATATAAAATACGTGGCAGACAACCAAAGTGAACCTGAATTATTTACTTTTAACAATTCATACATTTACACCCCACAGTACTTTCTTCATAACTCTCCCACTCTTGTTGAGATCCTTCTTTTTTCCAGATGACCCCCCTCTTCTTTTTATGTTTCTCCTTTTCTTTGTGTGTATATCTGGGAAGATCTCATGCAGGTGGTCCTATTGTTTTAGTTGCTATGTTTTTGAGATCACAAGGTCTCAAGGTCACCCAGCTGGGCTTGACCTTAATATATAGCTGTGTCTGACCTTGAATAGCTGATCTTCCTAAATCTACTTCTCCAGTAAAGGGATCACAAACACTACTTTTAAAGTACACTATTGAACTGGCAAAAAAAAAAAAAAAAAGAAAATATTACCCCATATCTTCATCGGCTTCTATTTGAGGTGACATATTCTCATCTTTGTCAAATGCTGGGCTCTTTACTGTATTGACAATAGAAAATGGAAACATATAAAGTATGCTATATTAGAAATAGTTAATAAAGTACTATTGATTTGCATTTCCCTGGAAAAACTGCCTATGCGAGTTTTTGAAACAGCTTTTAGAAATGAAATAATTACGTCAAGGAAATTCAGGACACAAGGAGAAGACAAAATTAAGGATAATAGGTATAGATAAGAAGTAAGAGTTCTAACTTAAAGGGCCAGTGAATATCTTTTAAAAATTATAGAAGAAAACTTCCTAACCTAAAGAAAGAGATGCCCATGAACATACAAGAAGACTACAGAACTCCAAACACTTGGTACCAGAAGAGAAATTCCTGCCTTCACATAATAATCAAAACACCAAATGCACACAACAAAGAGAATATAAAAAGCAGTAAGGAATAAAAGGTCAAGTAACGTATAAAAGCAGACCTATCAGAATTATACCTAGCTTCTCCCCAGAGATATGAAAGTCAGAATATCCATGACAGATATCATACAGACCCTAAGAGAGCAAAAATAACAGGCAGGCCTACTATTCGCAGTAAAACTCTTTTGCCATAGATTCAGAAGACAAGGTATTCTGTGACAAAACCATATTTATGCAATATCTTCCAACAAATCCAGCCCTTCAAAGATCAATAAAGGGAAAAATTCCAATACAAGGAGGGAAATTACACTCTAGAATAGCAAGGAAGTAATCTTTCAGCAAATCTAAAAGAAAACAGTCACATGAACAAAATTCCAACTCTAACAACAAAAATAACAGGAAGCAAGGATTTTTCCTTAATATCAGTGGGCTCAATTCCCCAATAAAAAGATATAGACTAATAGAATAAATGTGTAAGCATGACCAGCATTTTATTTCATAAAAGAAATAAACGTCAGGGATAAAGACAGACATTACCGCAGAATACAAGTCTGGAAAACAATTTTCCAAGCAAATGTTTGCAAGTAACAAGCTGGATTAGGCATTCCAATATCAAATAAAATAGACTTTCAACCCAAAGTTATCAAAAAAGACAAGGAGAGACACTTCATATTCATCAAAGTTAAAACTTACAAGGTGAACTCCCAATTCTGAAATCTATGCTCCAAATGCAAGGGTATCCACATTCATAAAAGAAACTTTAGTAAAGCTCAAAACTCACGTTGCACTGCAAACAATAATAGTGAAAGACTTCAACACCCCTCTGTCATCAATGGACACATCCTGGAAACAAAAACTAAAAAGAGACACAGTGAAACTAACAGAAGTTATGAAACAAATGAATTTAGTTGATATCTATAGAACATTTTATCCTAAATCAAAAGGATATCCCTTCTTCTCAGCACCTCATGAGGCCTTCTCCAAAATTGGCCATATAATCAGTCACAAATATGCCTCAACAGATATAAAAATCCCATGAATACTATCAGATCACCATGGACTAAGGCTGATCTTCAATAAAAATATAAATAATAGAAAACTCACATACATGTGGAAGATGACCTACAACCTACTCAATGATAACTTGGTAAGGAAGAAAAAAAGAACTTAAAGACTTTTTAGAGTTTAATGAAAATGAAGCTAAAAGATACCCAAAAATAAGGGACACAATGAAAACAGTTATAAGAGGAAAATTCATAGCTCTGAATGCCTCTAAAAAGAAACTGGAGAGAGGATACAGGAGCAGCTAGACAGCACAACTAAAAGCTCTATAACATAATGAAGCAAATTCACCCAAGAGGAGTAGAAGACAGGAAACAATCAAAGTCAGGACTGAAATCAACCAAGTGGAAAGAAAGGAACTAAACAATGATTCAACCAAACCTGGAGCTGGTTCTTTGAGAAAATCAACAAGATATATCAAACTTTAGCTAGACTAAATACAGGTCACAGGGACAGTATCCAAATTAACAAAACAAAAATGAAAAGGGAGACAAAACAACAGAAAGGAAATCCAAAAAATCATCAGATCCTAATACAAAAGTCTATACTCAACAAAAGTGGAAAATCTGGATGAAATGGACATTTTCCTATTCAGATATTAGGTCCCAAATTTAAATCAGAATCAGATAAACCCTGCAAATACTGCCATAACCCCTAGAGAAATAGAAGCAGTCATTAATAGTCTCCCCCCATACAAGCCCAGGATCTGATAGGTTTACTACAGAATTTTATCAGATCTTCATGAAGACATAACACCAATACTCTTCAAACTATTATGCAAAATCAAAAGAGAAATGGACACTTATCTAGACTGATATCAGATACCAAATTTATATCAGGATCAGGTAAATCCTGTAAATACTCCCATGACCCCAAAGAAACAGAAGCAGTCACTAATAGCTTCCCCCCAAAAAAAAGGCCAAGGATCTGATGGGTTTAGAACAGAATTCTATCAGATCTTCATGAAGTCCTATTTCTAATACTCTTCAAACTATTATGCAAAATCTAAAGAGAAGGAACACTATTTAATTTTTCTATGTAGCCAAAAATCCAATTATACTCAAACCATTCAAAGACCCAATAAAGAAAGGAAACTTCAGACCAATTGCCCTTATGAATATCTATGCAAAAATACTCAATAAAAGCTTTGTAAACAGAATCAAAGAATATATCAAAACGATCATCCATTATGATCAAGTACACTTCATCCCTGTGATGCAGGGGTGGCTTAATATATGGAAATCCATCAACTTTATCCACAACAGAAACAAACTCCGAGACAAAAAATCATGATCATCTCATTAGATGCTGAGAAAGCATTTGACAAAATACATCAACCATTCATAATAGAAGTCCAGGAAAGATCAGGAAGTCAAGGCCCATAACTAAACATAATAAAAGCAATAGAGAGAAAACCTGTAGCCTACATTAAAATAAATGGTTAGAAACTTGAAGCAATCCCACAAAAATCAGGGACTAAACAAGGCTGCCCACTTTCTGCCTACCTATCCACTATAGTACTTGAAGTCCTAGCCAGAGCAATTCAACAACAAAAACGAGATCAAGGGGATTCAAATTGGAAAGGAAGAAGTCAAAATATCATTATATCCAGAAGATATGATAGCATGTATCAGAGATCATAAAAATTACATCAGAGAAATCCTAAATCTGATACACAAATTCAGTGCAGTAGCTGAATATAAAATTAACTCAAACTTATCAGTGGCCTTCTATGCTCAAAGGATAAAGAAGATGAAAAAGAAATTAGGGAAACAACACCCTTCACAATAGTCACAAATAATATAAAAAACCTTGGTGTGACTCTAAGTGAGGAAGTGAAAAATCTGTATGATAAAAACTGTAAGTCTCTGAAGAAAGAAATCAAAGATCTCAGAAGATGGAAAGATCTCCCATGCTCAGGAATTGGAAGGAATAATGTAGTAAAAATGGCTATCTTGACGAAAGCAATCTACAGATTCAATGCAACCCCCATCAAAATTCTTACATACTTTTTAACTGAGTTAGGAAGGGCTATTTGCCAACTCATCTGGATTAAAAAAAAAATAGGATAACAAAAACTATTCTGAACAGTAAAAGAACCTCTGGTGGAATCACAATGCCTGACCTAAAGCTGCACTACAGAGCAATTGTGATAAAAAGTGCATGGTACTGGTATAGCGACAGACAAGTAGACCAATGGAATAGAATTGAAGACACAGAAATGAACCCATACACCTATGGTCCCTTGATCTTTGACAAGGGAGCTAAAACCATCCAGTGGAAAAAAGACAGCATTTTCAACAAACGGTGCTGGCACAACTGATGGTTATCATGTAGAAGAATGTGAATTGATCCATTTCTATCTCTTTGTACTAAGGTCAAAATAAGTGGATCAAGGAACTCCACATAAAACTAGAGACACTGAAACGTATAGAGGAGTAATTGGGGAAGAGCTTCAAAGATATGGGCACAGGGGGGATATTCCTGAACAGAACAGCAATGGCTTGTGTTATAAGATTAAGATTAGACAAATGTGACATTATAAAATTGCAAAGCTTCTGTAAGTCAAAGGACACTGTCAATAGGATGAAACAGCAACCAATAGATGGGAAAAAATCTTTACCAATACTAAATCAGATAGGGGAGTAATATCCAATATATATAACTAACTCAAGAAGCTGGACTCCTGGAAATCAAATAACCATATTAAAATTTGGGACAGAACTAAACAAAGAATTCTCAACTAAGGAATACTGAATGGCTGAGAAGCACCTAAAAATGTTCAACATCCTTAATTATCAGGGAAGTGTAAGTCAAAATAACCGTGAGATTCCACATCACACCAGTCAGAATGGCTAAGATCTAAAGCTCAGATGACAGCACATGCTGTTGATAATGTGGTGAAAGAGGAAAACTCCTCCATTGCTGGTGGGATTGCAAGCTGTTACAACCACTCTGGAAATCAGTCTGGTGTTTCCTCAGAAAATTTGACAGAGTTCTACTGGAAGATTCAGCTATAATCCTCCTGGGCATATTTCCAGAAGATATTCCAACTTGTTATAATGACCCATGCTTCACTATGTTCATAGCAGCCTTATTTATAATAGCAAGTAGCTGAAAAGAACCCAGATGTCCCTCTTCAGAGGAAGGGATACAGAAAATATGGTACATTTACACAATGAATTACTACATAGCCATTAAAAACAATGAATTCATGAAATTCTTAGACAAATGAATGCATCTGGATGATATCTTCCTAAGTGAGATAACCCAATCACAAAAGGACACACATGATATGCACTCACTGCTAAGAGGATATTACCCCAGAAGCCCAGAATAACCAAGATGCAATCTTCAAAACCCATGAAACTCAAGAGGAAGGAAGACCAACGTGTGGATATATTGTTCCTTCTTAAAAGGGGGAAAATACCCATGGCAGGAGTTACAGAGACAAAGTTTTGAGCTGAGACTGAAGGAATCCAGAGACTGCCTCACTAGGGGATCAATCCCATGAACCACCACCAAAGCCAGACACTATTGAAGATGCCAACAAGAGCATGTGGACAGGAGACTGATATAGCTGTCTCCTGAGAGGCTCTACCAGTGCCTGACAAATACAGAAGTGGATGCTCACAAACATCCATTGGACTGAGCACAGTGTCCCCAATGATGGACCTAGAGAAAGCACCCAAGGAACATAAGGGATTTGCAGCCCCATAGGAGGAACAACAATATGAACTGACCAGTACCCCCAGAGTTCCCTGGGAATAAAGCTTCAATCAAATAAAACAGATGGTGGGACTTACGGCTCCTGCTGCCTATGTAGGAGAGGATGGCCTAGTCAGTCATCAATGGGAGGAGAGACACTTGGTCCTGTAAATGACCTATGACCCAGTATTAGGGAATTCCTAGGCCAGGAATTGTGAGTGGGTATGTTGGGGATCAGGGGGAGAGGGAAGAGGAGAGGGGATTTTCACAGGGGAAATATAAAAGAGGATAATATTTGAAATGTAAATAAAGAAAATATATTATAGAAAAAAGGAATGAAGCAATTTATTTGCAGGTTTTATGAAATAAATCCATGTTCTGCTAACATATAGGAACAATGTTCAGGTCTCTTACTGGGGTAAAATCATAGCAAGTTATTGTTTCAAAACATATTGTGACTAGAGTGCCAAGAGTACTTATATGTGCTGCTAAAACTCAGGTATAGGAATATATAGATATAGATAAAATTAGAAATGAAGTATATGAAAACTCTTAGCAAAGAATTCTTCAATTTCAGGTGACTAGCTTAAGGTCTAATGAACTGCAGGACGCAATACCCAACACTGGATATACTAGACCTTCAGAATGAGCCTCCTCCAAAAAATTTATGTCATCTTCTTCATCATCACAGTCAAGAAGTAATAAGTAACCATCCTTTGGTATCACCCACAGTTTCTTAAGATCCATTTTTTCTCTTAAGCACTCAGATGTCTTCTTAGTTAAAAAAAATAAAAATGAAAAAAAAAAGTTAGTTATCTGAATACAAAGGTATCATTTTAATGGTAAAAAAGTCAAAAGGTCAAATAATTATCTTAGCTCAATGAAAGATTGTTTCTCTTGTTTTATAACACTTATATTTTTAATAATTTGTCTTTATCAGAGCATTTTGTATACATATTCAATATGTGACATATATATTTGTATATATATGTATAAATACGTATGTATGTATATATATGTATGTATGTGTGTGCTTCCCTTTACCGTTTCCTCCATGTATCCCATTTATCATGTCCTTCTCCCTCCCAAATTTGTTTTAAAATCTTCTTTAACTTACTTATTTAAAAACCTCCTTTAGAACCAAATTTAACAATCTGCCGTTTCTCAGTTTTAAAAAGGCAGAAACAGGCTAGCCTTTAATATGTGAGTCCTCCCCTTCCCACCAAAACAATGAGCAAACCATGTTTGCATTTAACCTTTGAGGCATCTCAATTTTGGTACTATCGCCCAAAGATTCTTCTTAAACAATACATCACCAATTCTGTTTCTCAGTTTATCTCAGTATTAAAGTAAACTCACAGTACTATGCAGAAAGATAACGAACATGGTAACTATATATCCATGTGAAGAAACCCCAATGCTCAGTCTACAACAAACACTCACCACCGCCACCCACAAGGAAAATTCTTATATTGGAGAAACTTGGGATTGGGGGAAGCCGAGGATTTCAAACATCTATAGTTGAAGGCCAGCCCAAGCCAGGCCAGCCTGAGCTACAAAGGAAGATCCCTTCCTACTGAACTAAAACTGAGAGAAAAAGCTGAACTTGGTGGTCCAAGTCTTTAATCCCAATACATGGGCGATTAAGATAGGAGGATCTTTGGCAGAATCCATCCCAGATTACTTATTAATCTCTTGCAATGTCTCCTCTTCTTCTTTTCTTTCATTCTTCCTATGCCACTTCCCTGTCTGCAATGTCCATACAGTCTATACCAAAGGAACACGCCATAGAGAAGACAATGAAGAGGGAGGAATCCTTCGTTTCTAATGGTTCTCGGACAGCACACAGGACAAGTGCCAAGGCTCCTCACCCAATGGCTCCCTGCTCTCCTGACCGCCAGTCCTGCAGCCAGCTCTCTGATCCTATCCCCGGGCCCCAAGATTGTGTCCTCCAAGGGTTCACAATCCTCTAAGGCCCTGGGCTGTTCAATCCTCTGCCATGAATACAGTACTCCACCTTCATTTTACCCTCAGAAGCCATAGAAATGGCGATGAGGAGGTTTTTCCCCACAGAGTGGCCCCTGGGCCTGAAATGCCCTGTCACACCTTGATTAATTTTCCAACAACCCTGACCAGAGCCGATTATCACTTACAGGTTATCTCAGAGGAAAACACCTTCACAACTGCACCCTTCCACGCTCAGCTCCTCAATGGTAAAAAACCGTTGTCAGCAAAGATGCCCAGACAGAGGATTCTGAGGACCCTTTGTGATGCCAGCTGGAGAAAATAGTTCTCACCCAGGGACTGCGCTGATTGGCTGGATATACCCTGCACATGCGTACATGGAGTACCAGACACCATCACTTCTAAGGGAGATTTCAGGAGGTGGGAATGAGCTACTACTGGCTTTAAGACAATTTCTAGATTTATAAGCCCTTACAGACTTGAAAAACTTGAACAAATGTGAAACATATGAAACACTGCAAATTGCACTACTTTATTTCAACTATAGAGGCTCTTGTATGCAATTTTGGTTTCTGTTTAGTCATGTGTATAACATGTAATGTGTGTAGACTTTTTCGGCATGTACATAAGCACACCACAAGTGTTTATTCTGTCCTAAGAGATCAGAAGGGAGCATCCATATCCCCTATAATCCCTGATACCATCCTGTCTCCACCTTCCTAGTACTGAGCTTTATTACAAGAGTGTGCTAGGCCATGCAGGCCTTCTCTCTCACTTATTACTCTGTTGCCTACATAGGCTGGAAGTGTGCACTGATTCTCTGAAAATTTAGCTGTGCATAAATTGTGAGCCACTATGTGGGTGCCTTGTGCCCGGTCACCTGCATAGAACAGGTGCTTTTAACAGCTGAGTCATTTTTCCAACCACTGTTTTTGCACTTATTTGTACTCCTCTGGCCTCTTCAGGTACAGGACATACATGTGGTGTGTTTAAATTTATGTTTACCCAACACACACACACACACACACACACACACACACACACACACACACACACACACAATGATATATTTTTATTTTGCATATTTCTCTTTAACACCTTTTGTCCTATTTCATGCCTTGTCCACCTTTCTTGTGAGGGGTATATCTTTTCTTTTTTGTTTGTTTGTTCTTTGTTTATTTTTTCAGAAATGTTTACTAGATATTTTCTTCATTTGCATTTCAAATGCTTTCCTAAAAGTCCCCTATATCCTCCCCCCAACCCTGTCCTGCTCCCCTACCCTTCCACTCCCACTTCTTGGCCCTGGCATTCCCCTGTACTGCAGCATATAAAGTTTGCAAAACCAAGGAGCCTCTCTTCCCATAGTAGGCCGATCCATCTTCTGCTACATAAAAAGCTAGAGACACAAGCTCTGATGGTACTGATTAGTTCATATTGTTGTTCCACCTATAGGATTGCAGACCCCTTCTGCTCTTTGGATGCTTTCTCTAGCTCCTCCATTGGGGGCCCTGTGTTCCATGCAATAGCTGACTGTGAGCATCCACTTCTTTATTTGCCAGGCACTGACATATCCTCGCATGAGACAGGTATATAAGGGTCCTTTCAGCAAAATCTTGCTGGTATGTGCAATAGTGTCTGCATTTGGTGGCTAATTGTGGGGTGGATACCTGCGTGCTGTAGTCTCTGGATGGTCCATCCTTTTGTCTTATTTCCCAACTTTATCTCTGTAACTCTTTCCATGGTATTTTGTTCCCTATTCTAAGGAGGTATGAAGTATCCCTATATTGATTTTCCTTCTTGATTTTCATGTGTTTTGCAAATTTTATCTTGGGTATTGTAAGTTTCTGGGTTAATTTCCCCTTATCACTGTTTTCATTTCAAGTGACTTCTTTGTGATTGGGTTATCTCACTCAGGATGATATCTTCCAGATATATCTATCTGCCTAAGAACTTCATACATCCATTGTTTTAATAGCTGAGTAGTACTCCATTCTTTAAATGTACCACATTTTCTATATCCAGTCCTCTGTTGAGGGGCATCTGGGTTCTTTCCAGATTCTGGCCATTATAAATAAGGCTGACATGACCATACTAGTGCATGGTGAAGGATGTTGAACATTTTTTCAAGTGCTTTTCAGCCCTTTGGTATTCCTCAGTCGAGAATCCTTTTTTAGTTCTGTACCACATTTTTTATGGGTTATTTGAATTTCTGGAGTCCATCTTCTTGAGATCTTTGTTTATATTGGATATTAGTTCCCCTATCTGATTTAGGATTGCTTAA